>JAWNPS010000317.1:0-600000 GCA_035047385.1 Drosophila tripunctata | reverse complement strand
ATTTTCGTTGTATGAAAAACTTTTTTAATTATAGTCAAATTTTGATGCAATTTTTAGGATCGATTTATATTGTTTATCTCCAAGTATACGGTAAGTTACAAAACTATACATTAAGAGTTAACGTGGCATCCAAAGAATGATGACGGCGTTATCTTTACACTGCATCTAGCAACCTGCATGTCAAAATTGGCGGCCCTGGGTGTTAAAGTTTCTGAGATATTCGCCAAAAACATGTATTTTTTCCGAGGTATGTCTGGTTTTTTATTTATTGTGGGCGAATGAAGCTTGGCATCAAAAATAGGAAACAAACTTGTATATGCTAAATATGTGGTAGATACAAACCAACTTTGAACTTGTAGCTACGGACAGACAGACAGACGGACAAATGGATATGGCTATGTCGACTCGGCTGATCCAGAATATATATATAATGTATGGAGTCTGCCACTCCTCCTTTAATTATGTATAATTATGTATGTCTCCCTATACGGACACACAGTTTTAATATGCCAATCTCTCAGTTTTAAAGTTGTCTGCTTAAAGTTTGTACAGTAACTTGCATTCAGTTCATGTGATAAAATCGGCAATATCAAATTACTATATCATATAGCTGTCATAGAAACAATTAGTTGAAAATGCTTCACATAAAAAGCTAATCTGTCTTTGAAGCGATTTTAAGAAAACTCACTTAAGATACTGGGGAAATTATAAGCTAAGATTTAAATAACTAAACTAAACTACCTTTGCGTTTATCCACATCGGATGAATCGGTTAAAATACTAATATACAAAAATATACTATTAATTCATATAGTAGGGCTGCGCAAGTGTATGAAATCTTTGGCGAGCCAATTATAATCTTTCTTCCTTGTTCTTATCAACCCACCAAACATTTGTGATCATACTCGAGTCGCTTTATAGTCCCCTTGCTGATTAAAAAAGTCATAAATGAGCTCATTTTCTGATCATAAATGACTCCTTCGTCGGGAGAAAAAAATACTCTTCCCGCGACTCTTCTTAAGGAGTCGCCTATGACCCCCTTTTCTAATCAGTTTCGACACGCTTTCGAGTCATATTTTTAAACATACGCGACTCGTTTCTGAGTCTATTTTATTTTTCATTTATATGCTTTGAACTAATCGCATTTTGATCATAAAGGCGACTCATTTTGGACGCTTTCTTGAGCGATTCAAGATTAATCATTTTTTAATCTTCCCGGGGAGTTAAAAACGACTGGCCAAATTCAGTTCTTACAAAATGCTAGGTGTTAACACTTGTGTAAGAACTACCTCTTTCTTTCTTATCTGTATTAATAATTAAACCATATCTAAATTTGCGTGCACATCTTAGGTGTAAGATAGATACTTAATTGTTTAAAAAAATATCTTACATTATCTTACAATTCGCTTACATCATTAAAAAATCCTTTTGATTTTTTTGTCAGCTTACAACAAAATATAAATACATATATATAAACAACTAAAATGTAGACTTGCTTGCATAATCGAGTCACTTACACAATAATTTATACAAACTATAACTAAAACAATTTCATAAATTATTGTTCACCATATGAAACAAGCTATATCGAAGAGATGACGAGCACATCGGATGTTCCACATAGAAGAAACCCCAAGATCAAGGGCATGCAGGGAAAGCACAATCCGGAGCTACTGGCGGTTCTACAAAAGTTCAAACTGTCGGAGCAGGTGGACATAAGACGTAATTGTGAAATGCTGCCAAATGCGATCATATCGGCATGGCGAGAGTGTTACAAGCAACTGGATTTTTATGCGTTTCAGCAGCAACTGAAGGGCGACTCAATGCATATATTTCTTCGCAAAATGCGAAGACACTTTACCAGTGTGCGTTTTAAGGGCGAACAACTTCAGGAGCAGCTCAATATTCTGGATCTTAGTGGTGTTTCTGAGTTGCCTGGTGTGCGGGATTGTGAGATAACTTGGGATGACAATGATAAGGATAAGTGCACACAATGGCCACTGCATGCGCTGCCCAAGCTGCTGCCTCGTCTCTACAATCTTCAGGTGCACATGCCCGTTCAGGTGGGATTCATTGAGCACTTCAGTCAGCTCAAGAACTTGACGCTGCATGAGGTGGTGTCCAGGGAGGCACTTGCTGCCATTTGGACCTCATGCAAGTGCCTGAAGCGTCTGAAGCTACTGGGTCATGGCTCACCCTCTACAATCGGCATCTCGCAGTGCCGGGAACTGTGTGAGTTGACACTGCCGATGGTATCCTTTAATGCCAGCACTGCTTTTGAGGTGCTGCAGTTGCCACAGTTACAATTGCTGCAACTACTGCAGATGGACGAAACTGCTGAAACAATTGCGGATTGCATTTCGCTAGTGCTACGTCAGCGTGCTCTGGATATACACAGCTTCCAGTTGAATAGTCAAGAACTGAACCAAGACAACTGGCTGTCAAAGCTCGAACTCCATCGCTGTAGCCTCCTCAAAACTCTGACGCTAATCAATTGTCCGCTGCGGGAACAGGATATGACTACCCTGGTCACTCTGCCAGTATTGCATAAGGCAACCTTCTGTCAGTGCTCCGATTTGAAGGACTCGCAGGTTTACAGTTTTACCAAGGCATGTCCGCAGCTCGCTCAGCTGCATTTGCTCGATTGCCAGCGATTGTCTAGCAAATTGCTCTACAATCTCTGCAAATGGCGGTGCAGTCATAAAGTCGGCTCACCTCCACTCCAACTTAATCTGGGCACTAGCGAGGCACTCGTAAAAGAGTTTAATCTACATGTGAGTTACAACTACCAAAACTTTCAACTAATTTCCACTATATATTTATAATTTTGCATTATAGTTTACGTTGCAAACATCGTTAGAGTTGCTCGATGTACCACAGGAAGATTATCCTCAAGTTCAGCACGTGCAGTTCGCTTTTGTTCCTCCTGTTGCCCAGTAATGAATGCCAGGGCTTTGGTACATGCACTTGTCCCGCGTATGTTCGATTCACACATACCCTTATTAATATTTAATCCTAGTGACAACTTCTATCTGTATATTCCATATTCTATACTTGATTTATGTACGCTTTTCACACTAAAATATAATGGCTATCGGAATTGCAATACAGATTTTTATACCCACTGAAGAGTACCCACAGTAGGCGTGGCCATGTTCGCCCGTCCGTTTGTCCGCCCGTCTGTCTGTCCGTGTGAACAAACAGATACCAGAGATGGCCCCTGCCATCTCTATTTTAGTCAGTATCGACCACATATTTAGTCAGTCAATACAAGAATCTTTTATTTTAACTACAACTATATCTTATAATTGCGAACGGTAGTCCACGCTAAACAAAACACGCCAAAAACGCATTATTAAAGTTCCATGGATTTGTTTTTAACTCTACTCCATTTAATCACCTGGAATTAGACAACTACATCATATAGCTACCACATAAGCAGCCTGTCAATCGTTATCCAACATTTATTAAACACTTCATAGAACAAATATATAAATATTCTATCTACATATTAGCGAAAATTCGCTTTTTAATATTTAATGTATTTGACTTATATTTTCTGCTGTTGTAAGAGTTTTTTGCAAAATCGTGCAGATGGACAGGGACGAGTCAAAATTACAAATCAAACTTAGCCTAATTAGGTGATAGCACTTTAGTCACTGAGATCCATATGTTTATACGAATAGGCAGTCAATTAACATTTTGAGTTAATTAGCCAATCGTAATCCTGTACCTATATGCTGAGTTTTTAACTAAAATGATCTCCTATTTTCGGACTATTCCAGATCTTATAATCATATTTAATTTGGCACAAAATTACAAGTCTATATAGTACAGTTTTTTGGTAGCTGGGCTTAGCATATACTATGTATACCTTCCAAATACAACGGCTAATAATTTAATCATAAAAGTTCTTTCCACAAGATTGCTGCTCAACAGCCTGTCATGTCTAAATCACCCTTTTGTGAGTACGTAAGTACAGGGTATATCATATACATATATGAACTGCTTGCTTTCTCTATCTCTCACGGAAACCGTTGATGTTGCAGACTTGTTGCTAATTGGCCGCCCGCCATGTGGCGATTTGTCAATGCGACGGTACTCGACGCATGCGCCACGCAATGTGGCAACTACTACTACTTACTGAAAAGCCGCTTCGCCGCTCGACGCATGCAACACGCGTTGCAACAACAAAATTTGTCATGGCAACTTCATCGTTTTGGGCGGCCGTTTTGTCAGTGGCCAACGTTGCGGAATGCTAACAAATTTGTGAACATGCCACAATTTACTACAGCTCCATGGTTACGATTATACAACTCGATTGGTGAGTGTGTCTGTGTGTGTGTGTGGCCCACCCATTGTTATAATTATTGGGCGCCCATGTACAAGTGACAATTCAACTTTGACTGGCATTTGTGGAGCACAACATGCTGCATGCAACATGTGTTCAATGTTGCTGCGACTTGTTGATCTGAAATTTTTCAACAGCTGTTTGACAACACTTTGATCTAACTTCAAACAGGAATATATACATACATATGTCGATACCTAACAGGTGGCTTTGTTGACATAAACTTCGTACTCTTTATCATTATTTAAAAATTAAGTTATATAAAGTATAAAATTAACCATTAATTGTTTTTATTTTATTAAAATCAAAAGTAACAAATAACCGACAATTTAAAACTATTAAAAATGCATTTCTAAGTTCAATATTAAGCACGATATTACTTAGTTTTCAAAACAAGCAGAACATTCTTCTAAATATTCATACTGTAGACAGATTCATCATATATGCATTTATGTCTAAACAGATGACTTAAAAGATACTATAGATTTAATTTATTATATGTATACATAAACATCTAAACGACTAAGTATAAGAACTAGATCACACAAAATTAATACACAGGCTTTAAAATACCCCTCGGTGATCAAATTTGTTTTAGATATTTTCCACATCCCCTTTAGATAAAACCTGTCAGAGAAACAATGGCTTGGACATATTCAATGCTGCAAGCATCAGCAAACAAGTCTAGTCTATGTTAAATTAAGATATTTTAAATCTTAAATCAAGACTTATAAAATTTTATTTCAAGATTTTTCGAACTTAATTATTTTTTGTTTCAGTGTTATAATTCGTAAGTGGCTCTAGCAGTACACAATTGATTTTTGGTATTCTTGGATGAGTTAAATATACTAAATAGATCTGGAGTCTACTAAACTCTAATATTATCGCCAAAACAAGGAAATTATAACGATTCATTCTTCAAAAAACAATATTTAATTTAATTAATTAATTCTAGAATCAAGTTCACGAAAACTTAGTTCAAGATCTAAAATAATTTTTCAACACACAAGATATTAAATTGTGCAACACTTATTTCGAGAACTTTGAAAACACTTTGATAAATTTAATTTCGTTAAATGATTGTTTATAACTAATTATTTATTAAGTTAACCCAAATCTAATATACTCAAAAAAAAAATATATATGCATATACATATATATATAGATTCAACTTACTTTTTATCAAATTTTAAATAAAGTTACTTGTGTACTGTAGTCGTTTATTTCATTCCCATGCAACAATCTGTATCAAATATCTCACCATTTGTAATGCCACTGTCAAAACTAATGTTTTCAATTGCTAAATGCAAACGTTGTAATCAAATATCTTGATTACCAATCTCCCAATAAGAGCTAAAAATATACCTTACTTACTAGAACTAAAGCTAATCATAAACTAAAGCTTGATCATAATAAATTCTCTAGAGTAAGTATATTCAAACTAACACTTTCAGCGATCTACTATACAATGCAGACCACTTCTCTTTCACTCTCTACACCTTACTGCCCTACTGCACACTCGTCTACTTCACCGCTGGCTACCACACACTGCCACCTTTCCTCGACTCCCGCCGATTGGCGACTTCTCAGTTGCCTTGCACTAATTCGTTTTCACACTTTTCATGCTTCAGACAGGCTGATATTGCCCGAGGGGCCTTTGGTTTAAGCCAGCGCCTAATTTTGTACAATCGAACTGGCATCCAGCAATTCCCCAGCCCTCGTCAACTCACCACCATCCCTCGTCTGTTGCCTGAAGCGCTTGTGTATGTCAGCCCACTAATATTTATATTTGCCCTGCATTTCTTTCAACCGATGCAAGAGATTTGATAAGCAAATGGAAATGCAGCTTGCTTAAGGGGAGGGGAGTGGATGGAAGTAGACAAGCGTCGTCTATGGCGGCGAAAGGTGCGAATAAATAATTTTCAGTAGCCACCGCAATGGCCACCACACACAGCACAGTGCACCACCACCACCACCACCTTTGGGGCCACCACTCGACGACCCACTGTAGCTCAAGCTGCATTTGGAGCCAGACATATATTTTATTGCAAATTTGCTGATATTGGACGACAGGCGAGCCACTGCTGCAGTTGCATGGCTGTTTTGCATATTAAATTTATTTTATTGAATATGAACAAAGATATGCACAGATTGGCGAGAATGGATACAAAAGTATTGAGAGACTAGAGACAGCACACGATATGCAGTTCAAATGTTATCGTTTAGTAAAACGCTAAATGCATTAGATCACCCAACTAAGTTTAAGGGGAAAAATCACTGTAAAAATTTTTAGTTGTTCATATTAATTTAAATTAATATAGTATTTGAAAAATGTATACTAAAAGTTTGAATATTATATAATTATAAAGTTCTAAATATAATAAATTGCAGGTAAACAAAAAGTTTAAATTTGAATATTCTTGGAGCGCTTTTCTCACTGCTTAAAGCACTTGAAAAACTTTGGTTTGTCCATTCTGCAAAATAATCATCAACGCAAAAGCCTATGAATGGTTTTACCATGAATAGCATAAACAAAACCATAGATATTATCGATTATAATATAGCAAATTTAATGTAATTTCAATGTAGCACTTAAAGTCTGCATTTACAAACCTCTCACAGCAAACATTAAAATATAATTTATAAATATTTTAGTTTTTATTTAAGCTTTAAGTTGTGCCTCAAAAGTAATGTTAGGTATGTGATGTATATTTTAGCATTATAATTATTATTTTCAATAGTTATGAAAAAGTAATTCTAATGGCATTTTTATTAGCATTTGTAATTCTACTGGCATTAAAAAAATCTAATGCAAATAAAAAGTTTAAACTGCAAATAAATGAAAATTTATTCTGTTAGTATTGCCTCAAATGGAATCATAACTACTTTTTTAAAAATAAATCAAAAATATTGCAAAATTTAAATAAATATTTCAAAAATAAAATATTTAAAAGCATTTCATTAAAGTAAAAATGTGTTCAAAAATTGTTTTATTAAAATTACTTTTTGAGTGCTAATGAAATTCCTTAAATAAGTTATTAATTAGAAATTAATTTATCAATTTTGTTATAAAAAGAACAGGTGTTTAAATTTTTGTGAGAAACGATTAAAAACAAGTGGATTTGAGAGAATTGATCCGTCGTTATACTAATTATTATCCAAATAGTTTTATGAAATTTAACTGTTCATGTGTAATTTGGAATACTTTTTGAACCACCCTCGCTTCGAGTTTAAAGTGCTGTTATTGTTGCCCCTTCATCAACTCTCTTTCGTTAGTTCTCCGCACTTTTCTGCTGTTGCTCTCATTGCATCTCTCTCTTTCTCTCTCTCTCTCTCTCTCTATCTCTTTACCTCTCTCTCTCTCTCTCTCTGGCCGGCTCTCTTCATAATTGCTTTAACATTACGCTTGAAGCCCAGCGGGCGATGAATTATTAATTGCCGTTGATTTGCATTGAGATTTCTTGGTTGCGGTTCATTATTAGAGGCATTACTAGTCTTGGCCAAAATGCTTTGCTAGCCATGTGTAAACATAATAATCAACGTGCATTATATGTCGATATATGGCGATCAGCAAATGCGCTTTTGCAAAATGGCCGCCGGACAGCGCAGCCCCCAATTGACACCTGAGCGTACGTTTTATGCTCGTTGTTGTTGTTTACTGCTGCTGCTGCCGCTGCAACTGTAATTGTTATTTATGCAGTTGCATTTAACTGTAATGGCATGCAGCATGCCATGCCCCTTGGTGGTGGGCGTAACTGGAGCATTTTGGGGTAGACTATGCGATTACACAAGAGTTTAGCACTCTTAATTGTGGCAGAGCGCATAAGTGTGCATAGTATTGGGATTGAGGCACCACATTCCATGTAAATATGAACGCCCATTTTTCTATTTGGAACTCAGTACTTAAAGAAACTGCAAGGGTATATTAGGCTGAGGCATTTTCAATCTCATAAAATAAGTGTACAGCAAAGCGTAAAGTTCTCACAGAACTTATGTGTTAAAACCGTTAAATTTGGCATGCAGATCAATCTGTACTGTTTATAGATTTAGTTTATGTTATACTGTATTTGTGACACGTCTCCCTTATATAACTTGGTTAGTATAAGACAAATATATCATATAACAGACATATTCGGAACTGATAATAGCACAGACTGGAGAAATTTAAAAGTTAAAGGCTATAAAACCGTACCGTAATATTATATTTATATATATTGGGTTTGTCAGAGGCGATTTGTATGTAACAGGCCGACCCTATAAAGTATATATATTCTTGATCAGCATCAATAGCCGAGTCAATATAGCCATGTCCGTCTGTCCGTCCGTCCGTCTGTCTGTCTGTCTGTCTGTCCGTATGAACAAACAGATCTCAGAGATGGTAAGAGCTACAATATCCGTTTTAGTTAGTACCGACCACATATTTAGTCAGTCAATACAAGTTTGTTTCCTTTTTTCGATGCCACGCCCCATTCGCCCACAATAAGCGAAAAACCAGACATACCTCGGGAAAAATACATACACCTAGGGACACCAATTTTGGCATGCAGGTTGCTAGATGCAATATATTGATAATGCCATCAACATTTTTTGGATGCCTCCTTCGCCCACCAAAAGCTGAATTGAGTTGTAACTTTGCAAGCGGCTGTCTCACTTATTTCTTAACGTACAGTTTTGTAACTTAGCATATACTTGCATACAAATAATATCAAAAATTTGTAAAAATTAAAATCGGACCAAAAATAAAAAACTTTGTCATACAACGCAAATCGTTCCTTTCAAGCAAGGAATAGCCACGTGCATTGTACTGAGCTGTGCACACAAGCAACGAAAACGAAAAACGTGCGAGCGAAATAGACACACAAATATGTGTGCATGTTAAGTTCTTGCAGCAGCTACTCCAATTTGAGCTCATATAATTGGAAATGAAGCTCAGAGGGTATTACACGGTCGGCATGCGCGACTGTCATTTTCTTTCTTGTTTTTGCTATGATACAGGCATGTAATACCCCGTAATGTATGTACACATATTCTTGATCATCATCACAGGTATATCCGATAAAGCCATGTCTAAGTTTTTATACCCTCTGAGGGGTATATTGGGTTTGTCAGAAGTATGTAACAGGCAGAAGGAGGCGTGGCAGACCCCATAAAGTATAAATATTCTTGATCAGCATCAACAGCCGAGTCGATATAGCCATGTCCGTCTGTCCGTCTGTCTGTCCGTATGAACAAACAGATCTCAGAGATGGTAAGAGCTACAATATCCGTTTTAGTCAGTATCGATCACATATTTAGTCAGTCAATACAAGTTTGTTTCCTTTTTTTGATGCCACGCCCCATTCGCCCACAATAAGCGAAAAACCAGACATACCTCGGAAAAAATACATGTTTTTGGCAAATATCTCAGTTAATATAACACCTAGGGACTCCAATTTTGGCATGCAGGTTGCTATTTGCAATATAAAGACAATGCCATCAAAATTTATTGGACGCCACGCCCCTTTCGCGCACAATTGCGTTGAAACTTCGAATGCCTCTGGCTCACTTATTTCTTAACGTATAGTGTTGTAACTTAGTATATATTTGCTAACAAATAATATCAAACGATTGTGAAAATTTCATCAATATCGGACTATAATTAAAAAAGTTTGTCAAACAACGAAAATCGTTCCTTTCAAGCAAGGCATAGCCACGTGCATTGCGCTGAGCTGTGCACCCAAGCAACGAAACCGAAAAATGTGTGAGCGAGATAGACATACAAATATGTGTGCATGTTTAGTTCTTGCAGCAGCTACTCCAATTTGAACTCATCTAATTGGAAACGAAGCTCAGAGGGTATACACGGTCGGCATGCCCGACTGACATTTTCTTTCTTTTTATGTTTATCAATCCGTCAATCCTGAAAAACATCATTCTGTTCGAGACTTTTCTACTAAAATAACCAATTGTATATAAACTATAGATTTTATAATTTCCTGAATTAGTCAATTAAAATGGTCAAATTTGCTTATCGTTGTTAAAGAAATAAAGTGTATTTTAAAAAATTAATAAATTGATTAAATGCCGATCAAATCTTGATAAAAATCTTCTTGAAAATATTGTTGTTTTATAAATATTTCAAAAACTATTATGAACCTCAGATTATGTTCTGGCATTTCCTTACAGAACATTACGGGGTCTTCTACAGTTGGGCTCGCTATAAGGCAGCTTCGTGTAGTTATTTTCTTTGTCGGGAAAGCGCGCTATGTCTGCTATTCAACACTGTGTACACAAAATACGATGACGAACCCAAAAAAGAATACAGCGGCAGCAGAAAGTATACCACCACTAACACCGCAACCAGCATCATCGCATCACATCATCACAGCATCCCAGCAAGCAACAGCAACTAGGCAAGCACACGCGCTTAAGTTCAACTTGAGTCCCAAGATGCTGATAATAATGATGATGATGATGATGTTGATGACGGTGGTGGTGGTGGGGATGATGATGACGCAGAGTCTGGTGTTGTTATTGTTGGGTTGATGTGACTACTGTGTTGCAGCAGAGAGCTTGGTTTGGTTTGTTGGCAGTGTTGATCCCTGGAATTTTGACTTGGGCAAAACGGCTTTTGTGCTGCGCGCAACCACTTAACTTGCTTAAGCGCTGTTTGCTTGTCAAAATTGCAGCAGCTGCCGCTGCCACTGCCGCTGCCATCATCACCGCCACCGTTGCTGCCACCGCCACCGCCACCGCAAACAACAACAACAAGAAGAGCAGCAAAAGCCACAAGGCACGACGCTTTGCAAAGATGACGCAGTCAGAATGGCTCCTCAGCTATAACCAAATGAATTAACCCTTTTACTTTGCACACACTGCCAACCACAATAATAACAACAACAGCAGCAGCGGCATCAGCAGCAACAACAACAAACCTCGGCAACTGATTTGTTATATTCCAGCAGCTACTGTTGTTGCCGGTAAGTGTGGGTTCTGTGTTTTTGGCCATCATTTACACCAGCACTAAAATGTTAGTCTACAAATTTTTACTAATCATTAAACTAGGAAGTTTTTCTTGTAAAATATTTTGTTTAACATAGCTATAATAAGGAAGAAACTTCATCACAGAGTCATTCTTAAGAAATTTATTTAAACTTTTTATACTAAAATTTTAACAACTTCTTTCTTAAAGTAGAAGAAAACTAACCTGTCATACTCTTATTTCAGCAATTACTGAAATCTCTAAGAATTGTTTAAAATATATAAAATGTAATTTTCTTATTTTTTAATTTTTTTTTTTTGTCAATTGCTTAAAAGGTTTTAAGACGAGTTTTAACGAATTTGAAGGATTGTTTTGATTTACATAAAAGAATGGGGCGCGATATCAAAGATATTACTTCTAGTATTTGAATTTAAAAAATTGAAATCATTATCTCTTTTTAACTCACCGAACTTGAACTGCAATCTCTGGGGTTTCGTTCTGATCAATAACATATATGCACTTGTACTTCTTAGCGTTCCAAATGTTTCCTTTCGCCTTTCTTCAACACAATCTTAACAAAGTTATTATATCCTTGAAAGGGTATTCAATAATGGCAATACTTATCATCAAACGATTTGGACTTTAAATCCTTTATCATTAAAAACATACGTAGACGCATTCTAAGTTGGATCTGAACTTATTTATTTATAGTTCAGTAAAACTACCTTATTAATGTTAATGAGTCATAGGCAAAATATTTGTTTGAGTTTAATGATATTCCTTGATACTTCGTTGTTTTGTCAGATGCATTATTAAATTCAATTTAAATATTCTCTATCCTATTGACTACATTTTAGAAAATAACTAATTTTTTTATAATTTTATTGTTTTATAAATTTTTAGCATTTATAATATTATAACGTTAAGCTATAAAATATCGAAAGCGTAAGATTTTTAGTTTTGCTCCTTTTTATTTTAAAATAATATATTTTATGAAGCATTTGTTTCTTAAATACAATTTTGTCTGCGTTTGTAAGTAAATAAATTTAAATTACTATACTCTTTAACATTTTTCATTTAAAAAGAGTTAACAATCTACCAAGTGTGCTAACATTTTTGCAGCAGCTGCGGTGGGTGTACATTTAAATACAAGTACAAATGCTTACCGCTTGCCACTCGAGATGGAGGAGCTCTGTGGAGGAGAATTGCGCGTAAATTCGTTGCGGTCTTGGGACTTGTGCTCATCATCAACATAATCGCCGTCAACAGGGCCGTCAACAACATCAAACTGCCAGCAAAATGTTGCTACTGTTTCGTAGCAACGCAGACAGAAGCAACAGCAGCAGCAACAGCAACTGCCTCTGACCAAAGACCAACCACAACAACAGCAATCCACATTGGCAACGGGGCAAATGTGAAGTGGTTTTTTTCTCTTTCGGTTTTTTATGATGAGCGAAGCACTTTCAACTGACGTAGCAATCCAGAGACCAGACGGTTTACACACAAAACAAAAGCGTGTCAAACATTCTGTGCAAAATCTGTCGGATGTGGGTACAGAATATAAAGACAAAGACAAAAGCAAAAGCAAAACACAACAAAAACTAAATTCGATACAACATACAACATATAGAGTATAGGATTCAACAGAATGTTGCGACCTGTGCTTTTTCTATTTTACACTTTGGAATCGCTGCTAAGCATCCTGCTTATGTTCTATCACATACGCGGCTTTTTGGCGCAACCCTTGGACTTTCTACCGATTTCCAAGCAGATCAATCACTATTTATATTCCGCATGCTTCTACATATTCACGGTACTAACCCTATTTGCCAGCATCAATATCTGTACGGGCAATAACTATTCCATTGGCAATGAAGTCATACGCACATTTTGCGGCTTTCTTGTGCACACCATTATCTCCCTGATGACACTGGAGAATGCAGAGAGTGATTTTCATATGATGTACATCATGCGCATTCAGAACGAGGGCGTGGAAAAACCAGTTCATCCGTTCTTTGAATATATGCGTGCTCAGGCTGTCTGTTCTCTAACTTGTGGAGTTGCTTATCTGCTGCACAGCATCCTTGTTATCGATGTACTTCTGTCCAGATCGGATGATTACACCAGCGATCCCGAGCGTGCCGATGATCTTACCGGTGACTATATACCCGTACGCCTCTATGTCTTGGGTGAACGGTTTCAGTCATATCTGGAAAAATATGAGTGGTTCCAAGATTTCTCGCATGACACTCAAATTCCAATTTAACTCAAATTCTCCAAATTCTTCAAATTCTGCATGTATTTTCTATAAACCATATTTTCTATGGGGAGAACTAAATAGCAAGTTTATATTAATTCTTGATTGAAATTGTCAGCTTATTCTACACTCTGAAGGGGTATATTGGGTTTGTGAAAAGTATGTAACAGGCAGAAGGAGGCGTGGCAGACCCCATAAAGAATATATTTTCTTGATCAGCATCGTCGATATAGCCATGTGCATCTGTCCGTCTGTTTGTCTGTCCGCATAAAAGGATCTCAAAGATGGTAAGATCTACAATATCCGTTTTAGTTAGTATCGACCACATATTCAGTCAGGCAATACAAGAATCTTTTTTTTTCGATGCCACGCCCTTGTTTTTAGTATGAGAAACTTTTTTGTCAGTTGAAGTATCCAAACCAAACTTACACAGTATGTGCAACATATTTTTTATAAATTCTCTGACCCATATGAATATATAACATATATATGTATATAATAATATAATATTGCAGTCAGCAATTAATAAAACGTGTACGATTTTCAATAACATTTACTTAATTATACGTAAAATTTAAGAAAATTGTGTGAAACATAAGCTAAAAACTCTCAACAGAACCAAACAAATGAAGCTTTGTTAATCCAATAAAAACTTTCATTAGTTTTCACATCCAACGCACATGCTTACGATTATATTTAATCTTAAATAAAATATATAGTACCCACAAATTATCGATACAAGCAACATCATAATTGTATTGAAAAATTCACGTTTTTTTTTTCATTTTTATATTTTTTTTCGTTGTTTGATTTGTACTCTTTTCAATAAAACTCTGTTTTGGGATCCCCACTTACATAAGTACATATATGAACGAGTCATATAAGCAAATTTGGTACGATGTGTGTTTGCATTTCTGCGTAAATCACTTTAGGACCGGTAGTGGTTAGCGTACTTCAAAAATGTTAGTTATAATAATTGTTTCTAAGCCTTCAAAAGGCTAAAAATGCGAAATGGCAACTGATCAGTGTTATGACCTAATAAAAATTTAAGCTCAGCTTTCGGAACTGGCTCAATTTCTGTTAGTTAAATTAGGCAAATGTGAATAATTCAATAAATTGCTTAAGCCAATTTAAGACAATTTTTTTTCAAGTTTTAATTTCGTTTCTCTAAATTTTCATGAATTAAATTTCGTTATTTCTAACATTGTTTTTTGTATTAAAAATGGACTTAGATTTATGTCATAACAAAAAAAAATTCAAAAACTTGTTTACAAGTTTAAAAATTATTTTCAAAATTTATGAATGAATTTTCTATTAGCTTTCTTTTGATTCTATTATTACGGTTTGTATGTCTTATATATTTATGTATATATACATTTCAATTTAGTATACATAATAACAAAATATGAATGAATTTCTATTTAGTCATAATTTATTTCAAACAAATGTAGTAGTTCCAATTTTTAAGTTTTTAATTTTCCTAAATATCAGTATCAATTAGACTCATTTCCAGCACATATCCTTATAGTTAAGTCTTATATTATTACTGTTATTTTATTTTAGTTTATTAAAGTTGTGATTATATGACGTCAGTGACGCAACAGTTTTATAGAAACCAAAGCCCTCAAATGTGACGACAATGTGCCACAGATAAGCAGCTGTCAGACACGAAAAGCGCATGTGCTGTTCTGGGTATATGTACGTACATCACTATATGTAGAGAAAATCAATAAATTATGGGCTAAGGCCAGTCAAGAGCAAGGCAAACCATTGGCCCTGCCCTACACTGCCCCACACAGAGACAGTGCTGCCCTACCCTAACCCAGCCCATTCGCATCCCGGCCGGCATTTGCTTGCAAAGTTTTCCAGCCCAACTCGTGCAGGTTTCGTGGCAGTGAGAGTGGAGAATATAGAGAGGAGAGTAAAGAGTGAATAGTGGAGTGGAGTGGAGTGGAGTGCAGAGCAGGGATACGTGTAGAGCACACTTGGGTGCTTTTTTCATTCATAAAACTGCGCGTTCACTTTCCATTTTGCTAGCCTTACTCAAGGCTATTTTTATCGCACACCAGCCGGCCGGAAATTGCGTTTGGAGACAGCTTTTTGGCGCAGCGCAAAATATGGCGAAACTATAGTACATATTATACATAACTACAGAAATAACTTAAATGCAAGCAAAAACAATATGCAGTAAAAGTAATAGTTTTGCGTCATTTTTAACGATAAATTAAATCTAACAACATTGCACTCTGCAAAAATCCGCACTTCATACTTATGCAAGCTTCAATAGTCTGACCAAAATTTAATTGTAGTGTATTTTTAGACCAATTAGGAATAGAACTATAACAGTTGAAAAACTGTCAAACATTTTTACAAATCACATTAAAAGAAAACCTCAAATTTAAAAAAAAATGTCTTTAAGCTATGTATAAGCTCCATGAAACTTTAGACATGAATGAAATTAAAAACTTTTATTGTGAATTCTAAGTTTTATATAATTTAACAAAGCAAAAAGTTCGTTACTTGTATTTAATTATTTTAATAATATTTGGAAAGAAAATCAAAGAAAAAAAATTTTGCCAGAATCAAACCGGTGTAGTTTTTAAAATACTTGGTCCAAAAATGTTTCACCGGAAAAGCTTTAAAGTCGTAAATCTAAAAAAATCAAAATTCTATATGTACAGTCTACTCTCGTTGATTCGAACCTGCGATATTTCGAATCTCTCAAAGTAATTCGAACAAAAAAAATTATTGCTACGATGCCGTAATTCTAACTTGTATGGTCAAACACTCTATAATTCTTAAAATTTAAAGAATCCCTAAAATTTCGAATTAACGCGAGTCAACTGTATGTGATTATGAGCTTCGAATTACTTCATCTCTTACACTACGAAACATTTTACATTGCATTAAAATGCAATTAATTTAATTGTTACTTTTATTTTCTATTGTAAATGTTTTAATTAAACTCATACGATATTTAAGTTAATGAATAATTAAAGTGGATTTCAAAAATCTTTAAAGTAATGGTAGCATACGCTACAGCAGTTTATAATCTAAAGCATAAAATTATCTCGTTTAGAAATTCATTCGAATTTATATAACAAATTTAAGCTTTTAACATATTGAAAAACTGTTATGTTATGCAATCCAACCGCCGGCAGAACAATGTTTAGGACCTTTGCGGTTATATGGTATATAATATACCATATCTGACTTTTATTTTGGCAACCATTACTTGGCTCACCTTTTACCAAGGCAAAACTTGCATTTCTTTAAGCAGCCGAAAAGTATGCAACACCTAAAATTCTACTCGCTTGTCTAACAAAGTTTGAAATGGCGCGACATAATAGGAAGAGAAGGAACCGAATGAAAGAAAAAAATGGGAAAATCAATAAGGACGCCTAAACGGCAAGCGACGCGTGTCCTTGAAAGGCAGGGGCTAAAAACCAAGTCATTCATGCTTATCGAAACACAACTTTATGAATGAATTGCGAGCAGCATTCGAACTCGAAATGAGGAGAAAATTGTATTCGCAGTTGACATGCGCATTAAAGGATTTATGCGGGGGGAAGAGGAATAGATATTTCCCCTAATCGACCGCTGACGTAACTACGCTCAAGGTCAGCGTAGAATTTCATTCATAAAACCGTTACGCCCAAAGGGGGAGGCGCGTGTGTAGCGGTAAATTGAATATAAATGTACATGCCATGTAAGTGTGTTAGTGTTTCCACATATATGTACGAATATATACTATATGTATGTGTATGTGAACACGCGCGTGTCTGCCCAGCGGGCAGAAGGGGGGGACATTGGTGGGGTTTGGGTTTGAGTTTAGGCTTGATTTGCACTGCGCCAAAGGATGCGAGTTAAAGACACGCTATTTGCAGCTTGTTGATTTTTCTACGCGTGTAAATAAAGCCATTTTCATTTTCATTTTCATTCATGAATCCAAATATCGACGCTCCGACTAAACGAAGTTTGTTTGCTTTAAGCGTACAAAGGCAAATTTGTATTCATGCCTACGACAAGTTAAATAGCCAATCCTTGGGTTTGGGTGCTCTGACTTATTGGTGGTAAAAAAGAAGCTAAATGGTAGGGATACAGGAAATCACTCAGAGCAGCCCACACAGACGTCCACGCGACGTCATCAATATTCAGAGGTTATGCGCGTAGGAGAAAGCGGAAGTTAAGCAAATTTCAGCAATTAGCAAACTAAAATATTATTAGTAAAATATAGCAAAAATTATTTGAAGCTTAAGCTCTTTTCTCAACGCTTTCAAAAACTGCGTTAATATAAATTAATATATTTATTTTAAATTGTCTTCTCTACAAACTCTAAGCCTCCTTTTCTCAAAATTTATTTTTAACATTGATGAGCATTATTTCACAAAAAGGTTTTTTTCAATATATCTAAGCCATAAAGCTTAACTAACTTAATTCTCTTATTAAATTGAAATTGAGGACCTATATGATTGTATACTTTTTGTAATCGTATAGCAAAATATAATATACGTATGTTTGTAAAACAGTAGCTAGCAAAAAATAGCAATGCTAAAACATAGACAAAGTCATTTTTAACTGTTAATTATTTGCCTTTTATTTTACCTGGTCCAAAAAAGTATGCAATTCCCATTATGTATTCCACCCCGAAAAGTAGGCAATGCTCTTTATTAAAGTCATCTCAAAAAAGTATGCAATACTATTTATTTTACCCAGCTCAAAAAACTATGCAATGCTCTTTATTATATTCATCTCAAAAAAGTATGCAATACCATTTATTTTACCGAGCTCAAAAAACTATGCAATGCTCTATATTTATCCTACATCAAAAAGTATGCAATGCTTTTTATTTTACCTAGCTCAAAAAACTATGCAATGCTCTTTATTTTATCCTCTCATAAAAGTATGCAGTGTTCATTAGTTTAGCCAGCTCGTTTAACAGTTCTGTTAACGTATAGAGCTATGTTAACTTACAGTTGACTAACAACTGCAGAGCTTAACTGATCGGCTTTTAAATAAATACTTCTTTCTTAGCGGAAATATTAAAATAAATACACACTATATAAAGAAGCGAGCATGATGATTATCATCATTATATTGTAATATCTAGTTTAAACAATACTCATAAATCCGTATTACTTAGGTGTACACACAAAAATTATCCAAGCTAGTAGTTCTGACGACGTAAGCGATTTACATAAGCCATAAGCGAAAATAAAACAAAATGTATAAATAACCCAAGCAGGCTACGTCGGGTTGCCCACCACACCGGACACAGTGGGCTTCTCGTTCAGACTCGGCAGACCCATGAAGGGTTCCGACTCGGAACGCTTGTGGGTGCGCTTCGTTTGCCGCTTGGAGCGCTCCTGCTGTGCCTTGGCACTGACATCGCCACCGCCGGCATCGCTGAGCTGCATGAAATCGGGTTCACTGCGAGCCAGCTCCTCGTCCTGATAGACCTCTTGGATAGCAGCATTTGAATTCATGTTGGTCACCTGCTCATTCAGGCAGACATCATCCAGATCCACGTCGCTGTTGCTAAAGAGCGCCGTGGCACCCAGTTCCAGGGAATTGGTCACATCCAGCTCCAGTTCACTGGTCGCCTTCTTGGGCGTCGAAGTATTCGTAATACGTGAAAAGTTCAAATTTGGATCCACTGGCTGTGGAGCAGCAGTTGAGGAGATATTTGTGGGCTTAAATGCTGTATTGTTGGCGGAGTTGATGTTATTGTTGTTCAGTAGTGATGTAGTGAATCCAATAACAGGCACATTGGTCATGCTGCTGGGCGTGGAGCTATTCCTCTCCGTCTGATGCTCCTTCATCAGTTTGCATGCCTTGCCCAGGGCACAAATGGTCAGACAGATGCGCAGACCCAAGGCAAAGAGGTAAGCCAGCAGGAACAGCAGAAACGCAGCTAAATTGTGAAACGGTACTGCCGTATAGATGGCCTTGATCAGCACCACGGCCAATGGGAACGGTATAAAGCCCATGCGACGCGCCACCAGATCCGAGTGATCGGAGAAGGCATGCTTCTGTCGCGTCTGTGTCATATCATAGGCCAAACTCGTTGTATACTCCCGATAGATGCTCTCCGGCAACTCGTTGAACCTCGTGATAAACGCATGCTTCACCCAATCGATGAGTATCTCGGTGAACAGCACCGCAAAGCAGTCGGGCAACATGACACAGAACTGTGTGATGCTCCAGTCGAACTCCTTCATGGTCTGTATCATCACAATGAACAGCAGCACGGACAAGTGGAAACGTTCACGCACATCGCTGCACGTCAGTTGGAACAGATTGTTCTTGTCGAACTTTTTAAACACCGAACCCTTGAGCTCCACAAAATTGTTCGATATCATTATGGTGAGCAGTCCCTTGTTGTTCGAATTCACGGCGACATTGAGACAGGTGGCCTGCAAGAATGAAACATTCAAGAGTCTATTAGGTTTTCAATAAGTATATGGAACTCAGTAGCCATGGCTTAAACCCTTGTTGGCTAAAGTTGTAACAAAAACAAATTAACCAGCTAAAAAACAACTGACAAAATTTCAGTCGGGCATGCTACCGCGTAATAGACTCTAAGCTTCGTTATCAATTATATGAGCTCAAGAGTTTTACATGAACAACAGTTAATGCACGTGGCTATACCTTGCTTGAAAGTGAACGATTTTCGTTGTATAATCAACATTTTTAATTATGGTCCGATTTTAATGAAATTACTTCAGGATATAAAGTTTCGAAGCAATTCAGTGACTTTAATTAAGAGAAGTGGGCGTGGCACTATTGCATCTAGCAACCAGCATGTCAAAATTGGTGTTCTTAGGTGCCGTAGTTATTGAGATATTCGCCAAAAACATGTATTTTTTCCGAGGTATATCCGGTTCTTTGCTTATTGTGGGCGATATGTATTGCCTGACTGAATATGTGGTTTATACTGACTGAGCCGGATATTGTAGCTCTTAGCACCTCTGAGATCAATTAGTTCATACGGACAAACAGACAGGCGGTCAATGGACATGGCTATATCGACTCCGTTGTTGATGCTGATTAAGAATATATATATCTTTATGGGGTCTGTCATTACTTCCCGCTATTATTGTACATTATGTTATGACGCGATTAAATTTAAAAAAGATATGTGGAAAGTAGATCAAAAGCTGCAATCGGAATTTGTTAGTATGAAAATTAAGTTGAAGTTTTAGAAATATATTTGACTGTTATACGAAAAGTTTCTTTTTATTCTAACTAAAATCTGCTAACTATAGCATAAAGCTGCCATAGAAACGTGTGATACCAAATAAATCTATAGTTTATAGTTTTTTATACAAAATATGAGAAAATTTAGTTCGAATTATTCAAAGGAAAATCCATTTTTAGTATAAAATACTTTGCTATATCTCATCTAAACTCACCAACTCTTAACTTTGTAATATATTTTGTGTGCGAATCATATTAAATGAGAGTATATTTTAAAAGTGGGTTAAGTTAAAATTAAGTTTTCGAATAATAAACTTTAAGTTTCGTTGTTAAATTAATCTAGAATCGTTAGTAGTCGACTTCAACTCAAAAATATAATATAAATAATATAGGTGCCATTAAAACTTTGTGTTGAAAATAAAGTTTTAGTATGATAAACTATTTGTTTTTAAAATATTATAAACTTTCTCATTACCTAAGTAATATCAACTCTAGTCATAGCTCCAAAATAAGTACAGTCTTCGACTTCCTTCCCATCTTCTAAAACAAATATTATAGCATTATCAATATCAACCTACCTGAAACATTATGAGGCCGCTGTGTAGGAAGACATAGATGAGCGTAAAGAGGATGTGTGTGATGACTCCAAAGTGTTCCCGCTTCGAATGCTTTGGCTCTGTGGCCGTCCAGAAGAGAGCGTCTATGGTGTCCTGGCCAAAGGCCGAGAGTAAACGGTCTCCCACCTCCAACATGTTGTAGAATATGTATAGCTTGATTATGGACTGAGATTTGATGATGTGATACACGCGATTGGTGTCCACCAGCAGCATAATGAGCGTTACTGTTATCCAAATGCCACCCTTGAGCAAATCACATATTTCCGCCGGAGAGAGCAACCTCTGACCTCCACCACGCAGGCGACAAATGCGCGCCACAGTGCGTGTCAGCAGTGACCAGACGGCCAACACAAATCGCACTGGCAGAAAGGTGTGAATGTAGAGAAAGGAATCGGCACACTGCATAATGCCGTAGATCATGAAGCGCTCCAGATCGCGTGGTATGCGCATAAAGCTGTAGATCTTCTGACGCCTTGCCGAGTAGCGCTCCTCGTCGTGCTCCAACATGTAGCCGCGTGTCATTTCCACCTTAAAGAAGTCGTAGAAAGTGCTGGTCTCGGAGCCAGCCGCTAAACCAAAAAATCGAGGTTTAATTAAATAGATTCAACTATTTCAAATACTCACCATTTTGTAGACGTTGCTGTGCCGCTGCCGATGCTGTTGCCGCTGTTGCTGCAGCTGTTGTTGTAGTTGTAGTTGTTGCCGTAACGCCAACGTCATCCTGTGGAGTTGGCTGTTTGGCTTTTGGTAGTTTGGCATTATCGTCGTTTTGCAGCTCTTCGATGCGATTCGTGGTGGCGCTGATGTCACCGCGAAAACGCAGCTGCCTCTTTGTGCCACGATTATTTGGTGAATTAAGCATTTATAACTTTTAAACTTTTTCGTTTTTGGTTTGCGGTGTTGCTTTGTCACTATTCGGCCAGCCAATTATATTTTGTTTTGCTACGCTGTTTCTATTTGGCCTGCAGTGTGTACACACCCACTTATAGAAATTATATTATTTTAGCGCTTGCAGCCCTGGTTGGTGAATTCACTAAGTGTGTACACACTGGCATTACTTTTATGCATTGACATCGGATTCGTGTGTGTTTTAGCTTTTTTTATTGTAAATTAAATACAATATGACTGCATCCGTGGATTTAAGCTCGTACCGTGACCAGCATTTTAAGGTAAGCATTGCTACATATTCAATTGTTGCGCTACTCTCTTCATGCACCCTCTTTCTTTCTGCAGGGCTCACGTTCGGAGCAGGAACGCTCTTTGCGCGACTCTTCTACACTTTATGTGGGCAATTTATCGTTTTACACAACTGAGGAACAAATACACGAACTCTTCTCCCGTTGCGGCGATGTGCGGCTTATTGTAATGGGCTTGGACAAATATAAGAAGACACCCTGTGGCTTTTGTTTCGTTGAATATTACATACGCTCCGAGGCGGAGGCAGCCATGAGGTTTGTCCAACCCTAGAAAGCGCAGCCATATTGGCAATGAGTAAAATGAGAAATTTGATTTTGTTTTACAGATTTGTAAACGGCACCCGACTGGACGATCGACTGATTCGCGTGGACTGGGATGCCGGTTTCATTGAGGGCCGTCAGTATGGACGCGGCAAAACCGGCGGACAAGTGCGCGATGAATACAGAACAGATTACGATGCTGGTCGAGGTGGTTATGGCAAATTGCTCTCCCAGAAGATTGCGCCCAATACCGCTGATAGCCGCTAGAGATAAGATTAACAGATCAGCCCACCTAGATATTAAAGAAAACACATAAACATACATATACGTAGTTCATCTAATTCGCATATTATTTGTATTTCTACATAGTTTTTCTGTTCTATTCCGTTCCAATATATAAGTTAGTAATTGAATTCTTTGATAATTTGACGCTTAGGCCACGGCACTAAAGATTACAAGCGAATGGTTTCTTTTTTTACTTCTTGCCAATATTGTTGGCCAGGGAGCAACTTAGACCGGTGCCATCTGGTTCGACATTCAATTCCTTAACCTCGCCATTCTGCACAACCATGGAGTAACGCTTAGAGCGCACACCGCCCAATGGTGGCAAATCAATGGTCACATCCAAAGCGGTTGCAAAGGCGCCTGCCGGATCCGCCAGCAAGCGTACCTTGCCCGCTGCTCCGTGCTGCTTGCCCCAGGCAGACATCACAAACGGATCGTTAACAGACACGCAGACGATTTCATCTACGCCCTGTTCGGCTTTAAGCGAATCCGCCGACGTTATGTATCCCGGCAAATGAGTCTGCAAAATCGTAAAAGTAAAATGTTAGAGATGCTACACAATAAATAGGAATATTTTTTTCACATCACTAACACAACGACCCTGTTTTTACTTACCTTGGAGCAGCCGGGTGTGAATGCACCAGGCACACCAAAGAATATCACCTTCTTGCCATTGGTCAGCTCCGATGTGCTTATTTTATTTGCAGGCGAATCCTCAAAGAGGTCCACAGAGGGCAATTTGTCTCCAACCTAAAAGAGAACACGCATATAATTACATCGATGTCTTATTTATTCAGATGTGGGCAAATTGATTGCCCAGCCCTGAATTAGATGTTTGCATGTAACCTTGATGGTGGTCATGCACTTTGTTATGTCTCGCTCGCCCCTTCCGCATTAATCAATATTTTAAGCGCAACTATTCACGATGCTTATGTAATTTATTTTTTGCGGCGTCTGGATGCGATTTTTTTCTTATAAATATATTACTATTGGGTGATGCAACTACCTTAACCATGGCTCCAAGTGTTCTGGAAAAAGATCGCACGTTTGGCTTCGTAGAGTTAACAACTCGTTTAAGAAAATTGCACGCCTGCATTTCTGTCTGTCACTGACACTGATACCTCTCACTCACACCTTCTGGTATGTTTGGTCAATGCAAAGGCAGAGTTGCCAGGCTGTTGCAGAAAATCACAAATTACACATTAAAACTCAGTCATGTTTTATTCTACAGTAGTGGTTTGGAAACAATCAAATCAATTACATTTACATATGTTTAAGGTTGTTTTTTTTAGCCAATCTGTTGTCTACAGAGCATTGTCAGCAAAGCGTTCCAAGTCGTCTAAGCTCTGTTCTTTGAGTTTTACTTCAAAATCGGTCATGAACTCATTTGTTAACCTTTCTGATTGGGCTTCCGTGTAAAATTTGCGGAAGGCTCGGTATATGCAATCACGTAGACCGGGTTTCATTACCACCAGGTTAATCTTAGTGCCCTCTTTGATATTTGGATATGAGGCAATTGTCTGGTCATTGTTCAGTGGTCGGCCAAGCAGCAGAAGTTTCTGATTTGTAGCGGGAATTTGAAGAGCGGCATCTATTTTTTCTTTCACCTCCAGAATGGTGGACGTCGGTGACACCTGGTCAATAATCGAGTAAAAGCGCAATGATTAAAATAATTGCGTTTGTTATGTTCACAGCATACCTCGAGTGTGCAATCCTTGCCCTTGAGCACCTTTATTGTGATTTGCATGGCAATTCTTACGTTCTTAAACCTTATTTATATTATAAACAAAATAAATTGCATGACAGTGTTGCCATCTGCAACCTAGTGGTGTACGCAATTTTCGATATATGAATAAATTTATAACAATTAAATATATCGATAATTCTATTTAATGGGCAAAAAATAAAAAGCCAAGAAATTTGTGATATGGAATAATTTAATAATTATTTAATAAGTAATTGAAATAAAATATATTAAATATTTTTAGATTGTAAGTTGATAACTGTGCATGAACCGATAGGGTGGATCGATATTAATCTAAACTATTAAAAAATTCTTCCTTCATTGCGACTGAGCTTAAAGTTTGTTTGACAACAATATATTTGCAGCTGAACTAATTTTTGAATTCGTTGAACCACCAACTTATCGAAGAAAAGAATACCTGACTTTTGTAAAATCGTGTTATCGGAATCTTCATCGTTGATTTCCCTGGTAGCTGCTGCCGTTGGTTTGTCTGGCAACACCATTCTTATTCAGCAGCGACGTTGCGTGAACAAATATTTTACATAAATAATTAATTGCAATTAAACTAGCTCTTGATGTTGAATGTTTTTGAAAAAAAGGTGAATCTAAATACACAATATTATTAAGTCGTGAGGTGCGCGAAAATCCGGTGAATTTCACAACAAGCCACAGCCAAATTACAGCGCAAAAGTGAAGCGCCATAGCCTCGAGAGCTCGGAATGAATTAACGAGAAAACACTGCGAGTGCGATTGCGAGTGTGATTTGCGAGAGTGTGCGTGTGCGTGTGTTAGAATTCGCATTTTACGTAAAACGAAAAGCAAAAAAGACCAAAAAGCATCTCTAAACAGCAATATATTTGATGTTAAATCGTAGCAGAGGCAAATTGAACAAGTTCTTGCAGCTTCTGGCGGTAAATAGAAGGCACCCCGCCCCCTTCTCACCAACAGTGCCTGCCTGCCCAGCCCTAAACACTTCCCCTTTTTGACATTCACATTCAGTGCTTCTCATATTTTTTTTTTTTTTTTTTTGCACACACACATATCTATTATTGTTTGGCTTGCCATTTTTGCTGCAACTATTAATTATGCATAGTACACATTCATTTTATTTTTATTCTTCCCATACCCCCTCCTCCGCCCGCCCTGTTGCCCTCCGCGCGCTCTAAGTTGACATACATATTAAGTATATGAGTGTTTGCAAAATATTGCTCATACTCTTTGCTCTTAACAACATTTGTGTAGTGTGTTCCTTCTACAACCTACACCTCCCTGCTTGCCCTCAAGAATACTAACAAATAGTATGTTGTCCACACTTGACGTTCGCATGGCAATCAAATGAATTCCGAGTCTGGCAACTCTGATCGACGGCCATTGCTTCGCAACTTGTTGCTTGCTGTCGCATTGCGTCTGTGTGTTTTGGAATTTGTATTTATTTCTTTTTTTTCTGCGTTTGAAGCGTGAAACAGCGAAAACAGCAAAACCAAAAAAAGAAATGGTATGAGAGCATATTACGTTATTTATGCAGGGGCCAAACACACGATCAGGGACAAGTTTAAAACAGTTAATCTGCAGCCAATTGGCAAAAAAAAAAAAAAAAACCCTACAAATCTGTTTACACACACATGCAAACATCTTTTCTTGAACTGATCAAGTGCAAGTTCTTGGATATGTTTAGAACCGTTTAGAACCGGATTCGATTCGATGTCTTTTTGAAATCATCGCATGACATTAATGTGTGACAACTTTGACTTCAGGCCACCACTTCTAGCGGTTTTTTCCCCCTCCTCGTTCCTCTCTTGACCCACAATATTCACATAAAGTGCTTAAGTTTATATGTGTGTGTGTGTGTGTTTTAGTTTGCGCGTTTCGTGTCCGTGTGCGTCTTTGTGTATGTGTATGTGTGTGTAGGTTGATCGGTAAATTTAATGCATGTTGTTGTTGTTGTCATTACTATTATTATTATTATTCGTTGTTGTTGTTTTTTTTTTTTTGTTGTTTTCTAATTTTGTTTTTTGCTACGTTGATTTTCTTTTCAACACTCCCACAGCGGTGGTTTTTGAATTGTGCCTGTAATTGTCAGATACAAATCAATTAAAAGAAAGAGCGAGCGAGAGAGAGAGATATAAAGACACCGAGTTTAAAGAGAGAAGAGAGAGAGAGAGATTTTGCTAACTCATATTTGTTGTTGTATGCGCGGTCGCAGCTGTTGTTGGTTTTGCCAGCGTAAGAAAGAAAGAAACAGAAAGAGAAACAGTAAAGCAGTGTACAAATATAAAGCTGCAGATAAAGCTGAAAGCGTATTATGGATAACGACGCGTTAGAAACAACAACAAAAAGCCCGACAGCAGCAGCAGCAGCAGCAGTGGCGGTGCCAACATCAACAACAACAGCAGCAGCAGCAGCAGAGACCGCAGAAGTGTCCACTAAAAACGAACAGCAACAACAGCAACAACAACCGGCCACAAATAACAATAATAACAAAGTCACAACAGCCACTAACGGCATTAAAGAGAATAGCAGTAACTTTAGTACAACAACAGCAACAACAACAGCGCCAGCAGCAGCATCAGCAACAACAACAGCAACAACATCTCCCATCGTTGTGACCAGCGGCATTGTTGTTACTCCCAACAATAGCGAGGTGAGTAATAAATGTTTAAAATTCTCTTCATGTGCAAATCGTATACCGTGAATTGTCCAACCCTTAGTTCAATACTTTGTTGGCATGTTGATAAAAGCAATATATTGTATATATATAGAAATAATATATTTATAATTTAATGCCTATCAACATCCCTTCAAGGTGTATCAACAAAACCGATCCCCATAGAGCATGTTAAGTAATTGACGTCAATTATAGAACGATTTGTGTGTTTGTTGTCTCTTCGTACTCCGTTCCCCCCCGTACTCCACACACACACACACGCACTTTGCTTGTGGCAACAACACCTTAGCGCACCGCACCAACGTCTTATCTAATCTTATCAACACTAATGCTTTACTGCAAAACATACCTGCATACGTATGCCAATTGATCGATTCCAATTGGATTCTTAATGTTTACCCATTCGCATTGAAAAATAACTAAAAAGTCCAAAATTACTGGGTTCACACTCGTCTCACAAAATAGCGCTCGCTCGCTTCGTTCACTGTAAGTTCAAATGAACGAGTCAGTCAAATGAAAAAATTAATTTATTCAGTCATTTGCCAATTATATTGTTAAATTTCTTTAGTTACTTTAACCCCTTTTAGACCGCTGTTTGAATTTTCGAACAGTTTGTTTTGTGTCATTTTAAAAATTTTACATTAATTTGAATTATATTTAAAACTGAAGCGAGTACACAGTTCTTTAGTTACTTTTTTTACTTTTAAGCTAAAATACTTATTTTCTTTCTTTATTTAATTTGTTTTAGGCTTAAAAATACCTTAATTTTACAACGTATTTCTGATTGGAAATAAAAAATTAAAAACCTTTAAATCATCCAAATAACTATACCAAAAATAATAACAATGTTAGTGTAATTTATTGCCGAAAGTAGAACATATTAAAGTATTACTCTCAAAATATGATCAAACCTGACTGTTTAACTAATTAAATTTTCCATACTGGCCAAACTGAAATGGGTAGAAATTGTTTGACATATGTATCTTACCCTAGCAAATTCACTTTCTTCCTTCAAATCAAAATTTATTTATTATTTTAAAATGAAACGAAAACTTGGAAAGCTATACTGAAATGTCAAAATATCTAAATATAAAGATTTTATCAAATTCAACTAGAATGAAAGATTACAAATTATAATTTTGATTTATTTCAATTATCTCAAATGTCAAAGCAAACCTATGCATAGAAGTCGTACCAGAAATTTCTAATGAGTTATACAGCGCTGTCTGGTTATAGTGACCCCCTATATAGTGAACACCTAAATTATTGTGTTTTCTTACCAACTTTGTTAATTTAAAAATTTTTTTAAATTAAATCACTTTAAACAAATAACACGAACCTCGATACAGAGAACAGGCAGTGCAAAAATAAGTTCACTATACCCAGACAGCACTGTATTTTTAAAATAACTTACTCTCATTCAAATCGTTGTCATTTTTGAAAATAACTCAGTATTATAATACCTTACAGTAGGATTGCGCCGACAACAAATGTTTTTCACAAAAGCACTATTTTTTCTGATGTTATGAATTTTCACATAAATCGTTTACTTTGTGTATATTTTGCGTACATTAAAATTTTACTTCCAATAAAATGTGTGGTTTGTATTAATTAGTATTCGTAAAAAAAAGAAATCAGCCATTGCTCTAACTTTTTTAAGTTGAAGTTAATTTTTTTTTTTTAAATATATCTAGCTTTTTATGCTCTTCAAAAAATGGCAGCACCTATTCTATATAGTTAATGGCTCATGAACAACTATATGGATTGAACTACTCTTTCTCTATTGTTCATTGCGTATGACTGACAAAGTTCACGAAAAGAAAAAAAGAACGATTGAACTTGTTCAGCAAACTGAACTAAAATTCCAAACTCTAGTGACAACCCGATGGCGCAGTGTGAACCTATCATTAGATCAAGCATTAGTTCAAGATCTCCAATCAATTGTCAATTTATGTGTATTAGAGAGTGTGTGCACTACTAAACTTGAGATTAACAGATCGACCCTGTCCCTCTATGCCTCCCCTTCGTACACCTACAGGCGACAGCTCGACTTAGGCGGCAAGGATTTGCACAGAATAAGGTAACAACAATTACATGTGTGTGTGTACATATGTAAGTGCCATGCCCCCCCTCCCCCAAAAAAATAAAAAGGATTTTAAGAGCAAATGTGTTTGCAAATGTTTCTCTTTTGTTTGGTTGAAAAAAAAAAAACAACATTTACAGTTTGTTTTGGTTATTTGCTTTGGTTTCTTATGCTCCCGTTACTCTCGCGTTCGCGCGTTTTCTCTCTCTCTTTTGCCCTGAGATTAAGATGAAGAAGAAGCAGCAAAACAGCAGCAGAAAACTTTCAACTGACATTGAGCTTTGTGCTTAACAATTGCAGGCTAACAGGACAGACAAGGATAGCACACCACCGCGAGATGCACCGCCACCCACGCCGATCACCAAGGGCTTAAACCTCTCCACCACACCCCTTGTGCGCAAAGAGAAGCGACAGAGCAGCAGCCGTTACAATGTATCCAAGAATTGTGAATTGACGGCGCTCAGTCCACTCAATGAAAGTGAGTAATACTACATATATGTTAATAATATAATAGCATTGTATAACAACATGTACTAAATGTTAAGTGTGTGTACATACATATGTTACATATTAGAGGTGGAGAATTTTCGATGGCACTATTGGTACTATAGATGGTTTGGCACTATCGAGACACCATCGAGTTACTATCGATAGTCTTCGATGGGTTTTAAAAGAAAGAAAAAAGTGATCGGCAACGCAGCCTTAAAGAAAAAGATACTAAATACATATGTTGCTTTCTTAAATAAGAATTTTTGGGTTATAAAGAAATTAAATAAAATATAATAGCATTGTAAAAAAATAGTTAAAAACTTTGAACAAATTTTTGTAACTCACTATCAATTGACTATCGATGTTTTTCGAAAACTATCGCATACTATCGATTGTGCCGACAAGTGCTCGATAGTTATTCACCTCTAGTATGAACAGTGTGATAATTATATTTTGTTAATTTTCTGTTGTTATTTGCCACTCCGCTCCGCTCAGCTGTTAAATTACAGTTGTTCGCTTTTGTGTGTTAGTGTGTGTGTGTGTGTGTTTATTGTTTTATTTATTTATTAAGCAAGTTCGCAAAGGTCAAGTGATGTGAGTGATGACTGTTTTTGCAGGGTTGTTCAACACTGTCGTAAAATACAACAAGGAGAAATACAAAACACATACATACACTCTCACTCACATACCGATACATATATGCATTTACGTCAGTTACGCCTGCCTCCCCCATTTTTGACACTTGCGCTCTTACGTTTGTACTTGCTGCTCTCTGAAGCGCTTCCTCTCCCGTCACCCCACCCCACGTGTCTAACACACATTGATATTTGTTTGATTTGCCTTTATTGCTTACCTACTTGCTAATTATTAAAACGTTTGCCATTGGCATTCAAATTGTTGCCTTTTTGGCCTTTGTTATTAGCAGCAGCGCTCTCACCCTCTCAGCGTGCTCTCACTCTCTCACGCTGTCATGACATCGACAGCACTTGCAGCTGCGCGCTCTCTTTATCGGTTTTTGCTCTCTTTTCCTTGCGCTCGCCCACGGCAAAGACAAATGTTATCGATTTTTCCTGTTGCCTTTTGCTGCTCTGCTCTGCTGCTGCCCTTAGCATATTACACCGCAAATTTTAACGACTTTGCGGCAGCTCCCCGCATTTAAAAAAAAAAATTAAATTAAAATTATAAACTTCAACCGCCGCAAGAAATTAACAAGTTAGCAAGATTGTGTTTGTTATTGTTTTTACTTTTATTGGTTTTGTTTTTTTGTTGTTGCCGGTTGTGCCAATACAATACCGTTACAAGATTTGTGAGACACGGCAAAAACCGGTTGGTTTTGAGAGAAATTCGTAAGTCTAGAATTGTGAAAACTAAAGTTTGCCCCGACATCTGCTATATGTATAATTTCGCTAGCTATTCTCCCCTGGCAAAATATTTAAATAAACATTTTCATTTGCATTTTCATTTCGATTTCCATTTCATATGCATTAATAAATCATATTATCTCTCTCTATATACAAACATATATATTGCAATTCCCATTACAGATGCCATATACATAATAAACGCTTAGTAGGCAAAACACTGAGCAAAATAAAAGTGTAACAAACTTTGATAGTGTCGCAATTTAGCTATAAATTAGTTGTTTTACAATATATGTTGTTGTTGTTCTTAGAAAAGTACATATATTTATAGTGTGAGAGAAAGAGAGAGAGAGAGAGAAGAAAGAGAGAAAACATTTCATGCAATGCGTTTCAATTGCGCTGCCATTAAACAAAGTGCGGCACTAATGAAATGGTCATCGGGGCTATGTTGCTGACGGGAAGCCTCAACGGTCCCAACAACAAACAGCAGCAACAACAACAGCCACCACCAATTGGCAACAACAATACAGTAGCAAATCAGCAGCAGCAGCAACAAACACACCAGCAGCAGCAACAAGCAGCAACAACAACAGACAACAACAACAGCAACAGCAGCAACAACAGCAGTTGCTGGCTATTATGCACTTGGTGGCATACGTATACCCAAATCGCCATCCTTTCACAGCGGTTTAGATCAGCTGGCTGACGACGACGACGACGACGGCGTGGAGGGGGAGTCGGGCAGCAGGTTTAAATTCAGCAGCGTTGAGGAGCTGAAAGCCAAATTTGAATTACAGTCACGTAAAATGCCACTGTCGCCACCGGAGGCAAGTGCTGCGAATGTGATAAGCAGCAGTGCAGGTGCTGTAGCATCATCATCATCGCCATCCTCATCATCGACTAGCTCAAATTCATCGGCATCGGCGCTGTCATCGCTGTCGCAGGCTGCCTCATCCTCGCAAGCATCCGCTGCAGCCAGCACCTCGGCATCCAGCTCCTTGTCGGCTGTTACCTACGGCGGTGGTGCTAATTCCGCTGCAGCCGCATTGATTGCATCCTCATCGCCGTTTGGCTCACAATCCTCGACATCGTCGTCATCCTCACTGTCCAGCGCAACGAATGTGCCAGCAGGAGCAGCAGCAGCAGCAGCGACTGCAGTTATGTCCAATGCCAAGAATACGTCCAGCACAACAACGGCAGTGGGTGCGGGTGCGGGTGCGGGTGCGAGTGCGGCAGCGGGAACGGTGGCAAGTGGCAGTGGCAGCAGCACATCATTGGTATCCACATTGGCGCAACACTTTACGGCAGCCAGCACAGCAGCTGGCTCGGGATTGGGCTTGGGAGCGGGATTGGGATTAACCACTGGCGCTGCAGCCAGCTCAAGCAGCAGCAATAAGGTTTGACTACAACAACAACAACAACAACTACAACAACAACACACCTAACACACACACAGACAGACAAACAGACAGACAGACAGACACTAAAGAAGCGTTCGTACACATAATGAAAGAAATTCTCTGCTCTCTTGCTCATTTCATAAATCCAAAAAACAAAACTCTCATCAATAACAACAACAACAACAACAACAGTCACCCGTGAGCGCCGCTGCGGCCATAAAGAACATATTGAATGCCACTAAAAGTGTTGGCAACAATGCTGTTGCAGCTGCCAATAGCAGCAGCAGCAGCAGCAGCAACAACACAACCAGCAGCAGCAGCAATGGCACCACAACCAACACAAGCAGCAGCAGCAGCAGCGATGTTGCAAGCGCAGCAGAGGAGCAGGTGCAGCTGCAGCTGCAACAGCGCACCCAAACGGTGGCACAGAGTCTGGTCGGTGGCATTAGCATTTCCTTGGGCATTGGCCAGCGCAACGGCAATGCGGCGACTGTGGCGGCGTCAACAACATCATCATCATCCAATCCAATCCAATCATCAACAACACCAGCACAAGCAGTACCATCACTTACATCATCCACATCGATGCTACGCCAGAATGGCGATCACAATCTGTCGTCGCCGCAGACGCTGCAACAGCTAACGGGCAGTCCAGGACGCGCACGCGATCGGAATCTGTTTCATTTGCCACCGAATGCATCACATGCGCTGGCATTGCCGCCACTGCGAGGTTGCTATTGGTTACGCTTCTTCTAACTTCCTCTTTTTAGCTTTTCTTAGAACAATTTTGGTTTTGTTTTCCTCTTGGTTTTGTGTTCTTAACTTGTTGTTTGTGTCAGTTTTGTTGTCCATTTTATCAGTTGTTGTTGTTCAATTTGTAGCGCTTTTATTTTTATCTAATTCTTAAGTTAATCCAATTTGTTGGCGATACTTTTAATTAAGTTTTCTCTGTTGATTCGACACAGAAACGCCGGCCACGGAGCGGGAGGAGCTGCTGCTGCAGAAAATACGGCAATGTTGCACACTGTTCGATTTCTCGGAGCCACTAAGCGATTTGAAATGGAAGGAGGTGAAACGTGCCGCTCTACACGAGATGGTCGAGTATTTGTCCAATCAGAATGGTGTCATCACAGAGGTTATCTATCCGGAGGCCATCAATATGGTAAGTGCCAATACAATGCACTTTGAATCATGTTTCAAATTTATTTAATTCTGCATTATAGTTCTCTGTGAATCTATTCCGGACATTGCCGCCCTCATCGAATCCCAATGGAGCCGAATTCGACCCAGAAGAAGATGAGCCAACATTGGAATCGTCTTGGCCACATTTGCAATTGGTGTACGAGCTAATTTTGCGTTTCCTGGAATCGCCCGATTTCCAGCCAAATATCGCAAAACGTTATATCGATCATCATTTTGTATTACAATTGTTGGATTTATTCGATTCGGAGGATCCGCGTGAACGTGATTTCCTTAAGACTGTTTTACATCGCATCTATGGCAAATTCCTCGGCTTGAGGGCATTTATTAGGAAGCAAATCAACAATGTGTTTTACAGGTAAACAAAGATTTCAATTTGGTTACAATAGACCTGTATAATAATGTGAAACTATTACTGTTTTAGGTTCATTTACGAAACGGAACATCATAATGGCATTGCCGAGCTGCTAGAGATTTTGGGCAGCATTATTAATGGATTTGCTTTGCCGCTTAAAGAGGAGCATAAACAATTTTTACTTAAGGTATTGCTGCCATTGCACAAAGCCAAGAGCCTCTCCGTTTACCATCCGCAGTTGACATATTGTGTCGTGCAGTTCCTTGAAAAGGATCCCAGTTTGTCCGAGGCCGTCATTAAGTAAGTAAATTTGTTTTTTGTTATGGGTCAAGTAAAAAGCCGTAGCTGGATTTTGATAAACGATATCATTAGTGCTAATATCTCTGGCGAAACCTTAGAGAAAGATGTATATGTGCATACTTTTGTATTCAGTTATTTCTCAATGTAGTAAGAGTACTTTTTTTATTTTATTTATTTATTTATTTTTTTTGTTTTGTTATTAACAATTCTGTATTTGGATTTCATTTTTAGGCACGGTTATCATTATTATTTTATATCTAATAAGTATGTGTGCATATTGAAACATGATTAGATATTGGAATGAAAGTGGAGAAAAAATTTCTGAATTAGCTTTCAGAGTTTCCCAGCATGGAAATATTATCGAAGTTTTTTTATACCCTCTGAGGGTTATAATGAGTTTGTCAGAAGTATGTAACAGGCAGAAGGAGGCGTGGCAGACCCCATAAAGTATTATATATTCTTGATCAGCATCAACAGCCGAGTCGATATAGCCATGTCCGTCTGTCTGTCCGTATGAACAAACAGATCTCAGAGATGGTAAGAGCTACAAGTTCAAACTTGGTCAGTATCGATCACATATTTAGTCAGGCAATACAGAAATCTTTTTTTTTTTGATGCCACGCCCCCTTTGCCCACAATTGCGTTGAAACTTCGAATGCCTCTGGCTCACTTATTTCTTAACGTATAGTTTTGTAACTTAGGATATACTGGGAGACAAATAATATCAAACGATTGTGAAAATTGCTTAAACATCGAACTATAATTAAAAAAGTTTGTCATACAAACTTAAATTTTAATCGCAATAGAAGTGCACTGCATTCGTTAACGCTGCAGTGTTTACACGCAGTGCAAAAACAGTGCTTGTGTATTTAAAACTTACTCTGCTTTTGTGTATAAAATTTACGCAATGCACTGCACAGTCGGCATGCCCGACTGACATTTTCTTTCTTGTTTAGGAGACGAATTAATCCAATTTTAATTAGATATCAGACCGTTAAGTGCACTTTCAGATACAACTACACAAAAATTGGTAAACATTGGATTTCTTTTATTCACATTTGTTTTATTCTCAGATATATTCTTAGTTACTACTACTAGTAACTAGTCTAGTAAATTACTAGACACAGAAATAGCAGAATTTTATGGTGGCCTTTTTTGGCGAACATTTGATATTTCAACAGAAAAACGCTCCAATCTACAAATCACGCATCAAGAAACATCCTATTTTAGAGTGACTAGTAATTAATTCCTAACATAAATTCGATTAAGGACCCCTGAGATATGCTTTCAAACAAGATTTATAGAAATGGATGCTAGTTTGATTAGCCTATTAGCCGTGTAACTGTTCAAAACCCTATAAACTCAATACCAAATTGCTTGAAAAACTTCTAAGACATAAAGAGTAAAGTATTGAGTTCGTCGTCTTCAGAATTAGTCTATTGGAAGGCTGTTATGCTTTACTCAGACAAAGCAAGGCCTCAAATATATTTTTGCAGACTCTCAATAAGCTTTTGAAGCTCGTATGAGAGTTTCCATTGCACCCACCTACTAGTCAGGAAATATCATCAAGTTATTTGTATGCAAAACGTCTGGATGACAATAAGTTGCTGGCAAAACAGTGACTCGAAATATAGCATTAGGTGTTACTAAATGGGGGTAATCAAGATGTCATTTAAATAAACAAAACGGTGCAAATTTGACTTAAACCTCATATTTATTATTATATAAAATATAGCGCTGAACATAGAGAAAAAATCGCAACGACTTTATACTTGACCCAATACATTCTCTAAACTCTTTTACTCATACATATTTTATTTTGCAACATTTTTGCTTTGACAGAAGTCTATTGAAGTTTTGGCCCAAAACACACAGTCCCAAGGAGGTGATGTTTTTGAATGAGTTGGAGGAGCTGCTCGATGTAATTGAGCCGGCCGAGTTTCAAAAGGTCATGGAGCCGCTGTTCCGCCAGATATCGAAGTGTGTCTCCTCGCCACACTTTCAGGTGGCAGAGCGTGCACTCTATTATTGGAACAATGAGTATATAATGTCGCTGATAACGGACAACTCGCAGGTAATACTGCCCATCATGTTTCCGGCGCTGAATCGCAACTCGAAGACACACTGGAATAAGACCATACACGGTCTCATTTACAATGCGCTTAAACTCTTCATGGAGATGAATCAGCGATTGTTCGATGAGTGCAGCAAAAACTACAAGCAAGAGAAGCAAATGTAAGTCTTAATTAATTAGGAGTTTAGTAAGATATTAACTATTTGGTTTTGTGCAGGGAAAGGGAGAAGCTGTGTCAGCGCGAGGAGCTGTGGCAACAGGTGGAGAGCTTGGCTAAAACCAATCCGGAGTGGACTAAGACGCGACGCTTCAACGATTGCCTGCAAATGTCCGATAGTCAAATACTGTATGATCAATACAATGAGAATTGTGATCTAACCTACGATAAGCTTGATGCGTCGCAGCAGCAGCAACAACAACAGCAGCAACAACAACAGCAACAGCAGCTATCAAGGGCGCAAGCAAAGCAGCAGTCAAATCAGGAGCCCAGAGAGGTGAGACAAGCCTTAGCCACACTAACCACACTACACAACTACTAATTGAGCACACACGCACACATTTGTTTGTGTTGTGGGCGTGTTAGGGCGTGTACTTGGAGCTAATCCTTCTTGAGCCAACTTCAGTCTTAAATACTAATCTATTATTATAAATGAACGAACGATCGAACGAAAGAACGAATGAGAATTGCCTGTTACAAACAATAATCGCACTCATGTCATGTCAGTTATAAATATATATACATGTTTCTGTATTCTGTATTCTATTTAATATATACTATATATATATCTTTATATGTGTATTAACTTTGTACTTATTTATTGGTTTAGCAAACACACTTAGTTACAGCACTCACCTCTTTTAAACTGAATGTTCTTGCCTCTGCAATAGCCAACAAAATAAATGTCATGAGTTTACTAACAATTTAGTTAATACAAATAGGCATAACAATGGGCCCAAAACATCATCAACATCATCATCACAATACGTCTATTATGTACATAAAAACAAACAAAAACAAGAAACGAAACTGAAATAACAAATTCTAAAAATGTAAAAATCAAAATTTAGTATTTTAATCGATTGACAGTCTTTACTCTATCCCACTAAACATTTGTGATCATACTCGAGTCGCTTTAGAGTTCCCTTGCTGATCATAAATGACTCCTTCGTCGGGAGAAAAAAATACCCTACCCGCGACTCTTCTTGAGGAGTCGCCTATGACCCCCTTTTCTAATCAGTTTCGACTCACTTTCGAGTCATATTTTTAAACATACGCGACTCGTTTCTAAGTCTTCTAATGAAAACAATCGCGTTTCAATCCCCAGTACGATCAATTGGCGATTGCTGTGCATTTTGTTGTTATGCTTTGAACTAATCGCATTTTCATCATAAATGCGACTCATTTTGGACGCTTTTTTGAATCGCTCATAAGATTAATCATTTTTTAATCTTCCCGGGAAGTTAAAAACGACTCGCCAAATTCAGTTCTTACAAAATGATCTCCCAAATGCTAGGTGGGATAGCTCTTAAAGATCACACAGTTATTTCGCAGCATTCAGCAACTAACTAGATATTCATGTTCATAACTTAAACCAAACTATGTAAGATATTAAAACTTAGTTAGTTGATAGATATATATAGATATGTACATATGTATGTTGTGTGTTTTTCAGTAGAGTCGTATGCTATATATCTAAAATGCGGGTACTATGGAAATTAACCACAATCTTCCTAAAAGCAAACATCGATTAAATTAATCCACTATTTAGATCTTATATAATTGTCGTCTCGCACACCTGTGTAAATGTAATAGTCTCTATGTGTGTGTGTGTGTGGTTTTTTTTGGGTTCTCTGGAGAGCCGTAACAATTAAAATGCTTTTACGTTTGCATTACGCTCCGCTTACTCACAGATTCGCGGTGGACGGAACAAGGAGAAGCCGCTTTTACGACGAAAATCCGATCTGCCCTCGGACAGCGGCACTGTGCGCGCCCTCATCGAGCACAGGCGATCCGATGAGTACCTGACCACACCGCCTCCCGATGGAAACAACTGTTAGGTCTAACCTCCTCATTCTCCCCTCCACCCTCTGTCTGCTTCGTGACCGCCTCGTTGGGCTGGTCCTCACGCCACGGCACAGCCGCAAAATGGTTCTTTTTTAGAGTATAAAAAAAAAAACACAACATACGCTAAACATACACACACATTCAAAGTGAAACAAAAACAAATCTATATAACTTACATACATACATATATATGTCTAATCGATCGATGATTATTATGATAAGAAACAAAACTATGAAGGGGGCTGGATGATGATGCTGAATATACATATATATACACATCTTGATGATAATGCTGATGATCGGAGATGAGAGTTAATAATGATAATAAGCCGGCGTTGGCGTCTATTACATACATACTTATATATATTATTACTGTTTGTATGTGTTTTGCATTGCCGCGGGGCCTTTTTCGATTTCTATATAGCATTATAAATCTAAACAAAAATAAATATATATATATATACTACAATATACAACAAATAAATAAAGAATTAAACATGCCTAGTACCAACCAACCAACAAAACAAACAAACCAATAATCACCAATAATAAAGAGCTAAATTTCTCATCTAATGAAATCGATGTGAGAATGTTTTTGCATTTGCGAGTTTTACCCCCCAAAAAAAAATGGATCTTACTTATTTGCATGCATCTTCAAAATGCCATTTCATGTCCATTTGTTGTTTTACTCTTTTGCATGCCTCTTAAGTAATTGCCGCTACATTATCTCTGAATAATCTGGACTCATTATGCTCTTACCATTTCAGTGAATTCGTCAAAATTTGTACAGTTTTTGAATTGACATTGTGTAAGCTTAAGACGTAAGAAAGATCTACCACCTTGATTGATTGATTGATTGAGTGCATATATAAAACCTACCATATACCATACATACTACATTTAATATATATACAAAAAATATGCTATGTCTACAACTATTTCGTTATTGATGTGTAATACTCACACATAAGTATGAACGTTCCCAAAAGCAACACAAAATCACGGTATACGAAAGTCAAGGATTACTTATGTGGGCAATCTGTGAAATAAAACTATAATATTCAATTCGGAAGTTAGGACAGTCAATCAAATTACACCACACTAAAAAATCCACCATTATAATAGAACAGACATGCCGAGCTTATTAAACTTTAAACCAAAATTGTATATATTCAAGATAGATGAATGTGAATTTAAGTTGTGTTGCCTTTTTTACTTTTTTTTTTAAGAGTTTTCTAGTATCACACTTTCGAATCCCAGAAACAATTAAGCATTTGTTAGCAAAGCATGTGTCTCCGAATCCATATGGTAAATATATATGGCTGGAGTGTATGAACACCTAAATATCAGAGTAAAAAGGATATATGTAAACATTTTTGTTTATACGCAGACAAAGCGCTAGAAACTTGAGATTTCGTACATTTATCGAATAATCAACTCGGAAGATAATGAATGTTCAATGAATCAAGAGAAGGCGACGTATAAGGAAGATCTGAGTTCCAGTCCGGCTGTTGTCATCAACGAATTTATTTAATAATTAACTCAGTAACATGCATATATGTTTATATATCGGGCTTATCAACATATACTTCAAATATTACGTATTTTAGCTGAAAAGTCTTTGGATCGGAGTGCAAGTGATCGTCGGTTCGACTCCTGATATAGTGTTCTTTAATTCTCAATTTTCATTTTTAATGTTTAAACTGTTCCAGGGCTCTGAACACAGGGTAATTTGCAATCAAGCACACACAACTAAAATTTTCTGAAAGGTTCACAATAGCGCCTGGCATTGGAATTGATCGTCTAAATGGGTGACATGTTCTATTCTTTTCGATTGTATACCGTGACTTCATAGGAACGTATTAAATTATAATTATGATACTACATATAATATGCAGATTACCTTTACCATTAGCAGCTTAATTATTATATCCGCATATACCTACGTACAAACATACATATATATATATTGTAATTTGTTAAAAACAAATTTGGTATGTATATCTATCTATATGCTTGCGTGTTTGTATGTGTATGAATGTGCTTATATGTAGTTGTATGTATTTTTGTATGTTTAATACATAATGGGAGGGGGAGAGACCTATATATATGTATAAATCGGCCCGGGCATCATTTCATTCTTTTTTTTTCATAGGAGTAATATCGAGTGGTTTCCAAGTATGTATTTTATAAGCAGATGTTCCTGTAGAATGAAAAAATGTAAGCTTAAAAAAAAAACATTTTGTGCTCTCTATAAGTTTTCGGGCATCGCCACTTAAAGGGAAAATCTCGAGTACTCCAGTTGATTCATCTTCATCAAGAAATACGTATATATCATCCAAATTAACTCTAGTAAACGGGCTCAGAAAAACAAAACAGACTTGGACTTTTTGCTGGTCGCGATAGCTAATATTTATATGAATATATATGTACTATATGTATTGGATTCATGACAGCCAATTGTAGGTGTGATTCATACGTATAAGTCCTGGTTCCCAACTATCTGTAGCAGTCGTATTGCAAAAATTCGACCAAGTTTTTGCCAACACTACCAAGTGCTGTACAGGCCAAGAAAATGAAAGGCTTCATTTAGTAATAGACATATATATATATATATTATATATAGAGATGTATTTACATATTTTTGGCATAATATAGACACATATGGAAAGATGACGAACAATAAAGAGAAGGGAGAATTTGGTAAATAAATAAATAAGATGTTTAAGTGAGCAAGATGGTAAAACAAAATTCCCAATAAAGGAAAACGGTGAAAAATCAAAGTTTTCAATAAACTATATATATATATATAAAAACCAAAATTTGAGTTATACAAGCCTAAAAATAAAATTGAAAAAAAATTTATAACTAAAGGCGCATATAAAAAACATTAACAAAAAGTGTGTAATTTTTGTAAAATTATGAATAAAAAGTTAAATGATGTCAAGAAACAGCCTTTTTACCTAACACACATCAATCATATCATATATCTTCAATCTTTAAGCTTAAGTTACGCCGGAACAGGTCGCGTTATCATTCCACCTATCCGATGATCTTGGCATTAACATCATCGGATTCGACAAAAAAAACTTAATAGCAAGGAACATTTACAGAGCGGCTTAATTACATTCATTAACAGCTAATTACGCAAAGAGGACGTTAATATTATTTAGACATTTGGCCACCGAGCGAAGTATCCCTTCCTCTCTCTCTCTTTCTCTATCTCTATGTTTAGTTTACTGGCGGAACCTGAAGCGGCACAAGTCCACGTGTCTTTATGGCCAGCTCATTAAGATGTTGTTGCAGCAACCGCTTGTTGACCTTTGCCCTGCACATAAAAACCAAAAATATATGAGAAAGGAAGGCAATGGAACTACTTATCAGACTTACTTGATAATCAATGATACGTAACGCGCCTTCTCCGCATCACTAATCAAATCAGTGGGAAAATTGGGCACGGCCATAACATTCTTAATCCAGACGACCATTTCAGCTGGATACTTTTTGTTGATAGCCAGAAATAGATCGGCAAATTTATCCACCTGCTGACGGGGTGTCATATAGCCCACACAAACCATGGCGGTGTGCATGATCTGTTCGCCAGTGGCCAGAATCACCTCGGTCATGTGCGCATGGTTCCGGGATTGCATTACAAAGTGTGTGACAAACTGTATGCCCGCCCGTATGGGTCCGTTTTCCGGTAGTGTCATCGAATGCTGTGCATAGTAGATGAGACGATCGTATGCAATGGTTTTGTCCTCCAACACTTGGGGCACCTTCTTAATGATTTGCGTGAGACAGGCGAAAAACATTTCCATGGTATCTGATATGTTGGAAAAGTTCTGTTGCGGTGTTGACTCAAACAGCTTAAAGCTGTAGACCACAAACTCCTTGAGCAGCTGTTGCATCAACGGCTTGCAGCTCTCCTCCTTGTAAAAGATGACAATGGCCTATATTTTGAAATCGATGGAATACTTTAGTCCAAAACAAACTCATGTTCCTGGCATACTCACTGTCTTGGATATCTCCAACGTTGGTGCACAGCAGCGTGTCTGAAAGCTGGCCACAATAAAATAGCACAAATCCTGCAGCATGGGACGAAAACTGCTTCTCAAATTCATAATTGCATGCTTCAAAGCGCTACAAGCAGCCTGGAGAACAATGAGACATGTTAAAATGGATCTCATTTGGTTACTGGTAATGTCACAAACCTCTAGAACATCAATCTCCTCCACCCAGAGCTCAGCAATCTGCCGAAATATGGGCATAGTTTTCTGCATAACCAACAGCACCGGTTGCACATTATGCACATCCTTGAGCTCATCCTCTAGATCCGTGTTAAGTGACGAAAACAGAGTCGAGATCATGTTGAGCCGGAAAATTGCGCGTATACGTGCCGTTGGAGTTTTCTGTGATCCGTTATAGATATCAAATTTAAGAATAACATTTAAAGAATACAATTCAAGGTTGACTCACCGAGCCAACTTGGCAAATGGTTTGCAAATCCTCGAAACAGGGACTGACTATGATATCCAGATATTTTGGTATTTGCCCCGGTGGTAATAGACTCATCAGTTTGCCAATGCTGAACATAAGACGCACTGAATCCGAGTTCTTCATGCGACCCGAGCACAGTGTTGCCTGGCATGCATCAAGCAACGGTGCTGCATACGGTTTCAATTGCAATTGACAATCCCGACAGAGCTCCTTAAGACCCAACGTTGCCTGCGCCGACATTGTGGAGTTGAGGCCGCGCACGAGTAGATCTATGGCTGGTGGTATGTAACTCGGATTATCCATTAGCCAAGAGCAATAGGAGCCAACTGTTTCGAGCGCCGTGCCAAGGAGTTTGTCATTCAGATTCTCATAGGGTATCTCGGCCAGCACACGCATTAGTTTTGGTATTTGACGATTCTCCTCGCCGCCAAAATGCTCGGCCACTGACTGAAACGAATAGATGCAGGCCTCCAGTTTTGTCCAGTGGGTGGGATGCGTTTGCAGCTCAGCAATGGCCTCATCCAGCATAGCAGCCAATATCTCCAGTATGTAGTCGTGCAGCACATCGTAGCAATACATCTGCATAAATTAAAGTTAGGCATTGAAAATAGAAAATAATCAGTGGGACTCACAAAGGTATCAGAGATATCCTGACGATAGCAGCGAAAGCATTCCAAATCATCAGAGTTCCATTTGTCTATGGAACTCTCGTCGGGTTGCTCCGATTTTCGTACAAGAACGGTGGTTAAATGAGCATATAGGGGCTTTATGTGCTCCCAACACTTGAGCTTCTCCTCTTCGACGGGCATGGCAAAGACATCGCCTTGCAGCATATACCAGAAGGCCAGTGCCATGGTGCTGCACGATTCCTCGACCGGATAGATGCCTGGCTTGTCCGTGCACTGCAGTATCTCGTGCACCATGCGATTCCAAATGGAATTCAGATCCGGATCTGTAGCCGTAATGCCACTCAGAAACAGTGCGGAGTGTCGCTCCACTGCAGAGACAAACAACATGTAGATATGCACAATGATATCCTCGTTATCATTGTCCCGCTTCCACTCCAACTGCGTGATGTCACACAACGAGTCCAAGAACATCTTGATCAGCACTGCCGCCGTCTTCGGATAGTTGTGGCAATCTGGTTGCACAATTATGCTAACCATTGCCTTCAGGCAGGTCTCGGCCAGCTCATTCTCGTCGGCGGACATGCAGCCCACTCCGGAACGTATGCAGGGCCAATAACACTTGTTCACCAGCTCCAAAAGCACACCACAGATGCTCACACATTCCTCAATTGAATAGCCAATGTTTCTGTACATGTAGCAAACTTATTAAATGGATTTTCGTATGATATTTGATAGTTGCACACCTGATCCAGACGGTAACGCATTTGATGGCACGTAACATATTGCCGTGTGCCTCGGTGTCCCATTCGGTATTCATCTGTTGCTTCAAATACGTCTCCACCGTCTGCAGCACAAGGGGCACTCGTTTGCCCAGCTCTCCACGCAAAGTGACGCGCTTGACTGATGTATGTATGACCAGCGCCTCCTCTGGGATGCCCAGCAGCACCTCTAGCATAATCCATAGCTGCACATCAGCGCTAACATTGGGAATGCGTTGCCGCTGAAATGTATCAATGACCTCCTCAATGGCACAGGGCCAATCCTCCAGCATATGCACAATGTAGGCGCTTAACTGCAGTTAGATAAAAATTAATAGAAGATTCTTTTAAATAGCAATATAACTTACCGCTAGACATAGACGATTGAGCACCAGTTTAGGTCCTGCTGCGAATTGCACAATTGTTTCCAAGATCTTCTGTTTTAGCTCCTCTCGACTTTCCGCTGGCACTTCATTCCAATGCTTCATCAACTTGGAGTGTAAGGTAATTGCGCCAAAAAATTGCACCTCTTGGCTCTGCATGAAGATACACACATGGTACGATATGGTTATTATGACAACTGCGCATTAGAATCGGCTCTGCAAAATATATACAATATATATATATATATGTATCTAACCTTGCCCAGTTGCATTAGTTGCCAGGAAAACTGCCAAGCCTGTGGGCTGGCCTCGGCCTTCGTCAGCCATTCGTGTGTGATTGCCTGCTCCTGTGATGTTGAGCGGTAGAAGACAACAACGGCCTCCTCCAGACGTGCAATGTCGATGGGTTCTAAATCCATGATCGATAACTCCTTTTGTTAGCTGTCCCAGAATTGCTCAAGTCCAGCAATTTTAGCACGGACTTGGCCTTTTTTTCGTTTCTTTTGATTTATATATTTTATTTTGATGCAAAAATTAGCTCTTAACAGCTAGGGGTGGCCCGCGGTTTTAACGAATCCACAATATCGATAACAATCACGGAAACGGTCAACTATCGTTGCAGTGTACATATCGATTGTACAATCCGTGCAAACGATTGGGCGGCACATTTTAAATTTTTTTTTAGTACACCTTGTGCTTGAAGCCAAATATTAGTCAATTCTGTAACACTTTCAAAACTTATATTATAAACACAAAAAAATTACCAAGAAACCTAGTAAATTTATAAACAAACGAAAATTGAAACATTTTTCCGGATAACAGGGATGAGTAAATATCATTTATTTCATTTGAATTACTTTTTCAATATCAATGAAATGATCAATTCATTTATTAACAACTCTTTGTAGATAATATAAAAGCTAATCTTAAAAAAAACTATTTAATAATTTCATTATTCATTTCAGTTCGTTTACAATTTCTATTTCTAAACAAACTGCTTTAAAACTGAAAAGTGAGTTTCCAGAAGCAATATTTGAGCTTGAAGCTCTGTTCCTCAATTAAACGTTTACTCGCGTGATCCACATATAGGGATAGAACTTCGTTTTTGCACAAACTGGTCATGGCTTGCGTGGCGTACTCCTCAGAGTCCGGACTTAGCAAGCTCCGATCCACAACGCACCATTTATTAGTGGAAAGACCCGAATTCTGCAACTCAAGCAGCTGAAAAATATTGGATAATTCCTTTTTTTCCACCACTTGTGGCAACACCACACGACATTTCAGCAATCCGAAATATTTGATGAAACTGCAACATTTGTAGGAACTGAGGATTCGTGCACCTTTGGCAATCCACTCACAGGTCTCATTATCCTCACACAACACCCACAACTGATCATCGTACGTCGAAATGGAAGGAGATTCGCTAAAGTTGAGCAGTCCGCAGCTGCGAGAAGATTCGAATAGCCCATAGAAATGTTCCATTAGGCGGCCATAGTCCGGCTGCTGCTCATCGATGTCCTTGTGTATAACCACAGCAAATCTGCGCTGTTCTGGTTTCATTTCAACATAAGGAGCTACCGGCTTCTCCTTTTGGTTATGTCCTGATGCCTCAGACTTTGAAGACGAAGCTACAATGTTTGCAAAAGGAACGCTTGCCTGTGACGCCACTTCAACAACCATAATGTTTTTGGAGTCCTTATCAACGCAAATGTCAGCGGCAACTGTGGCAGCTGCAGGAATAATAGGAGTTGGTGCCGGTGCAAGGGTAGGAGGAGGTGCAGGGGGAGAAGCAGGTGCACGGGTAGGAGCAAGTGCAGGAGTAGGAGCAAGTGCAGGAGTAGAAACAGGAACAGTCGTAGTTGGTAAAGTATTAATTATTGAAGTGCCAGCCGATGATCTTGGCTCACAGACTTTGTCTGCAACCTCCAAGGAATCGCGTAATCTGTTATTTAAAATAAACCAAAGTTGAATTTTATAAAGTTATTATGTGTAGTTAAAAGAAGGAAAACATTGGTCTTTATAAATCGCCAATACAAGAATCGATGCATCGAAAAGTATTGCATCAATACATTTTTTTTTTAATAAAATTTTGTAGTAGAAAAATATAAAAAAGCTTTTAAATGCTCTTAAAAATGACACTTCTTTTCGTTTCTTAATTTAAAATAAACGAGTTTTTCAGCTACACAACCTCTATAAAGAGAACAGGCCATTTTTTTTAAAAAACGATTTGAGTCTATCAATACATCGAAAATAAAATAATTTAGTTACGCCAATGTTTCTAATTAAGAGTAATGAGTAATAAATTGTTCTCTTATGAAATAATAAGTTTTCATTAGCATATTAAATATAACAGACTTTATAGTTATTTCCGGTATGACGCTCCCACAAATATAATTTATTTTTATGACTATAAGGTAAAGCTATCAATTATCATAATCTTTTCATGTTAGTGTTATACGCTTGTCAGATTTTGAATATAAATTGCTTCCAAACTGCCATAGCTTTTGGTATCATCGGATTGTCCACATGTAAAACTTTCAAGTGACTCAAACGATACAAACACGGTCTTATTCAACCAAGCTCAATACACCATCATGGTTCTATGATCAGAAACATATAAAAGATTAAAGAGTAAAAGTAGCCAAAATTGCTTCTACACTGATTCTATTCTGTCTGAATGATTGTATTGGGGCGACAATATACAAGACCCATTTTCAAGAATAGGACCTTCAAGTGACGTTTAAAGGGTAAAAGGGTTAAATTGATCCGACGGGAAGTAGTTCATAATTTTCTGTTTTTAACCAATGCCTTTAGAGTTTTCACTAAGACGGTGGTCATTTCAAAGAAATAATTTTAGTACAGAGTCTCAGCTGTCCTAGGCCATTAAAATTAAACCAATACAACTTGTTACCACACTTCTTTACCTCTTAGAAGGAGAGTTTGGTTTCTGTATTGCTTTGCGTTTGTGACTTCTAGAATCTTCGCTTGAATCACTGCTATTACTGCTCTGATCTGAAGAATCCGATCCGGATGATGATGAATGCCACGATGCGTCCGAGTCCAGTTGCTCAATGTATGTGGGCAACTGATCTATGGGCAATTTTCGTGCATTCAATGGCTGACTGAAGAAATTGGACTGATTGTCGCTTTCGTTTTTGTTGTGGAATTGCAGAAAGCAGAAAAACTTGGCCTTGGTATATAAAGAAATTGCTGCTCCATTAATTTTTTCCCCATCTATTTCTTTGCTAACAACTCTGTCAAGCTGTTCAAAGTTGTCAAGGACGCGACCCATTCGCTGTATTTCCTGCTCTTCGGCCGGTATGTTGACATAAGATTCCAAATGGGTTTTTAAATCAATAATTGATGCATTATCCTCTATGCTAAAAATAAGTGGAGCCTAAAAGAGAAAAACAAGGATCGTTGATCTAATTAGCAATTTGGTAATTGGTACACTTACTTTGGAGTGGCCAGCATCCTCCAATTTGATTTTAACAAACATGTTGATGCTATTTAACTAACTAATTAGTTATAATTAACTAAAAATTGTATTATGAACTAAATTCGTTTTGTATGAAAAGCGTACAGAATAGATTTGTAACAACAGTTACAATTTGCGGTTGCCACTTTTGTCAAAAATTTCTGTACCTTATTTTGAGAAATGTACCTTGTTCATGGTTACCACAATTATATATAATATGTACCTTGTACCCGAACAAAAACACAGTTTATATGCTAATTTATATATGTGCATTAATTCACTAATTCCTTTAAATAATTGTATAATTAACTTAAATCTTAACTTAAATAAAATTTAGCACTAGTTGTAAATAAATTTTTTTTATGTAGCTGCTGAATTCAGTTAGATTTATTGTCAAGTTGATGGATCAACATAGATTAAATTTGTTATACTCTTACATAAATTTATGTTTACGTAAATTGATATAAAAAATTAACAATGCAACCATAAAAGCAGACTGCAAAGGTTTTGGATTATTAATTATCTGTGTCACATATAACCTCTTCATGTTATTTATTTATTTGAATTAAACGATGGAAGAAAAGTGTCCAATAAAATTCACTGATTTTTATTTGAAACACAGCATTGCTATACGTATTTTAAATACTTTGCTATAAAATAGTGTACAACTTTAATACAAAGCGTAACAATGTACCACCGTTTAAACAAAATACCAAGAGAGGTTCAAATTGAACACATCTGGCCGCATTACTGGGCTGCCACTTTGCGCGATTTTAGGTGTTGAACAGCGGGCACAGCTAAATTTAGCAACACTGGCGTGTATACGAATGGCTAGCCAAGTGCATGTAAACAATAAATTTTGTAATTAATAATATTAAATGAAAATGTCTGCGCAAAAGCGCATATTGATAATCGACAACGGGTCCTACGAATGCCGCGTTGGCTGGCACGACACGAAGGAGCCTGAACTGCGCTTTCGCAATGTGTTAACGAAACCACGAAAAGATAGAAAAAAGGACAACCAAGCAGCTGCAGCGACAGCGAGCACAGATGCTGCTGCTGCTCCCGTGGAGGACCCTAAGGGTAATGGAGAAATCCAAGTGGGCAATGACATTACGAACATCGAGGCGGTGCGTGCTCATCTGAAGTCACCGTTTGAGCGCAATGTGATTACCAATTGGAATCATCAAGAGCAGATATTTGATTATATATTCACAAAAATGGGATTTGAGGGAAAGGACAGCATTGCACACCCGATTGTCCTCACCGAAGCCCTGGCCAATCCCAATTTGTGCCGTCGCCAGATGAGTGAGCTGCTCTTTGAATGCTATCGCGTACCAGCTGTCTCCTATGGCATAGATGCTTTGTACAGCTGGCAGCAACATCAATTGGATCACCAGCATGTTTCCGATGCACTTATTATATCCTTTGGCTATAGCACTACACATGTTATTCCTGTTCTCGGCGGCAGAATGCAGCTAGAGAATGTGCGACGCTTGAACGTGGGTGGTTTCCACATCACAAATTATCTATTCCGGCTGATGCAAATGAAGTATCCAGTGCATCTGAATGCGATTACCAGTAGAATGGAGAAGCTAGTGCATGAGCACTGTCACATTGCCCTTGACTACAGGGAGGAGTTGGTCAAGTGGGCACAATTGGACTATTACGATGCACATGTGATGAAAATTCAACTGCCCTACAATCCCGTAACTGCCAGCAATGCGCTACTCACCGCCGAACAGAAGCAGGAGAAACGACGGGAGCTGGCACTGCGGCTGCTGGACATTAAGAATCGTCGGGAACGCGAGAAGCTGCAAGAGGACGAAGATCATTTGCAGCTGCTGCGCAAGCTGCGACTGCTTTATGAGCAGCAGAAATTGCAAAAGTTTGAGCGTGCACTGCAGCAGCAGCAGATTGCCAATCTGGAGGAACTGGACAAGCTCCTAGCCACGTTGAGTGCACGCATCAAGCGGGTAAAGGACCGAGCCAATGCCGCGCCGCGTCCCAGCAAACAGCAGGACAAGCTGGACAAGATGCCCAAGCCGCCGGAGGGCGTGCCCCAAACTCAATGGCTGGCCGAGTTGCGGGAGAAGCGCGCTGAGCTGCTGCGCCGCAAGCAGGCGCGTCAGCAGCAACGCACGGAGCAGGGCAAGCGGCACACTCATGCGGCTCAGGAGCGTATGCGCATCATCTCAACACTGGCGCGCAGTGAGAAACGACGCAAGGTTAACGACGAGGAGGACGATGGCTTTGGCATGAACGACAACGATTGGGATGTTTACAAGCGCATCAATCGCTACAACGATGACAGCGATTCGGATGCTGAAAACGAACAGATGATCGAGTATGAGAAGATCTTAAATCACTATGACGCGAACATCGATGATGCCACCAGTGCGGCGGCTCTGCAGGCACTCACTGCTGCCGAGAACTATCAGCTGCACTTTGGCCTGGAGGAGATTCGTGTGCCGGAGATACTATTTCAGCCCAGCATGATTGGCTGCTCAGAAATGGGTTTGGCGGAGCTAATTGATTTCATACTCAAACTATTTCCAGCCGACGAGCAGCAGCGTCTGGTGGATCATGTCTATCTTACAGGCGGCTGTGCGAAATTCCCAGGCCTCAAGGCGAGATTAACCAAAGAGCTAATGGCATTGCGTCCCTTTCAATCCAGTTTCGCCATCTACGAGTCAAATGATCCCACCTTGAGTGCTTGGCTAGGTGCTTGTCTCCATGCCAAGGAGACCAACTTCAATGACACGCTCACCACGCGTTCCTTGTACCAGGAGCACGGCAGCGAGTACTTCAGAGAGCACAAGGCGAGCAATCTCTATTATCCTACACCAAAAGATTAGCTTTTATTTTAAGACTTTTGTATCGAATCGACTACAATAAACTAAAAGTAGTAATGTAAATCAGATAAAACACCGATTTTAAGGTAAAGACCCTGATGGGTTGCCTAAACACCGAAAATTTGCAAAAATAAATCATCCATGGGCGTTGAATTAAAGTGAATTATACTTTAAAAAGATGTGAAAATCCAATTTTTTTTAAATGCGGTTAGGAGATTAGTTAAAAAGATGCTTTTATATCTAATCCCTTTGGTAAGAAAAAAATGCATCAGCAAAATTGTGGGATTACTTTCCTTGTAACGATTACAGAAAACTAAATTCTACCATTGTGCATTTTTTGATACAGAAAATTTTAATTTATGGTTCTTAATAATTTGTCTTATTTTTAGAAAACATGTGAAGTTCTCATTTATTTATTTTCTGCATTACAATTGCTCAATATAATGGCTCGATTCTAGAACCGAATACAGTTTAATTATAGTTATCTTTTAAATCTTTCGCAGCATCATTATTTTTTCCACAGTAAATAGATTTAGATTTCCTTGAACACAGCTGAAAATAGACTCAATAGCTTTCGGAATTCCAAAAAGCTTATATTACAGGGACCGTAAATAATGATTATTTTTTTATTTTTAAATAAAAAAATCATTTACTTGCAACGGGCCTAGAAATGTAAAAGGATTAATTTTTAGTTAATTAATTATTTTTTTTAAATCAATTACAAAAATTAATACTCGTGGAGGGGTTTGCGGAGTGCGAAATAGAAAAAGAAAATACAATCACATTGGTGAGAAGTATATTACAGAACCCGTATGGTACTGTTGAGTTTTATTTTGAGCGAAAAAAATAAAAATCATTTTTAATCATTATTTTTAATTTTTAACTTTTTTTATCAAATATAATCATTATAGTTAAGTTTTTTTTATAAATTACTCAAAAAATAATGACTATTTTTGAAGAAAATCGGTAAAAATTAAATTTAATCATTACTTTTTGATTTTTAAAATATAGCTCATAATGATTACAGGAATCGTAATTTATTATTATATTATTTTATTGATTGAAATATTTTAGGCATGTGTAATAAGAAATTAATGGGCACACTGTACATTTTGTATTGAATTGTTCGTCATGGAACATAAGCTAATCTGTAGTCGTTTCAGGAATCGTCGGAAAATAGCAGATAATTCTTTTGAAAATCGACTAACTAAATAGCATGAATAAATAAGCCATTCTATTTGAAAATCGACTTTAACTTAAAGACTCAGCACATAGACAAACATCTAACATCGAAAAAAAACCTCTTACCCAAAATCAAAAATTTTATCTTATTTTTTTACACCACATGAAAAAATCAGCCATTTTATTCACAATATATTTGTTAATTTAAAGACTCGAAAAGACATCGATTTGTTATTAAACATCGACGAAAAAATCGATTTAAAATCGAAAAAACCCCTTAACCAACATCAATGCATAGATGTTTTTTTACATCCCCAATTTAAAAGAGTAACTCAGTTACATCGTTGCCAAACAACAGATTCCAGGACTTGGGTACTGTGAGCTTAAAGCTGCCATCTCCGCCATTCCTTAGCTGCAGAAAGTCTTCGCACAGTTCGTTTAGTTCACGCACAATCAGCGAGGCATCTGTAGAGTTGTCACCCTCCAGCAGATAGCGGAATAGCAGCATTACGGACACCTGGTTCTCTTCGAATGCCTTGTACAGCTGCAGTGCGTTGCCTCCGCCAAAGATATGCTCACCCGTGTGCTCCTTCCACTTGACCAGCGATGCACTGCCCAGCTGGGCGGCATGGGCTGCTTTAAAGTTATCACTGGCACGATAGGCCCAAGGCGAATCCTCAATTACGCGACGCTCGAAACCAAAACTGCCACTAAGGATGACAACACGACGGGCTGCTTGCAGCAGCTCCACAAGCTTGTTTTGGAAACTCTTTGTGTGCCGTGAGATGAGCGGTGCGCGGAACTGTATGACCAGCAATTTGTCTTCCGTGGACTCGTACAGCTCGCAGGATGAAACGCACTCTTGGGGCTCATGCTGATAGGCCGAGGGTCCAAATACCGGTATTAGGGCTGGATGGGATATGCTGCCAATGCGCTTGAGCTTTTTGGAGGCAATCAACAGGTCGCAGGCCAATTGTGCTGCATTGCCCACACAGATACTGGGTATAATAACTGTGTAATTGGCTACATCCAATGTTTTTGCTTTATTTTTAAGAAATAACATTGTGTTGAACAATTGTCAATGGGGCTTAAAACTGAAATCAACAAAATATGAAAGTAATGTAGCAGTGTTGTAAAATGTCCAACTACTGCACTGCTAAAATATCGTTGTATGGTTATCGATTCAATACTGTTACAAGCTAGTTGGCCTGCTAAAATTTAAGAGAAGAAACAATTTAATTAATAATTACACATTTTTAATTAATTATAAGCTCAAGTAAATTATCAATCCTTGTATTAAGAGTGCATTAATTTCGTCTGCTGCAAGCTGTACATGGCGCCATCTGTTGGCTGTTTGCTTAAAAATACTGCAATTTTGATGTTTCTGGTTATTAGTAGTTATCGATATATTTATAGAGTCATCGAGAGATTTGCAGCTCGCGAATGCAAATGCCCCGGCTCCTGAAGTTTAGCGTTAAAAGATGTCCAACTCTGTGAATATATCAGTGGAAACAACATGCGAAAATCAGATACGTGAAATTGCTTACGATGGCACAGAGCTGTACCAACCGTAAGTGCAATAATCAATCAAACAAACAGTTTCCCTTACAAACAGCTTCTCCACAGGCCACCGACGCTGTCCGAGAGTCTCGCAAAATGCGCGGCACGCATAGATTTCAGCAAGACTTCGCTAGACGATCTCAAGAAGGAGGAGAAATCAGCAGCTGCTGCTGCGGCTGCAGCCGCCGAGGAGGAGAACAAGGACAATCAGTTCCAGGAGAGCCTCTGGCCCTGGGACGCAGTACGCAACAAGCTGAAGGATGCCTACACCGAAATCTGTGTACTCACGGACGTCATCTCTATTGCCAAGGATAAGCGCTATTTGGTGTTGGATCCATTGCTAGAGGAGGGTGACGACACCAAACCCATTGTGCAGGTCTACAGTCGCAAGAAGGCCATCTCGCAGGCTGCACAGGTGCTACTGGGTGGCGCCGAGCGTATACGGAATGCACACAGCGAACAGCGCAGCCGCAATGTATCCGACTTTCACATTGAGCTGCTGCGTCTGCGTCAGAATTGGCGCCTCAAGAAGGTCTCCAACGGCGCTATCATTGGCGATCTGAGCTATCGCACAGCAGGCTCCAAGTTCGGCATGAGTGGCACCTTCGAGGTTACCAAGGCGGAGGATGCTCTGGACGAGGAGAGTGCCGGCAATAGCACTGGTGGTGCAGCCGGCAATTCCAGCACCGGCAGCAGCAACAATGGCATGCAACTCAAAGCCAGCTCGGCACTGCGAGTCATTGTGCCCGCCGAGCTACAAGGCGTGGCGTACATAAAGGTTATCACACAAAAGGATCAGGAGGATTTATGCACAGCACAGGTAAACAATTGATTTGTTGCACCGACAATGTTACTACAGTGATCTTCTTCTAGGTGAATCTTATGGGACATGGACCCAACATAACCGCTCAGGTGGGCGTGTGGCAGAAAACGCTAGAGTTTGCCCAGAACGTACTCTTCTGCAAGGAGCTATTCGCTCAGCTGGCACGTGAAGCCATTCAGCTGCAGGCGCCCATACCACATGTGGTCATAGGCAATCAAATCCGTGCCACACTGCTGCCCAACATTCAGCTCATCATATCGTTGTGCCACTCGACCAGCTTTGATTCCAGCCAACCGGCACCTATCAATGATCACGACCATGTCCTGGAACACTCACTGCACCAGCTGCTGCGCGAGGTGCACTACAAGAACTCCCACCATCCGTTTCCCCATCCGGCCAGTGCGCCGTTGGGACCCAGCAAGAAACGCATGCTGGCCGGGCCTACGGCTGCGGATCGTGATGCCTTGTTGGACATGACCAAGACACAAACGATACTCGAACAAATCATTGCACAGGCTCAGCATATCTTTATGAGGAAGCGCACACAGTATGTTCTCGATACACTGGCGCGTGATGTCAAGGATCCGCAGATTGTGTCCCACTGGAATGCCATGAACAGTCCGACCATGTCCTGTGTAAAGATTAACATTGTGACGCATGGCTATGATGCCATCGGACGCACCTCGCTGGTCATACACGTCAAGGAGCGTTCGCTGAAGTGCATCTGTCGTGATGGACGCGTTATGCGGCTTTCGTATGAACCGCAAGAGTTGCGTGATCTCATACTCTGCCAGATCAATTCGCATCAGATCAGCTGCCTGGTCAGTCTGGCGCGTTGCATGGCCTGGACGGTGCTCTCGAATAGCAATCATCTGGGCATTGGCAAGGTGGAACCACTGGGCAATGCCAGCTCCTGTTTGCTGGCCTCTCCCAACAGCGATCGCATGATTGCCGTCCAAATACGCTGCGATCCGCAGATTGATGTTAAGGTTTATATAGCGCGCAGTCCACGGCAGGACTTCTTTCCCAGTCCCTTGGTGCCGGAGAAGTTCTGGGAGAATCTGGGTGGCAATTTCAATGAGGTAAAACTACCAAATGTCTTAAACTTCCCTTCATTCTGTTAACTGTTTTGTTTGCAGGTGCGCTTTGACAAAATCGAGGGCAAAAGTTTTCTCAACAAAATGGAATTTCTGATGGCATCGCTGACCAGCAACACAACATGATTTGACTGGTTTAGGATTACTAGCATATTAATATTATTATTATTTATGATAATTACTTAATTAAGCACAAAGTATAAAGTATGTACAAGCTGATGCCAGGATCAATTAAAGACAGACAATTTAGCGCTGCATGTTGTATGCTGCCCCAAAGTTACACCACGCACGTGATTGCTGTTGACTGTTCTGCGGCGGCGGTGGTGATGATGGCTGCAACACGCTGAAGGTGTCCTCTAGCGAAACAACATTAGCGCGATTTGTGCTCTGCAAACCAAGAATTAACTTATGTTGCAGGTTCTAGCTAACTGCAGCCAACTCACCCAACGTTCCAGATCACAAAAGCTGATGTCGTAGTGCGGCACTTGCTGCTGCAGCGTCACTTGAGGCTGTGCAGCCACACGCAAGTAGAGACCACGATTGGTGGAGAATAGAACCGGAACACGGCGTGCTGGTGCCGACCCGGCTGCATTGACAGCGCCAGCAATCTGTCTATAGGTGGGCAACGTTGAGGACGTTGGCTCTATGGCATTGATAGCGTCACTAGCACCAGCCACATTGCGTGCACAGCCACAGCCCAGGCAGCTGTAGAAACAGGACGCCACTTTGTTGCATGGACTTCACTCTGCAGACTGCAGTCCTTTCAGTTTTTGTGATATTGATTTTATACACTGCAGAACGCTTGCAGCTATCAGTACTGTTCGCATCAGACAATGCTATAACACTCTCATATGGATTTTTGTGTGGGCCATCAAAGCAATAGACCCGGTTGCCCTGGGTAACAGATAACCGTAGTCGTGTATTCACCAGCTCAATTAAGTCGTTTCCCGACTGTGCGTGTGCCACGCCAATTTTGTCGCTGTCTTCGTGTCTCTGTGTGTCCGCTCTCTGACTCTGACTGTGGTTTGGGGAGTTTCTAGCACCTGTTTTAGTACCGAAATTGTTCAATTAAAATACACAAAAAAAAGCAACAATCACTGATCATTGCCTCGGGTCTGTCTAATTTTAGCTTTTTAATAGTTATGGTCTAAATAAAATTATGGGTAAAATTAAGCTAACTTTAATACGCAACTCTTACAACAAAATCATTCAATAATTTCAATACTAATTAGTAAGAATTGTTTAACTGTCTATAGAAAATCAAATTAGGGGAAGCTGTTAAACTATTGTAGAAGTTCAAAAAATTGGGTAAATCCAATCAGTAATGAAAATACTTTCATAAGTTAAGAAGTACATAAAGTAATGCTAAAGCTACTGTATTAGCAAATAATCCAGAAAAGCATAGCCTGAAACTGCGGGGGTTTTTTAGACTTTAACCAATTTTATGCCGATTTTTTATTTTTCAAAAAGTAAGTTACAAATAGGCTAACAATTTCTGTTTTTAAGGGTAGATAAATTGTTGAATTTTAAGATATAACATTATAATATTTTCAGGTCTATGTGGGGTTTAAAAAAAATATATTCATCTTGGACTATATTTCTGATTACAAATGAAAAATTAAAATACAAGATTTGAATAGTTATGAAAAAATAGAATTAATGTAGGTGTAATTTATTGCCCACGACTCAAAATACTCACATAAAATTAAAAAAAAAAAGCATTAAGTACTATACCATACAAAAAAGTGTTTAAAACGACTATTTGAATATTTTAACATGTCTAAGCTAAAATTAAACTAGAGTATTTTTGACCACGGAACTACCACAGAATGGTAACTTTGCACCTCAAAATCTAAAATTTGTACAGCCCGTTCTTCAATGTGTTAAATGCGTTTTTCTGTAAACTAATTTTTCAATTCGTTACTCAAAATTACTCGAAAAGTAATGAACCAATTTGGTAGTTATATTATCTCTCCTTTTTTGTGCATTATTTTGCTGCAATAACCTAATATAATATTTATTATCAAAGTCTAAGTAATAGTAAATTATATAATTTTAGGAAATAAAACTAATTCTTCCGTTACTAGCCCAGACTGCCCCCGCAGAGATTTGTCAATGAAAACATGTCTATAAATTTGAAAAGTTATTTATGGAAACTTTTCTATCCTTTCAAATATTTTCAAAATTTTTAGTTCAGTTTTTTTCAAATTGGTTGACATGACAAAAGCAGTTTGCTTAAAATTATTAAGAGCCTTCTTTAAAAAATGTTTAAGCCATTCATAAAGTTATTATTAGGTTTGTTAGAAAAATTCAGGCCACAGTATTCCAATTCCAAAATTTTGATCATCATTAATATTTACATGTCCGACTAAAAAACTGTTAGAGCTAGGTTTCCTCGTACCCTTGTGAAATTCGTTTGAAATTGGACAACTATATCATATATGACATACATATGTAGCTGGCTCAGGAATGATTGACTGAATATCATAAAACTATTGGTTTTTTTACTTCTACAACAATACTACAGTTAAGTGATTTATATAGAATAATTATTGAATACGTTAATCTGGTCTAGATCTCAAGCTTTTTCTTCCCCCTTATTCAAACAGCACTTGTCGTTTACTTTTTACAAATATTGTTTTAAAACTTTATTTCATTTTATTATTATATTGTTGTTTTGTTTTTGTTTTGTGTTGTTTACTTGTAAATTGTATAATTAACACTAAAATACTTATTTAAACATAATTTTTTTGTTTTTCTTTCTTTTTTTTTATTATATATATATATATTTATATATATATTCAATTGGGGATTTTGCAATTTTTTTCTTCCTTTTCGTATTTTATTTTACTTTTTTTGTTTTTTAATTATTTTAATTTTTGCTGGTTGGTTGAAATCTTTCAAGTTGTTTTTGTTTTGTTTAATAAACGCCGCGCCATTACATATATATATATATCTATATATATGTATGTATATATATATATAGATCCAGCAAATTGAAACGCTCTAACTTAAAGCGTTGCAGATACTTTAATAATAATTTTAACTTAAATACTATTTAAGTTTTTTGCTTTCGCATGCGCATATCAATTCTATGATAATAATAATAATAATTCATGTCATCAATTTGTCGCTTACATGTTTTCATTATGTTTTGTTTTTTTGTTGTTTTCAAATTCCGACACATTAAACATATACAGACAATATTTAAAATAGAATTGTTTTTGTTTTTTTTGTTTTTTGTTTATATTAAATAATGTTATCAATTGATTTGTGATTTGTTTTCTTTTATTTTATATTGTATAGAATTTCATTTTGATTTGTTTTATTTATATTTTTTAAGTATAGTTTAGATGTTGTTTTTATGGGTTTTACGCTTATAAATTAGCATTGAAATCTAAATTCTACGGATTCTTGGTTTTATTTATTACTATAATTATTTTTAATATTATTATTATAAATGTGAATGTGCTGTGTCGAGAAAAAGATGCAAGCACAGACATATATAATATATATGTACTAATATTATTTTTATGTTTGTATATATGCTACATATATATACTATATACTTTATGCATATTATTAACATTAGCTGCGCAGCCACAGCCAATATTAAATTAACTTTTGTACAGCATTATAATTATATTTAATTTTCTTTTGTTTCGGTGTGATATTTTCAAATAAAACGGTTAGGTTGCTACATTTGTTGCCGGCTGCCTTTAAGTAATAGATAGTATATAATATATATATATATATTTTCTTTTGTTTTCTCAATATATGCATATTAAACAGCTAATTCTTAGAGTTATATGCATAGCTATTTTGCAATAAATATGTGCATACAATGCGCCACAATCTGTATAAGTATTTCTTTCTATATATAGATTGATTTTTCACTTTAAATAAATTTATTTAATTATTATATATCGCTGCCCTATAATGCACAATGTCGACATCGAGGGAATTTTTGTTGAAATCGAAATGGTTTTTGTTTTCTTCGCATGCCAAACATGGATGATAAATCATAAATATTGCTCGATTTGCCAGACAAGACACCCGCTAAACGGTTAACCGTTAACCGGTAACCATTAAGCGGGCGGCAGTTGAAGGAACTTAATTAACAATTGTTGTTTGTTATAAAATATACAAATAGAAGCACATTTACATTTACACAATTCAAGAAACATTAACGACGGACAAAGTGCAAGAAGTTTACAATTTTAAAATGAAAACACAGAACCAAATGGACACACACAAAATAGATACTGCGTGCATCCCTGCTAACCACTACATATACATATACATGTTTAATAATGCTAACTATCTCCCTCACTTCCACTCCCTATATATCGTATTATAAATATTCCATCTGCCGTCTTCTCTCAACTTTTCATTTTATGCTTTGTTTATAATTTTTTGCATCCTCTCAAATGTTTTGCGCCTTTAAGACTTGCTTAACACAAAAAAATTCTTGTTTTGCCCTTCTCACAAAATTTCTACAATACCATGTTATTATTATTAATATTTATATACTTAAGTTATATGTTAATTTATATATATGAATACATATATATATCTATGTAAGTATATGCAAAAATCACACAAAACAGAAAATGTACATAAAAATGGTGGTGTAGCTATTAAATATGCCATTAATTCAAAGCGCAAGTAAAATTGTTAAATTGCTAAAATTAGTAGACAGACTGTGTGCATGTGTGTGTGTGTGTGGAGGCTATAGTTTTGACTTGTTGCAAACTAAACTAATCGAAAAGACTTGCTAAACTTATTGTTGTTGCATTTAAATATTACATTTAAGTATAATTTGCTTATATAGTTTCGTTTCTCATTTGTGGATTTTGTTCATTTTTTTTTGTATTGCCATCCACAAACCGCTGGCGTTGCCACCCGGTCACAATTGTTATTACCGTTTCGAATCGGTTTGGTTTGTTTATGTTGCATTTGAAATTGGAATTGTATTTGTATAATTTGAATGTTGTTTTGCTTGAATATTTTTGCAGTTGGATTTTCTTTTCGTGTTTTCTTCGCTTACAATTTGTTGCTGCTGTTCGGTTTACAATTTTACATACATATTTTTTTGTTTGCTAATCTTTTTTTTTTCGACTATTACATATAATAATTACTTTACTGTTTTACTTTTATGCTTATGTACCAAGGATTTTCACTACCGTATGTGTGTGTGTGTGTGTGGGTGTGTGTGTTGTTTAGAAATTGAGTTCCTTTGCAAAATGCGCTGCAGTGGACACAGTCGGGTTGCCAGATTGGTTGTTGCTGTTGTTGTTACTACTGTTGTTGGTGTTGTTGTTGCTGCTGCTGCTGCTGCCACCGCCGCTGAGCAAATTGGATGCTGCTGCCCCAAGCGCCGCAGCTGCTATGGAGGCAGCGGTTGAATTGCCCGTTCCAGTGCAACTATTGGATGCGGCAGCGGCAACAACAGCTGCTACAGCAGCTGCCACCGTATTGAGATGTTGCTGATGCTGCTGCTGCTGCTGTTGTTGCTGTTGTTGCTGTTGGTGTTGCTGGTGATGTTGTTATGGCATAAAGTAGTCCGGATGATCTGTGTCTTTCTCAAATCGCTTGGCCTCCTCGTGCATGCTCTCCTTGATTTTGAGTATAGCCGCCGATTCCGTTTGATCATTTTCGCCCGGACCACCAAAGCCGCCCAGATTGTAATCGCCCATGCCACTGCCGGAGTCTTCACGCGGCGTACCCGGTCCTCCGTTGGCTGGTGAGTTTTTCATGCCATCTAGACCGGTGCCATCGGGTCCTCCCCCGCCACCGTTAAGTACCGGACCCATTGAATTAGGACCACCGCCCATGGGTCCCATGCCGCCTGGACCACCTCCACCGCCACCACCACCGTCTGGACCACCGCCCATTGGAAATTCTGGTTTCATCAGTGAGTACATGCTATCGCCGGGACCACCAACGGGTCCGCCTTGCGTATTATCCTGCGGTGAGGGCATTATAGGCGTTCCCGGTCCAGGTGGTCCATTCGAGCCGGGTCCGGGTCCGTAGTTGCCAGGCGATGACGATGAGTACGCGTTCATGGGGGCCGATGCATTTGGTTGCCATTGTGGCGGTCTACCGCCTCCTCCGCCCATGCCCATGGGCGGCATACCGCCGGGCCCGCCAGGTGCCGGTCCGCGCATACCACCGCCTGGTCCGCCGTAGCCCATGGGGCCCATGCCAGGACCGCGAGGCGGATTCATACGTGGATTCATAGGACCCATGCCGCCACCAGGTCCAGGTCGTGTCGGGTCCATGCTATTGGGCATCATGGGCTGTCCGGGTGGGCCGTTAAACTCATTGCCCATGCCCTGCATACGCACGCCGGGCCGTGGTCCACCCGGATATCTGGGACCACCCATAAAAGGCGGCTGGCCTGGCATCATCTGTGACGGCGGCGGCTGAGGACTCGAGGCATGCGTTGGCGGCGACGGCCGCATTGTCGAATTCGGGAAAAAGTTGGGACCCATGGGACCGCCGGGTCCCATCGGGCCGCCATCACCGCCAGGCGGCATCTGGCCAAGCGGACTGGGCGCTGGGCCACCGGCATTGTGTGGTCCACCGGGTCCAATGCCATTCACACCATAACCGGAACTCACAAAGCCATAGTCATGGAAGGCCTTTGCCTCTGAGCTATGATCGCACTGATCCCGACGCTCCGGTGCCGCACAGTACAGATCCCAGAAGACGCACCACCAGGTGTGCAGAAATCCCGGCGGTTCGCCCAGCGTTATGTTCTTCTCCCATCGTATCTCGGATAGGAATGTCTGTGCCGCCTTTTGGGCGCCCACGTGCAGTAAATATTCGTAGACGTAGAGTGCAAGTTTTTCTCTTGCTTGCGCATCTGACGGCACCGCGGATGTCTTTGATTTTCCGTACATTCTGTCGTTTTGTTGTTGTTGTTGTTTTTGTTGTGATGTTCTTGTTGTTGTTGTTGTTGTTGCTGTTGTTGCTGTTGTTGTTACACTTTTGGCGCTATTTATTTCGCTAGATTGTTACTGTGTAACTACAGTGCTTACTGCTGCTGTTTGTTGTTGCTCTTCTTTCACTTCCCACTTGCACTGACACTTTATTTAAATTTTTGTTTTATTATGTACTTTTTGAGCGGCGAATTCTCTTACTCTCCAGCGGCTGTTGCGCGCGCTCTCTCGCTCTCTCACTCTTGTTTCGCTTTTCGGTTGCTGTTCTACTTCTTTCCGCCTCCACCTCCTCCTTCTCGTCCACGTACTGGTTCTGGTCTTCTTCTTATTATTATTGCTCTTCTGTGTTGCTGCGCTGCTGCTGCTGCTGCTACTGCTGATGTTGTTGTTGTTATTTTATAATTGGCGCTCAGATCTCGGCGCTGCTCACGCAGCCGTTCTCCGCCGCTCTATTGCTTCCACCATTTTGATATTTTATTGTTTTTATGTGTTGTTTAACGCTCGTTCGTTCAAAGGCAACAACAACAAAAATCACTTTATGCCTTCTACTTTGATTTTTACAATAAACTTTTAGCGCGCTGCCTTGACTTGCTGTTTCGCTGTCTCGTTTGCTTCGTCGCTACTTCTTCGGTTTACCGTTTATTTTTCTGTGTTTTTTTTTTCAGGTATTTTGCCTGATTGTTGCTGCTTCTTCTTGCACAACCACTGAAAACAGAAAAAAAAAATATATAAGCAAAGAGAGCCAAGTGAGTGAGTATGCGTATATATGTGTGTGTGTGTGTTGCAAAAGGTGTATGTGTATGTGTGATTGAGTGCGGCTGCGGCTTGAGCGCGCGTGTGAGAGTGAGAGAGAGAAAGAGAGGGAGCGCGCGCATTGTCGACAAAACGGCACAAGTGCTACACTGCTGGCCAAAAGAAATGGCACACGTGACAAACAGTCAATGTTGCACTCACCGCAATATTTGCAACTCTTTTAATAAATAATAGCATCATTTTAAACATTGTCACCATGGGACACATACAATTCACCAAATAGGCAATAAATGTGCATTTTTGATTCACAATCGGGGCGTGCGTTGACTTTCGCCACTGATTGTAGTGCGTCGCTTGCTTACATGTGTGTGTGTGAGTATGTTCCCCTATTTGCTCACCAGGTGAGTGAGTGAGTGATGCTCAGTTTGTAGGTTGGAACAGGCAAGGAATAGAACAGAGCAAGCAGCGTAATCTGCTGCTGCTGCTACTGCGCTAGTGTTGTTGCTGTTGCTGACTGTCAAATGCTTAGTATATTCAAATCAAATTTCGTGTACACTGTCGTGCACAGTGGAGCAACATCATAGATTTAGCTTTTTATTGACAACCGAATGGGGAATGAGTAAAACAGGTGCATTGCAAATGTTACACCAGTAAACGAATCACAAATAATTCGACACTTCACTAAACGGAATTATGCTAATATAAGAAATATTTCCACAATAGTTACGATAACTGGCAGAAAAAATCTAATAATACTTTTTGTGTTAATATTAAATTTATAATTATTTTAGGCTCATTTAAAAAACTTTGAAATCATTCAGAAGACTATTTTATCAGGTAATTATTTACAAGAATTTGGAATGCTAAATTTGCTTAAAAAGCTAATCTGTTCTATTGAGTCTAAGGAACTATTTTTTAATAGATAACAGGTGATGCCTCGGTATTTCTATCAGAAGTATATGGGCATTTCTCTTACATTTCAGATTAAAATAAAGGAAAATTAAAATAAAGTATGTTTACGGCTTATTTACCTAAGTAAAAAACTTTTTTGTTAGTTTTAAAGGTAAACAACTAATAAAATTGAACGATATAGTTTACAATTGACTGAATAAATTATTTCGCTAATTTATTTTTAATGATGATTAGATTTATAGAGTTGGCATTTTAGTATGAATCTCATTGTTCAAAATTTAAATTCATGACTTCTTCAAGCTTATTAAATCATAGCTAATATCACAGGTTACATATAATATTGCCTCTTATTGTTTCACTGTCAGACCTTTTGGACCTGTCAGTGTTGTCAACATAGCTATTTACCCGTCAGCTGCCTACGAATGTCAATAATTAGAAAATAAGCTGTGACGGGAATTATGACTATTTTAAAACTCGAAATGGCCCTTTATAGCTCTATCTATTAAAAGCTTTAGCTATTTAATTTGTTGAATAACAAAAATTTCAGTATTACTATTCAGTAATAATTGTTGACAATATAAAAATTAAGTTTAAGGATCGCATTAAAAGAGACCTATGTATATTCAAAACACTGCCATATATTTGATGAATGTATTAAAAATGATATAAGTGATTCCCAATATAAATCAGTGGAATAGGCTGATTTTGAAAAATCAAATCGGAGGAACAAAATGCATATTTGCTGCATTAAATTAATAACTTTAATACAATATTTATATTAAAACTTATTATCACTTTATACAAACAAGTTTATATTTAAGGAATTGTAAATTGCTATAGGCTAAGAAAAATAGGTGCCATCATTTTGAATTGTCATCTAATCAAGACCAAAATCTAATTGGTACAAAAAAAAAAACTCGTACACTTCTGAGACTGATTAATCATGATAATTGATTGCTAAGAAAATAAATAAAATATGCTTTTTTTACAAATGTTTTCCAACATTATATCTCTGCTTCGAACTTTTTTTAAATACAGTGTTTTCTGGGAATAGTGACCCCTCTAAATAGTGAACACCCAAATTAGCGTGTTTTCTGTACTAATTGATGATTTAAAAAAATATTTATTTGAGTCTTGATTAAGTGTACAACCTCTATATAGAGAACAGGCTGTGCTAAAATTAATTCACTATACCCAGATAGCACTTTAATAACTAATAGAGCTTTTTCGGTACCTGAAAAGTTGACAACACTGGTCGAATCTTAACCAATTTGACTACAACACAATACGAATGAAACCACTGCTAGTTTCTTCTAGTCTGTTTTTGTTGCTGTTGTAGCATGCTGGGCTTCTTCTATGGGGGGCTAGAAAATACCGGTCGTCGTAGCCCAAAACAGTAGTAGATGTGTATGCACATTGGTAGTACACTCTACATACGATTGTTTCTACTCGATAGCATTGTTGCTGTTGTTCTTGTTCTTGAGGCAAGAGAAGACAACAATAACAAAGCGTCCAAATCAAGAAATGTATCGTTGAGACGTCATCAAATTTTGAACGCGGGTTTTCTTTCTCTCACACACGTTCTACATTTCACTACAATTCACAGAGTCACTCACAAAACACACACAATATGTATGTACGTATTAACATATTAAATTATTATTGTTGCTGTTTGCATATTTTAGTTGCTGCTGCATACGCACCTTTAATTAAACTATATTTTGTAGTTTTATATGCATATGTGTGTATTAGTATTTGTATTATGTACTTGAGCTGCTTTGGATGGCAAATTGTTTTTATTGTTGTGGTCTCTGCTGCTGCGCTGCTTCTGCTGCTGATTGCAATTTTATCACAAAATCAACAAGAGAGGGCGCTCACGGGCGAATGGTAGAGAGACAGGGATGTACAGAGAGAGAGAGAGAGAACAAAATACGGAATTTTATTACAATTTCATTGATTTTTCGTATTTTCGGCGGCGACTCATATGTTTTCGCGCAACATATGTATATATGTTAATATATATATATATAACTGTTTATTATTAAACCGCGCGCCTGTCGACTTTTTGCACCAATTCTCAAAATTGCGTTTGTATTTGCATTTGTTTGCATAAGTGTGTGTGTTTTTGTGTTTGTGTGTGTGTGTATGTGCGTGTGTTTTTAATTTCTTTTCTAAACACACTTTTCGCCTCGCTTATTGTTGTTGCTGTAATTTTTGCAAGTTTTCTCTTTACACGCTTTTCATTCACACTGCGCTTTGTCCGTGTATTCGTCGTCGTTGTCGACGATTGCTTTTACTGCCTTCACTGCTGCTGCTGCTGCTGCTTCTTCTTCCACTAAAAATCGGCTCTTTTTTGCCTGTACGACGAAATTTTCACGGCGATTTTTTGCGTTGAAATACATTTTAAATGAATTTCATTTCATTGACAAATACTATGCTCACATTTTCACTTTCTGTAATGATTAATTTATTCGATTTTTACACAGCAAATTATTTGTATAAATATTTTCACTGCTACAAGTTGCGCTGTCGTCGTTGTCGTCGTCTTCTCGTCGTCGCGTTTCAAATGGCGAATGTGGTGGGAAGGAACGAACAAACCAACACTTTTCTGCTCATTATTTTGATAAGTGCTTTGCGCGTATACATGATAGTTGTCTCGCTCGCACGCACATTGGCCACCTTAGGTTGCCAGATTGGTAAATAAAGTAAAACCATGAAATTTTCTTGCCGAAGATGTGATTTTATAAGGTAAGTCTTTAAATGATATGCCCTATTAAAACATTAATTTTAATTGATAAATTTTTGAATTACAAATATATACAAAATTTGTTCAAATAGTTGATTTTAACCGGCTGTGCTTAGTGTGGCAGCACTGTTTCTCCGGCATTTTACTCATTTTGTTTTTTCCCCATTCTTTGCTGCCTCTCTCTCTCTCTCTCTCTTTATTAATTTTCTTGTGTACATGCAGCTGTATGTATGTGTTGGTACATTTAACTGCGAGTGCGTCGATATTGCATTCGGTATTGTTGTTACTTCTATTAAGTGCGTGTGCAAGTGCAAATGGGTGAGTATGTGTATATTATATAATTAATTGCATATAAATGTTTATATTATAAATGCATTCCTAGACCATGTCAATGTTTAATTCCAATTAGATTTCGGGTGAACTTTATGCCGCCCGCCAGGGATGTACAATATATCGATTAATCGTATATCGCTAACACGCATTCTTATCGAATTTGAATTTAAGTAAATCAAATTTAAGTTTGTAATAAAATGGCTTTTTAGAGTAAATACATTTAAAATTTGTGCTTAAAGTGTGTGTCGAGTTGCAAAAATTTGTTTGTATAAATGCTAAAAGCTTTTGCCTAAGGCTTTGTGCAAAGCAGTCAACTTCCGGTTACAAAATAGCCGTTACAAATTCAAAATGAAACTTTTGCACTAAGCAGCCAGTGCGCAAGAACCATTTGCCTTGCCGCCAAATATTAAGTGCCGCGTGGCGTAAACAGAAAACAAAATACAGTGCAACTGCAACTGTGCGCGGCAACGGAGTGTTGTGCCACGGACTTTCCGTTCTCTCGCGTTTCGAATTGCATTTTCACCTCGCAATTTCTCGCGATTTGGTGTTTGGTGACGCGTCTCCTGCTCGCTTGCCATGCAGCTAATTAATGTTGCAGTTAATTAATTATAAATTTCAATTAAAGTAACACAACGTGTGGTCATCCCCCGTACAAGCAACGGCAAAAACAGTTAAGTTTCATTATGTTCACTTTTATTATGGTAAATTGAATGTAGATTGTTATGGCCCAAAGGAGAATGGAAGCACGTGATTGCTTTGGGCTATTTTGAACAAGTGGCTGTAAAATGCAATAAACATGAAGCTTTTAATGTTTCCAAATCTGAAATGCATTCGTCTAACATACTATTGTAGTAGATACCAGATAATTGAGACTTACGTTCTTAAAATGAATAATAGCACTTTGAGGCTATCTGTCAATTCCCTTTTGTCAATTTTTATTTGACACATTTTATTGGTCAAATCGCTGGGCCGTAATCCTTTGTGCATTTAGAATTTATATGCTCCACAAGCATCCATTTTGGAAGACCACTCGACGACTGCCAGCTCCCAAGGGCAAAATATTTTCTATTCTGTTTTTTGTTGGTTTTTTTTTGTTTTTTCTGATGGGTTCCTGTATTTTATCTCTTTTTGCTGTGCCTGTAATTTTTACAGCAAATCTGATTCGATTTCTGAATGTGCTGTGTCTGTTATGCTGTCTTTCTGCTGTTGGCTTTTCGTTACAATATTTGAAGCCTAGTTCGCACAGGCAAACGCAGGCTTATGAGTTTGTGCCAATCCTAGGCAAAATTTTTAAATTGTAATCAATTCGAATATCAAGAGCCATTTGTAGCCTAACGTTTCGAATGTAGGTCGAAGGCTCTGTACAAATAAATAAATGTATGCTAAAAACTTAATTACAATTGGTTAATAAACGGATAAGCTTTTAATATAAGATATAACATTATACAAAAGTGATTTTGTGGGTTTAAATATCAGAATCTTAGAGATTATAAGCCCTACTATAATACAAAAACCCATTTTTCAACTTTTGGGATATGGTGGCTATATTGTTGTCTGATTCAAACCAAAGTTGGCCAGGATACATAAAATGGTACCATACACACATATATTGTGTGTATTTGATTAACATACCTCAAACATTTCTCTAGTTATAGAAATTAAGAAATGACTTGTGCAAAAGTCTAAAAAAACTTGTTCTGCGTGCACCATAGACGGACAAACGTACAAAATTTGGTGGCAGAAGATCTTGTAGTTTCTGAGATCCAGGTGGACATGGCTAAATGCTCCTGCCTGTTACGCACAAACCGCTTCTGAAAAACTCAGTTGACTACTTTGTGCTTTTCTTAAGTACGCCGTAGTCTAAATATCAAAGCGATTGATTAATAATTCAAGGGTTTTTTAGTTTAAATTTTAAGGTGTCTTCATTTTATTTAAACAAATGAGCAGTTTCGGGAACTTGGCATATAGTAGTCGAGCATTTAATTTATATCATTCTTACCTGTTTTTTGTTCTCTTCTAAAATTTTGCTTTTTATGTTTTCTATTCTACCTCTACACACATCATGTGTGGCATTCAATTAAATTCCAAAGGCACCACTATGCGTATCTCTTAGTTAGCTGAATTGAATTATTGTTGGCCAACAAAAGAAATTTGCAAGGAATTTCATATTGCACTACATTGCATTCCAAATTCTTTTCAAAGTAAGCTACACTTTTTCCATTCAAGCATCCAAAGCTTTAAACGTGGAATTTTATGCAAAACTTTGCATTGTAGCAGCCCAGGCATTTTGTGTGGCTTTTCAATTATTTATCGATCCTCAACTATAGTTTATTTTTTGTTTATAGACACTTTTAGTCAGTGATGCCAGAAAGCAAATGCCGACCGTGTAATATCCTCTGAGCTTCGTTCTAGCTCAAATAGTAGCTGTTGCAAGAAATTAACATGCACGCATATTTGTATGCTTGCCTCGCTCGCACAAAGTTTTTCGTGTTCGCTGCTTGATGTAACGCTGCCGCTGCAGCAGAGCTCAGTGCAATTTTCGTTGCTCTGCATCGCAAAGCTTTAATGTGTGTTAATTTCTTGTTTATAGTCCGATTATGATGAAATTTTCAGGATCGTTTGATAAAATTTGTCTCCAAGTATACGCTCAGTTACGAAACTATACGTTTAGAAATAAGTAAGTCGGAGGCATGCGAAGTTTCAAAGCTATTGTGCTTCATATGGGCGCAGGGGGCGTGTCATCCAAAAAATTTCGATGGCATTGTCTTTATATTGCAAATTGCAACCTGCCTGCCAAAATTGATGACCCCAGGTGTTATAGTTTTCGAGATATTCCAAAAACATATATTTTTTCCGAGGTATGTCTGGTTTTTCGCTTATTGTGGGCGGATGGGGAGTGGCATCAAAAAATGGAAACGAATTTGTATTGACTTACTAAATATATATGGTCGATACTGACTAAAACGGATATTGTAGCTCTTACCATCTCTGATATCTGTTTGCTCATACGGACAGACGACCAGACGGACATGGCTATATCGACTCGGCTGTTGATGTCGCTGTATATAAAATTTGTATATAATCTTGTTGTATATAAACTTTATGGGGTCTGCCACGCCTCCTCTGGTTGTTACATACTTTTCACAAACCCAATATACCCCTCAGAGGGTATAAGATTCAAGATGTACTTATTTACCTAAATTTTTAAGAACATGTTATATGAAGTTATTTTTTTACAAGAAAAACTATACCGATTTTTACTTACAACATATTAATACATATTTTTAATTTTTTTTTAAATCACTTGTATATTTAACTAATTTTCCTATCCCTATTCTAACCTAAACTAAGGGAATTTCAAACTCAAATTGCTGAATATACCAAACGGTAATATTCCTTTTAGTTTAGCTCATTTCTTTAACTGCGGTTGAAGTTCGGATTCAGAAATTAGTTTTTATTAGTTAGTGTCTCAGCATTCAATTTCAAACCGATTAACAAGGCTGTTACTTGAATAATTTGCATAGTTTACTCATTAAATAATAATTAAATCCTTTGAGTTTCTGCAACTGTCACTGATTTGCACTTTAATGCAATTTAATTATGATTTATGGCAGCTGCTTGAAGGCAATTTGAGTGCCAGGCAGTTGCAGTTGCAGTTGACAATTAAACAAGTTAACATCACGTTAGCTTGTTGCAGCTTATAGCTCACAAATTGATTAACAACTGACCCCCAAGGCATGACTGTAACGGTGCATGTTCAACAGTTTCCACACAACCAACAACAGTAGTATTATAACATAAAGTTAGCTTAAGTTGCAGCTGCAACAATGTGTGATGTGTGTGCATCACTCCAGCGCTCCAGGGTTGCTGGGCATAAGCTTGATGTGAGCATGTTTTTTGAACTGCGTCATCGTGTAAGGATGCAGGTTTGCGACGCGTCGCTGTCGTCTGGTGGTTTGCAGCCAGGATTTATGAAGCTAGCTTGAAGGCGGCCGTTGCCATTTCCGTAGCTGTTTCCGTTTCCGCTTCGGTTTCCGCTTCGGCTGCACTTTCAGGTTGCTTGCTACGAGTACTCGTAATTCAATTGCCATTTCAACGCAAAGATGGCAGCTGATTTATGCCATGTGCTTTGTTCTCTCTGACCCACAAAAGTAGGCAACATTTATTACAATTTCATATGTACAGCACATAAACATACATGTGTGTGTGCCAGTGTGCGAGAGTAGCTCAAACAGTGTCTCACAAAGGACTACAAACCGGTGCTGATCCGGTTAGCTTTGAGTTTGTTTTTTTCTCGCATTCCGTATCTTTTAAAATAGAATACTTTAATAATAATATTTTATAATTATTTCATATATGATTCACATTTTATGTAGGACTCCAAAAATATTTGTTCTATTTGTATACCCTCTAAGGGGTATATTGGGTTTGGTAAAAGTATGTAACAGGCAGATGGAGGTGTGGCAGACCCCATTAAGTATATATATATTCTTGATAGAACTCAGAGATGGTAAGAGCTACAATATCCGTTTTAGTCAGTATCGACCAAATATTCAGTCAGGCAATACAAAAATCTTTTTTTTTGGTGTCCCGCCCCATTCACCCAAAATAAGCGAAAAACCAAACATGCCTCGGAAAAATACATGTCTTTGGCAAACATCTCGGTAACTACAATTTTGGTATGCTAGATGCAATATAAAGATAATGCCATCACCATTTTTTGGATGCCACGCCCCCTACGCCCATATGAACCACAATTGATTTAAAACTTCGCATGCCTCCGACCCACTTAATTCTTAATAGTTTTGAAACTTAACGTATATGTGGAGACTAATAATATCAAACGACCCTGAAAATTGCTATAAAATCGGACTATAATTAAAGAAGTTGGTCATGCAACGAAAATCGTTACTTTCAAGCAAGGTATAGCCACGTGCATTGCACTGAGCTGTTCACACAAACACCGATAACGAATAACATTGAGCTAGCGAAACAGACACACAAATATGTGTTCATGTTAAGTTCTTGCAGCAGCTACTCCAATTTGAGCTCGAACGAAGCTCAGAGGGTATTAAACGGTCTACATGCCCGACTGAAATGTCATACCATAAACAGTGTACACATCCTTTTTTTAAAATTAACAAATTAAATTAAAGTTGAAATATTAAAAATAAAAATAATATAAATTGATGATTACAATCTGATGCTTACAATACAACATTCGCTGAAAACAATAAGGGAGAACCCAGTTAAATCCGATTTGTAAAGCTTGTTATATTCTACGCATAGGATTCTAATTGGTTTATGTAGAGATTAGTTAGAGTTACAATACTCGAGAGACAAAGAATAAAAGCTACGAGTTATTCTAGTAGGTACACTGATGTTAAACTTGTTCCATAAACTGGCAAAGTCAATCTGACCCTGAAGTAAGTTAAACTAGAATATAACTCCAAGCATATTTCTACGGTTAGTGAGAGGGAAGATTGAGAATGGCAGTCTACTAGAATACTAGATGGCAACTGTCCAGCTCAAGCTTCGAGGAGTAAAATCGAAGATTTTTTGTTTGGACTGATTCTAATCGGGCATTGTGAGATTTGTGTTGTATGATAAAATATATAAAAGTATTATTTTTTTGTCAGATAAAAACTTTTACGAATAAAAGATACGCTTAACAAAAATGTGTGGCAGGCCTGGTCATTATCAATTGGGGATTTACCTTTCGTTATATATTTGGATCGAAGTTAACTTTAGCTTGGAACGAATGATTTACATCCCACTAAGCTCAAAATTTTTGCAAATCCATATACTAGTCATTTTTAATTATATCTTATCTAATATGTATATCTTTAATAATATTTTAATAAATTCTGTTTTAAGCATTTAAAAACTAGAAATAATAAATAAAATATGTAGGAATACTATTCCTTAGAATTTTTAGGTTTTAACATTATTTTACATTCTAAAAGAAAGTGAACATTAAAAATGTTATACAGTTTTCAAGTGAGTATTATATCTACTTTATGCAGGCCTTAAATAGAAATTGAAATTCTATGGCATATAACTTGAATCAAATAAGCAAAAATATTAGGTTTTCTAAAACATTTTCATAAAATTACAATTCTATTCAAATTTAAAACTAAAAGGCTGACAAATTTTAACAAAATGTCATTTATTTACAACTGCCCTCGTGTAATTAAAATGATAAATCTTTTTCGAATGGCTTTTTCATGCAAATATATGATTTGCATACATATATTATAGGGCAGGTAGTCTAATTATCGTTAAATGTAAATTTCACTGAGAGTTGAGCAAACAATGTGACAATATATATTGCCCCCGCACTCCTGCCACCGGCTGTGTCATGTGGAATATTTTAAAGGATTTTTTTTCTTTGGCTGTATCGCTTAATTAAAACGCCTGACAAAGTTAATTTACTTAAATTTTTGACAGCGGCAAAAATGACAATTAAATATTTCATTAGCGCTGCAACTCAGGGAATACGTTGGTGCCGCACATTTACAACAACACTTACACACACACACAGACGCGCGTAAACATTATCACGCGGTAGCAAACCGCAGCAGCGCCGAAAAGCACGCAGCAAATTGTTGTTTATAAATTTCCATAAGCTCACAAGAGAACAAGAAATATAAGCATGTACAGAGCATGTATATATATATGCATATATGGCTCTATATACAAGTACATACATATACGGGTATGTATATTTACCAAAAATATCGTGAATTTAAGTTGGAAACAATGGCACGTAGTGCACTGTGTCTGCGTTCGTCCTCGCTGCTCGATTGCCGTTCCTCGCATTCCTTTGGGAGCAAACGGCAACGCAACGCAGCAAAAGCCAAAGTGTAAACAGCGGCAGTAGCAAAAGGATTTCGCTGGCAACGCTTAAAAAAACTGACAGAAATTGGAAGACAAAGCTTTGCTGGAATGGCAACTTGGCGGCCACAATGTTGCAACTTGCAACGTTGGCCAAAAACACGCAGCACGTGGCGGAAATTGTGGACACGTATATATGTACATAGTAAACACACTCACATACAAATGTATACATGTATATACGTAGCATGCTTGCTGTTCCAGCGGGTGTCAATTCACTTGGGATGTGCACACCAACTGTTTATCGACACATAACTGTACAATTAGAGCCGCTTCTTGCAACAAATGGATAGATATTTTGAAGCAAAATGCTTGAATACTTTGACAAATTTAATAGTAAATTTTAATGGGATAGTAAAAGGATAGGATATTATTTATTTGCAATATGGGAATTTCTATATTTTCTCTGAATGTGTTCAACTATTCCCGAGATACTCTATTTGGTTTTATGCCAATATTAGAGGATGTTAGAGCTAGAGTCCCATATGTTGTGCAAATCAAGTTTGTTTTAGAACGAAAAGTAAACTACATAAACAACAGCTTTGAAAATCAGCATAAAAAGATTTATAAAAAAAAAAAAACAAACACAAACAAAAAAAATCTCCTTTTCTGTGACAATATTCACTTAACGAAGATTTATTACAGTGTTTGAAAACTTACAGTCATAGTAGCAAAAGTCGATAATTTTGACCACCAAAAATTCAAAAGTTTAAGTAAAAGTCATAGTCGATTTTTAAGTAATTGTACAAAAACCAAATCAATAATTGGGAACTTTTAACACTCTTATTCCCAAGTGTTCCTAAAAATTTGGTGCCTTTTAAAAAATTGTGTATTCATTTGAATAGTTGATAAATAATTAAGAAAAAATAAGGAGTTATTGTTTTAATAAAACGATTGAAAGCTCTCCGAAGTCGATAAACTATGCGATTAACAAGATCTATCCAAACAATTTTACTTTGTATATTAAAGGTGTGATTGTTTCCCTTTTGTCACTTTATATCTAAACAAATTGTTCGGGTACATAATTGCATTCTGAAATACTATACTAAATTATTTAAGTGTGCTTCTTTCACTTAATTTATTAATATTGTAAATTTTGTAATGATTGTATTACAATTTCAAATAAACTTTATAATTTACATACTACAAATAATTTAAAATTGACTTAATCATGCATTTACTGCCCGAATACGTTAAATTGTACAGATGTAATTTTCTGATCATCTTTTGGAACTTTCATTTAAAATACTTATTAAAACGATTTAACAAGTGCACTATGACTGCCAGTGACAATTTGCACTGTTTTAAGCTTAAAGGCTAAATTTAATTGGAACAATTACCATATGTCTGACTATATTAATAATTAGTTTAACCACTTATAAACAAATTAACTGTAATTGGCAATTTCTGTTTGCCAAACATGCGATTGAATTAATAGTTAGTTTAAACAGTATTTAACAAATTAACTGAGATTGTTATTGTTGCCAGAGTCCTTAATTGTGTTTCAGTTGCATGTGGTTTCACTCGGTTACTGAATTTGACACTTAATGTGGCCTGAAACGCATCGATGTGTAAATTTGGCGGATGTGGTGCATGCTGCTGCATGTGGCAGATTCGTGTTATATTTGCCTGAGTGCGTTTCGAAGTCAGCGAAGAGATCGAGTGCTGGGTGATAGCATGGGAACCGCATTTCCATTATTGTCAGCCATTTTGTGGGCGTTGCGACAGACACAACAACACAGCGAGAAGGAAAACATTTCAAAGTAAACAAGGGCTACGTGCCACATGCCAAATGCAACAATAACATTTAAGGCGACCAACGACAACGGCTGTGACAGCTAACAGCCACTGCAATGCAATCTTCTCATTTGAAAGAGACAGACGCAAAATACAAAGTACACGCCACATTTTTCGCATGCGAAATGAGCTGCATGATGCCGGATTCTGTGCCCATTTCATGCCTGCTAAGCGCACAACAGAATTTAGTTACTTTTAGCTTATTTGCAATTGGGTATGCTGATTTACTGTTGCACTTGAAAGGCCATCTTCAGACCTTACTCAACACTTCTGCTTATAGTGCAGCGTTGCCAGCTAGTTATTCGGTCTTTAGGTTTGTGTTGAATCTGGTTGCCAGTTGCTTGTCAGTTTTTCATGGCTTAACATTTGTCAAACAATATTTTATAGTTTACTTATTACAACCTATTTACATTTTAAAAGGGTAGTTAACTTGTCTCTTTGGAGTTTTTCACATTTGCTTTGACTTCATTGTTGTTGAAGCAAACAAAATGTTGCATAGTTATTTGCTTTTGTACCAAACCATGAACTGTAAGGATGCCAGGCAGATGACAGTTGGCTTTTGCTGTTTGCTGTTTTTTGTTGCACTTAATTCGTTTATATTTTAATTTGAATGCCCTGCACCCATATGCTCAAGAATGTTATCATTTTGTGCATACAGTGTGCATAATAAACACAGAATTTATTTGAGCCATTTATTTTGCAGTGTTGTCCATACAAAGAAAGCAATAGAGCGAAGAGTGAGAGAGAGAGAGTGTAAAAGTATAGAAAACCGAAACTCAGTGAGTTCTACAAGCCGTTCGTTCGGGTGTTGCTTGAAACGAGGTAACACCTTCGCTGTGCTGCGTTCAATAATGAGAGATCGTACAGCGCCCGATTAGATACTCTATTTGATAGCCGGCTTGCACTTGCAGTCGACCAATCACAGGAGAGCGCTCTCTCTCTTTGCCCTTGCAGATCGAAATGAAGGAGAGCGAGAGAGTCGCTTTTAATGTACATCGTAAACGTTTGTGTGGCTTCGGCTCTACTGCTTCGTCGCTTACTGTTCAGTGCAAAGTAGGAAAACGTTTGGACTTCGTGTCTGCTGCTAATCATAGGGTATCTGCCAGTCGAGCACTGTTAAGCTTAGCAATGCCTTTTACTGTTTTTATGGTAATTTTGCGTTGGTCCAAATGAAATTACTGCAAATATTTTAATTGCATTCTCTTTCTCTCTGTGCAGAGTTGAGTTTTGTAATGGGCCAAAGCAAAGCGACAAAGCGGAAAATTAATATTTAAGAGAAAGATTTCTGAATTCATGCAAAACTATGGACGCCAAGTTTTCAACTGAATCCAATAGTAGCTAAAACAACATTTCTTGAGCGTAAACTGCAAAGCTCATCTTTGTCTCTTTGTTTGGCTTGGAGATGAGCAACCGGCTGCTTTCAGTTCAGTTTCCCGCCGTGTCTTTGTGGCTCTATTGTTCGTGCTTGTATGTCTGCTGCAGACGGACATTGCAACAATGCGGCACAGCAACGGGAGAAGCAACAAAGAGGCACTTAATTAATTTTAAAGACAGATTAAAAGCCATGCGGAAAACATGCTCAGGACAACAACACAAGAAAATGTCAGGAACTGATGTTGCGCATACGCCATGTTGCCTCCATCTTTGCTGCAATTTTATCTGACGTTGATTAATCTGTGTGCTCGTACAATTAGTACAAGATGGAAGATCCGATTATAAAGCGCTTTTGTGTACGTATAGTTTATCCAAAGTTAAAGTTCTACCAACTAGTTGAAAATCAGCTCAATTAGTATAATCCAACTAAGTAGCAAGAGTCAATATGCTGACTGTCTGCCAGTTAACTTTCATTGCAAAACCACAAAATTGATTTAACATTGTTCGGTGATTTGCAAGCGTTGAAATTAAATTCAATTACCTTTCAGACAAGCTGAGCAAAGAAGACAGTTGAAAACTTTTCAACTACTACTACTTTACACCCTATTCGAAACTCAATCACAGATGCGTATCTATTGTCAGCCAACTGACTTTTTACATTCTCGGTGAGTTAAAGACATTACCTGCTAAGACAGCTTGATGCTTGTTAGCACAAAGCGTGCTCAGAAAGCTAAAACTAGGATGAAAAGTATTGACCGAAAGTTCTTAGCCACAATACTTATTTGACCTGTTTTCAACTTCATCAATAACAATGGAATACCTGTGCAAGTTTTTCGTTACCCAAGAGGAATTCAATATGAGCAACATCCATAACGACATAGCGACAACAACAGCTATGTAGTTTAGAGTTTATAGAAAGTTATATAGTGGGGGTTGAAGATATTAAACTACATACAGAAATACTTACTGAGGTGCTACTTAGAACTCATGGTGTCACTGTGAGTTTTGCCAACTATTTTCAAGATAACAATCAAGAAGTTGCAAACGAGTTGAAGTTTGAACTAAACTGGAATTGTCAAGTTGTTTTAGATTGCAGCTTCTTAAGTGGAATACTTTATATAAGCTATTTAAAAATGTGTGAAAAATATAAAAATTAACATAAAGTTGAGTTTCTTTAGTTTAAGTGAGGCAAATAGTGACAACTCTCGACGTACCTAAATAAAATTTGGTAAATAAAAATGTAGTATTGATAATAAATTCTTTTGGTCTGTTTTTAAGTTTACTTAATTAATACATTTGGTTGTAAAGATATTTTAAAGCAAAAAAATGAATTAAATAAATTATGATCTAAGAAATGGAGCGGGAAAATTAATAGTAGAGGACTTAATTTCCCTGAATAGGTTAAAAAATAAAGTAAAAATTTAAAAGTAATTTCGTGTTCGAATTCGATTTTTATGTAAAATGTGCAGTTTATATAGAACACTACGTTAGTTTGAAGCTGTGTCTACCCTTTTGTGGGATTACGAGTTCTCAGCATCAAACGGCATGACTGAGCAGTCCACAAGGATGCACTTTCTGGCTCTCCTGCCGCAAGTTGTGCACTTAATAATTCATAAACATCAATCAGGAACAGGACTCAGAGTGCATGCCATCAGATGAGATGATGCCAACTGGAATGGAGGAGATTGTCATTTGTCTGGTCTGGACTGATGACTCGTTAGATGTTTTCCAAAGCCCATTACGGGGAGTCATATGGTATAAACTGGCATCCAACGCTGTCAATGGGTGTGTGAGTGTGTCTGTGTGTGTGTGTGTGCTTTTGCGGCCCTGCATTAGTAAACATTTTGTTGTCAACGCTCGTCATTTGGCGTCAACCCCATGAGGCGAGTTGTCAACGTTGCAGTTCAAACGAATCCCAGCAAGCCAAAAGAGAGAAAGTAAGAGGGCGGGACGTAGGCAGTGTGAGAGTGTAAATGAGTGGGGGAGAGGCACAGGGTTGTATTCATGTCTAGTCACAAAAGGACTTGTTTTAATGGCTTTTACTGAAATTAACAAATAAGAGTGCTTCAGCTGGAAGAACAGTCCCTAAATACAAACCGATTGCTATTAAAGTTATAACAAGCATATACAAATTTAGAAATAATATTTTTTTTAATAATATCATGCAATAATTTAAAGTCTTTTGTGCACTCCAATACTATTTCTACAATTTTATAAACTCTTGTAGCTTTCTCATACCCCAAATGATCAGTTTAAGGACTAGAGGGTATTAACAAATCAGTAAAACGAAAGTCAAACAAGCAACGAGCACACAACAAAGCCCAATAAATACAAACCAATCCTATACATACTTCATATCAACAAAATGGAATTAAAAAGTCGATACAATCGGCTAATTAATGATGCATTATGTGGAACTTGTAAATAAATAGTACTTATGAATGTGTTCAAGCCAAACAAAAAGTTTCTCATTGTTTCGATAACCACAATATTGTTTACTGTAATCGGCTTTAAAGCTCAGCAAACAATTGGAAAATTTGTGGATCGCACAGAAATATAAAGTATGATTTTAACTCCCTGAATGCACTGCATAGACCGTAGTATAAGTAACAAGAAAGAAAGTTTCAGTTGGGCATGTCGACCGTGTAATACCCTCTGAGCTTCGTTGTCAATTATATGAGCTCAAATTGGAGTAGCTGCTGCCTCCACATATTTGTATTCTGCCTCGCTCGCACAATGTTTTTCGTTTTCGTTGCTTGTGTGCAGAGCTCAGTGCAAAGCGCTTGGATATGCCTCGTCTGAAAGTAACGATTTTCGTTGCATGACCAACTTTTTTCATTATAGTACGATTTTAATGAAATTTTCAGAATTGTTTGATATTATTTAACTCCAAGTATACGCTTAGTTTCAAAACTATACGTTATGAAATAAGTGAGCTGAAGGCATGCGAAGCTTTAACGCAATCGTGTTTCATATGGGCGCAGGGGGCGTGGCGTTCAAAAAATGTTGATGGCATTATCTTTATATTGCATCTAGCAACCTGCATGCCAAAATTGGTGTCCCTAAGTGCAGTTGTTACTGAGATATTCCCCAAAAACATGTATTTTTGCCGAGGTATGCCCGGTTTTTCGCTTATTGTGGGCGAATTGGGAGTGCCATCGAAAATAAAAATACTTGTATTGCCTGACTAAGTATGTGGTCGATACCGACTAAAATGGATATTGTACCATCTCTGAGTTCGGTTTGCTTATACGGACAGACAGACGGACATGGCTATATTGACTCGGCTGTTGATGATGATCTAGAATATATATACTTTGTGGGGTCTGCCACGCCTCCTTCTGCCTGTTACATACATTTGACGAACCCAATATACCCCTCAGAGGGTATAAAAACGCATTGTGAATGAAATTTTGGCGATATTTTCTTCAAACTAGCATACTATATTTAAAGTAATCCCTTATATCCTAGGTAACAAATCGAACATGTTAATGATAATCTTTGAGTTTTTTATAGGAAATTTCTCTGGTGTGATAAAAAATTGTTGTATGTGATACGGAATAAATACAGGGTTTTTAACAGTTTGTTGAGCCCTTCGATTTTACCCAATTCTTATGTATTTAGTAAACTTATTTATTATTATTATATACAGTTTCAAAACGTAAGACCAAACACTTATGTTTTATATATGTTACAAATCACTTGTCTAATGTAATATTTAATCCCTTTTATTCATGGATCATGACTGGCTTGATATTGATGATATAGTTAAGCAGATTCAACATGACCATACATATAACATTATCTCACATTTGCAGAGTCATTAATCAAATGAATAACAATGTAATTGAACGCGATGAATTGAAACCCATCCAAAAAGAAAACAAATCCAAGATAAGAAAAAATTCGATTAAACAAAAATGAATGAATTCAATCGACAAATGTAAGCAGTGGCCTATTCTTCCCCTAGAAACATTTATAACCCCATTCACGTCCGAGTCTGAAACAAACCACAATACAAATCGCTGACCAAACAACATCCAAAACAGAGAATCACGTTGCCCATATACGAGAACGTTCTATGTGATATACATACATACGTATCATAGTATTTGTAGTAGAAGCTTTTTAGAAATCAGTGAAACAAAACAAAACAAAATAACAAACAACATGTCTAAAAATGTCTGTCGACTGCGCTAAAATGCAGGAAAAACTCATTTCAAATTATAAACACGACCATCATGCGACGTTTTATGTGTCCCAGGCAGCCCAGAAAGCCCAGACATCCCAGTCAGACCAGACGGCCCCGACAGTCCCGACAGCCCAGCAGAGCCACCCGACAGCCTGGCAGGCTGAATCTGTCGTGACACACACAGAAGGAGGCAACAAAATGTGTTTTAGTGCAATGCAATTGCCAGAGTGCTGAACTAAAAGCTACCCTCTAATTATAACAAGATTCTGTGCTGCTTTTTACTTTTATTCTGAATTCACCATCAGTCAATTCTACAACTAACTCAAAAACTCCGTAAAACGTAAAAACTACTAAAAAGTACAACTTCTTTTACTACTAAATAAAATATGTTTAAAACAAAGATTACGATATCAAAAATTCCTAATTTTAGTTACAAAAATGTATCGAAAATTACAGTTTTTCAGGATAGAGATCCTATTAATTGAAATGAGTATTGGTAACTTAAAATACTTCAGAGCAGAGAACCAATTATTAGATGAAACACCTAATTTTGCACAATTTACAAAACATTTATCTTCAAAAAAGATCAAGTTTAGTAAGCATATATAAATAAAAATTATTTACTTATAGTATAAAATTCTACAACATTAGCAATTTAGTCTTAAAATTTTGAATCGCTCTTCGATACTAGTTGATTTGGATTTCAAAGAATTGGATTTGGCTACTTGACGAGAATATATTGTGTGTTAGGTTATGTTGCGGATAATTAACCTCAACAACTAATATTAAATTAGCTTAGAGAAAGTATGAAATGAGAAACAAAAATAATATTTTGAACATTTTTTAATAAAATAAAGAAATTGTTAATATTTGTAATTTGAATAATTTAAATAATGCTGCAATTAACTCACTAATTTAAGAATGAAAAAAAAATCAATTAAATTCACTAACTAGACTGTTCACTAAATGTAACCTGTAGTGACTACTGCAATAATATATAAATATGAGTTTTCTAACTGATTACAACTATTCTGTACACTGCTTTTGGGGTTAAGCATATGATATACCCTAAATGCAGCTGTTATATACAGAGTATCAATGTGTCCTTGCTGAGGATTTTAGCGTAACATTTGTGCAGCTGCTATTTTTACGCGCTGACAAACTAAGTGTTGCATAGTTAAGGGCGCTGAGATTTGTGCTTCGCTCTAAATTATGCTTCACCTCCCTCACACTTACTCTCACTCTGTCGTTGTCTCTGTCCCTGTCTCTGTCTAAAGTTTTGGCCAGTTTTAATGCACTTATGAAGTGGGTAGGTAAAGTACGCTGTTATTATGTGCGACACTTTTGGCCAGCAAAAAGCAATGCGGACTTCTATTTTCAAGCTTGGAAAACTTTGTGCACGTGACAGATTTTGTAGTTTTTTGGGCAACTCACTTAGTTGATCAGTTTAGAGCCCAAGGCGAACGTTTTCACTACCGTCGGCCCTTTTTGGCGCTGTGGCGCAATTGTCGAATAATTTGCAAGTTGATGTGAAAAGTTTTCCAATTGCAATTTATGGAGGGGAGAAAACAGTCGAAAGGTGGGGGAGGACGGGGAAAACACAACAAGTATTTACAGACATTTTGTTGCCAATTGCAGTGGAAATGGAAATGGAAAAGAGCAAAAAATATATACATCTCTATTTTGAATATACAATGAGCAATGAAACTTTTTGCAAAATGGGTCAATAGCTTTTGGAGCATCAGTTGCAATTTGTAGGGGGTGGGGAATGAGTGTAGGGGTGAGTGTTACTCGTAGATAAAACCGAGGGATTATAAATTTAAAGCAACATGATTTATGGCTTAAACAAATGCATAAATGATGTACAGCTTATAAATTGAAGTGGATGAGGAACTTAATATGTATAAACAAAATACTCGGGATTTACATAAGGTACTCGGAGACTTTTGTAGCTGGTTTTTCTTGTATGCTTACAATATATGTATTTCACTCAAATTCCAAACTCAAGCCCCAGGATGCATTCAAGATTTATTAGCTATTGAACATGAGCTTTCTTATTGATTTACTTGAAGCATGAAATCCACTTTCATCTTTATTTCTCTGTCTCTTTTAGTCAGTTTCTCCTCAGTTGATTTACCTAGAATCCAAGTGCATAACCAGCCACTCAACTCAATAACCGGGCAAACACTCTTTTCCACTTACTGCATTTCATTTGCTTTTCCTCTCAATTTATCATGCACTTCACTCCCACTGCAACTTAAAGCACAAATCTTTAAACTAAAACTTTTCATTTTACTGCACTCTATTTCATTTGCCTAAGTGACGTTAATAAACCGTTAAATAGCTTAATTGCCGATTATGATTCTCGAGCGCACGATAAGGCGCAGGAACAAGTTTAAGGACACCCAAGCGCAAGGGCGGAGAAGGATAGAGAAATGTTTCCCAGCCAGCCAGGCAGACTCTTGGAAAATATTTAAAATGCTTATGCACTAGTCCTCTAACTAGCTTTTGAACAGCAAGTAAGTTTGGCTTTAACCCTCGTTAGGCTCTGGGTTAAATGCTGCCGCCCCACGTTGGGCGCCAAGCGAAATTGTTGTGCCTTAAAGTGGAGAAACGCAGAGAACGCAATAAAAAGCAACAACAAAATCATAAATAGCTCGCTAGAGTGCATTTTAAATCGGTCAGCAACAGCAACAATACCAGCCCAAGCGGCTTTAAGGATTTTTGAAAATGTTTCAGGTTTTTTTCGTATCCGTACCCGTAACCAAGATATCTTTTGAGGGTATGCTATGCTTAGTTTAATAAAAGTATGGCAAACTTGGTATATAGTAATACATATGTAGTACCAACAAATTTTGTGACAACACTTCATTGAAAGCAGATAAAGTTTTTATTCTTTGTATTAAAGTAGAATCTCGTGATGAAGAGTTACTCACTTTTCTCTTTCTAATATCCATCTTTTTACTTATATACATCTATTGGTATGAGCTAGAAGATCTCAAAGACTGTAAGACCTATGGCTGTCACATAGGTGTCCTAACGGGACTCTCTCTCATTCGCCGCATGTCTCAAAGGTACGGTGTACCGTTACAGGACTTCTGCAGCAGTTGTGGAATTGAGGAAGAAAAAGAAAGCATTTAACACATCCTGTGTTAGTGTCCTGCACTTGACCTTTTAACTTTTACGAAGACCTGGACAGTCTCCTCAACACACTATTAGAGGTTCTGGTGCTCTTCCTTGACTCCATAAGTTGGTTCCGGCCAGCCTAACTTAAAAAGTCCTATTTGTAAACACCACTTCTTTGATGTGCATGCAAATCACGTTCATTACACACACAAAGTCCTAGGCGAATTTTAAAGCAAACATATTGATCATTTTGAAATACGACTTTAACTATAAGACTATAACTATTTGAAAGATATGTGATATTTTATGTACTTAAATACATAAATAATCTATCCACTTGCTAAATTTGGTTTGGGTATTTTATAGTTGTTCAGCTCGATTGAATCGCTTCATATTTTTTGTTTGGTTGCCCTTGCCTCTGGCAAACTGCCAAATTGTGTTGTTCGACGTGGGCGGTTAGCAGCTGGGGGGCGTGTCAGCTTGAAGCACACAGCTCATAGCCAACAGAGGTCTTCGGTGCTTTGAATTTGGACTGAGAAAATACGGTGCATAAACTGCAACAACGGTTGGGGACACGGCAGGGTGAGTCAGTGGGACGTCAGAATGTGAGGATGAGTCACGAAGTGAACCCCAACTGCAAATTGGACCTGCGGCTGGCGAAGCAATTAAATTTCATTTTATTAACTGCTCTGCAAATCGTTGAAGCTGCACTGCGTTTGCAATTAGCACATTGTCCGTGTTCCGTTCCTGTCCCTGTCCCTGTCCTTGCTGTCCCTTTAGGACTGTGGGACGAAGAGCCGCATACAAGCCTCAAATGTCAGAGCATCGACATGAATGAGCATGCGGGGAGCTTGGGAGAGGCAGAGAGACATTGTGGCGCCCAGTGAGAGCAGAGACCACATTAGGATGACACCCCATCACACAAACAATCCCCATTTCCACCCCCCATTATGCTGGCTAGTCTGACTTTTGTGTTATTTGTCCTGCTGTGTTTGTCAAGCTATATTTACATAGAGTGAGAGCGAGAGTGATGCAGAGAGAGAGAGACAGAGACAAAACCAGAGAGGACACTTTAAAAATTAGTGTATGGCTTTTGTGAAAGTGGCTTGAGTTGAAGCTTCCAGGCTTACCAGTGTGTTTTCCTTCAAGAGTCGCATTTTTGGCACAAGCCAACGATAAGTCACATGCTAAAACATACACACACACACAGTTCTATAGTGTATGGCAGCATGTGGCATGGCATATGTAGCATGTGGCATTGAAGTGCTAGCCAACTGGGTCAACAATTGGATTTTGCTCGTTGTTGGCAAAACTGCAGCTTGTTATCCCCGAATTGTAAGCCGTTTAGGGTTCTACTACATTCAATTGGATTGCTGTTGATGATCGTTGATGGTTGCTTCATGCTAAAAAGTGTTCAAGCAACTTGCCATTCCGCAAGTGGCCAATTGGGATTTATTTATAGTATACATCTATATATATACTCTTGTCTGCCTTCTTGAACTGTTTTCACAAAAGTTGATGGGATATGTTAAGTTACCTCTAGAAAATATGTTTCAAAAACTGTTACAAATACTACAATAAAAAACATTTAATTTTGGATTACTATTATAATGGGATTGCAATTAAAATGCAATATATGATATGATATTTTGTTTGGTTTTTTAGTCTCTTAGCACTTCTGAATTTGATTTAAACTAAATCTTTAGCTTAAATCCCTACCGGAACCAGAAAAGTTTCCTTTAAATATTTTACCCTCGAACCAGAACCAGATCACAATTAAATTCAATGCAGTCCAAAAATAGTTACATCAGACTACACACAATTATGAAGAACACAATTATTGGTAAATCAAAAATTTAGCTAAAGACATTAAAGCCGAACATTATACAGATATAGCTCGATATCCTAAAGTTCCTTCAAAAATAGTAAGAGTCTCATTTTACCATTACACAAATTAGCAAAAAGGATAATCAATAGTCACCAGAAGCAAATCCAGTTCATCTTTTTTGGCTGAATAATCAGAAATGTTCGAAAAATTTACCGATTTTGGAATAAAACTAACCCAGAATTGGTGTTTATTTTGGAGCAACATATAAGTTTCTAATACTAAAAATTTAAATTTTCTAGTTTTCTGAAGACATTTTTTGATTTTTAGTTAAGTTTACTAATAATTTTAATCCGAAAAAAGATGTACTCTTTTTACTTTTTTTAAATCCATAGAGTATTTATTTAAAACTATATTTGCTTATAACATACATATGTATGTATTACTTTATATGCCAAAATTTTTAGATTTGTAATAATCTCATTAATAAGTAACTAAAATTGGTGGTAAATTTAAAATTTTTTGCTGTGTCAAACTGAAAAAAGTTCCTACAAAATTTTAATAAATTTTTTATATGATATTGACGTCAGGTTTAAACATGTACTTTGGGCCCAGAGGGTATAAACGCCGAATTGTTGGTGGGAGGTTCAACCACATAACCGAACATTCATTAAAATTTTTTTGAGGTTTGTCGCCTTGTTATCAATAAAATTTTCCACCATTTTAAATGAGCTGTTAAATGTACAATATACCGTCAGGCCATAACACTGCTTTTATGTTTTTGCATATGAGAATTAAATCTATAGTATCATATACTATTAAATTAAATTATTTTAAATGAATTCTATAAAGTCTTTAGTCCTTGATGGTTTTTAGACTCTTATGCGAACGGAGGTCGCAATGTCTCTGTGTTTGTGTCTGTGTCTGTGTATTGGCCACAAAGTGTTTGAAATGCAGTTGCACGAACTCGTATTTGCCTTAATGTGAATACTCTAAGTCGTGAAAAACTCAATTCAATTTCCGCTAGACAGCTGCATATTGTTCCATCTTCATTTCCACTTGAACACTTAAATTTGTCGGCTGTCAAAGACGTATTTTGCTTCGTCTGAGTGTGTGTGTTGGGTCGTGCCATCTTTCCTACAGAATACTACATACATACAGTGTCTTAAGTAATTATTTTGCCAAAGAATAAAAGAATTCACTTAGCTGCCTAGATAAACTAGTTCAAATAGATCTCATTACTTAAAAATCTAAATAAGAAAATATCAGAATATTGTTTCTTGGGTAAATTGCGAAAATTGAGATTAAAAATTTCATATTCTGATAAAATGTTCTTTCTAAAAATTGTATATAAAAAATTCCAGACTAACTGAAAAAAAAGCTGTTGTATTAACCCAATAGTGTAGAAAACGTAGAGTTAATTGTTTTATTGCATTTCTTAAATTTCTTCATGGAAATCCAATGATTTGCCGAACACCGTCTTTAGTCTTTCCTTCCATAATCGACCTAGGAATACCCTCTGAGGGGTATAAAGGGTTTGTTAAAAGTATGTTAAAGAATTGGTAAAAGATTCAATCTCCATTTCAATTAAAAAAGACCACATATGTATGTTATTTAGGCAGTCAATACAATAATCTATTCTTTTTGTTGTTTTCGCCCACAATAATCGAAAACCCAAACTTACAGCGGAAAAAAAAGTTATTTGGCGAATACCTCTGTAACTATAACGAGGGACACCAATTTTGGCATGCATGTTGCTAGGTGCAATATAAAGTCAATGACAACATAAAACTTTTGATGCCGCGCCCCCTTCGCCTATGAGAAACAAAACAAATTAAATATTACTCCGATTTGAACGCGATCGGGAAGGGGTCGACTGAACTTTTCTTTTTTGTTTTATTTATAATGTGTCAGCATCGCAATGTGTTCTGCTTACCATTATGTTTCAAAAATACCACGTAATTATTTCTACTTTAAAAATTTCTGTAATATTTGAAACTCACTACTTTAAAAGTTTTTTGACAATTCTTATATGTTTTTTAAGATATTGCAATGAAACTCACATAGAAGTAATTGGTAGTAACATACATATACTGACCGATTTTGACTGGAATTGGATGACTATTTAATGACTATTTTTTATATGTCGAAAATTGAAAAATATACTAAATTTTTCTTTCTCTCTTACTTTTTTGTTTTTCAAGATAACTCGACATATTTCAGAAAGTATGTGTATGGTAGTTTTATCTAAGCACTGACAAACTTTGGTTCGAATCGGACAACTATATCACATACCTCCCATATAAGTAATCTGACAAACATCAGAGCCAAGATATGTCTTTAGTATGAGAAACTTTTTTGTCTGTTGAGGTATCCAAACCAAACTTACACAGTAGGTGTAAATTCTGCCTAATCTTTGTTAAAATCGGTCAGCTACATTATAAGCAATCGTATTTAAAAAATTTTAAATGTTTTGAGTACCGCGCCTTTTCTCACAAATATGTTATTAATATGTTAAGCTTTTATAAGACATCTCACATTGAGTACTTGATTTTTTGCTAGAATACGCTGTAGTTTATTATAGTCGGCTCGCTCGACCATACTTGTTTCAATATACTTATGTATATTGGATTTAGGTAAATTAATGTTGTATAGATTTTTCTTCGTAAAATTTTGGAAATGTGCACATATATTTATGTGCAACTGTCTTAATACATTTCTCATTAAAACTAGCAGGCAGTTCTGCCTATTTCAACGAGCTGCATTGAAAGGCAGCAGCTAAAACACATCTCACACATGCACACAGCTTTCTTACACTTATTTGTGTTTGTGTACACTCATGGCTTACAAAACAAACCAACAACAGCAACAGCAACAACAAGAGCGACGTCGACGACGTTGGCAACTCTTAACCCAAATGAGCCTCTGCTACTGTCCGCAATGTGGCGTATGAGTAACGCAGCTGCTGCTGTGGCAAATTTAATAGCACAACCCCGGGGGCTACTTGTTGTTTTTGGTTCGTCAAATATTTATGAAAGCATTGAGAGAGCTGCTTTTGCTTTTGCTTTTGTTGTTGTACTTCTTGGCCACTCTAACACGGCACTCTTAACTCTTCTCTTGCTTGCAGATGCACTCAAATTTACTCATATTTATTTGGCGCCGCAAACTTTCATTTTTGCTACTGGCCTCTGGCCTGATACTGCTTGGACTCTGGACATGGGCCATACTTGTGGATACAACAAAAACGCTGCCGGCACTCAACTCACAGCAGACAGCACAACAATCCAGTGAAGCCAACTATCAGCACGTACATATCATTCAAAAGCTGATTGCTCAGGCAAATCGTGTCCTGCGCGCAGAGCGACAAAAGGATATCAACGATCGTTCGCCGCAGCCGCCGTCGGCGTCAGTGCAGCGTCTGTTGGGCAACGTGCGCTTTGTGCGACCCACGCAGGCCAAGAAGGCCCCACTGCCGCTGGCCGAGAGTCTGCTCTTCGAACAGGAGCGCCTAAAGATTCTTGAGCAGCAGCAGCGGCAACGCAACGCTGCCATGGAGGAGCTAAACGCCAATGCCGAAGATGATCGCATGCTCAGCTCCGCGGAACGACAGACCCAATACGAGCACGAGCTGCAACGCATGGGAGTGCCCACAGTGGCGGGCATTGGTCCGGATGGACCACGTGCTCCCACCGAGCGACTGGTGCATCTAGATCTCAAGGGCGCACCGCCAAAGCTGAGTTTTCTCAGGCAACTCTTGCCCGTGCTGCGTGCCTTGGGCGCCACGGGACTGCTCATCGAGTACGAGGATATGTTTCCATACAGTGGTGCACTGCAGCCGCTGGCCGCACACAATGCCTACAAGGAAAGCGAACTAAAGGTAATCCGCAAATTGCAGTCTGTTCCCACTACCATTTTATGATTTATCAACATTTTATCTCCGTTAAATGTAATCTGCAATTAAATAGGTTTTTTTTTTTTTTTTTTGTAATTGTGCAATACCGACTTTAGCAAGTTCTCTGTGACATTGATGATCAGTGTTGTCATTTAGGCGTATTTATAGCTAAAATGCACAAGTTCAAAAATTTTAATTATTATATTAATTTTAGCTAAACTTTTTACAAACTTTTTTGTCAAAAGCGACTAAACTAAAAACAACTTCAACTTCCAAAAGTCCAAAAGTCAAAATACAAAAGTCGATTTTTGAAAAAATCGACTATGAAATTTAATGAGACTTCTGAAATTTTTCAAAATTAAAAACAACAAAAAAACAGAGTTTCATTATTCATTTATGTTATAATTATATAAATCATCATATAGCTTCGCTTTGAAACAATTTTTTGAAATTCTTATTTTAGTTGTAGTACACAGCTTGTAGTAGTCACAGCTCAATTTCTAAAACGAATACTGAAAAGTTTTAGATTGGTTTTAGATTGTTTTAATTTCGTTCATACAACATTTCACCAATGTATCGAATTTACATAAAATCAAAACACACTGATAAATTTAATGATTACAATTTATTTTCAATTTTACTTTGACTTTGTTATCGTGTCACTTATTGTTTGATAACATTTTGTAGAATTGTCAATATAGACAGCGTAGACTCAAAGCGTAAAGATACATATAAACTTTTAGTCTGCAAATATTACATTTTGAAGCTTGGCGCCAATTTTAAATTTTAGCTCTTAGCTACACAGGGAAATTTTAAACTAATTACTGTGCAAAAAAATGTCGTTCCTGCAACAGTTTAAAATTGTATTTCGAAATAACTAAAACTAATCTGTATTCGCTTTCGTTTTTCATGCTTACTTCTTTATTCCTCGTCTAGAAAGTTTTAGCATAAAAATTGCATGGTTATTGAGATACCTTAAGTTTATACAGTATGTGAATGTTATTAATGTATATACTCTGAACAACATTGGCTGTCAGTAAGCCGATCTATATCACAAAGTTCCCTTAAGATGGATCTTTCGACAATCAGTTTTTAGTATTTTTTCTTTAGAGATATTTTAACCAAACACACAAACTATAAAAATTGTAAAATTTTATTTTTTTCAATAAAATTTTGTTTTATTTAATAAATTATATGGGAAATTTTTAAAACATCTCGTATTGTATACTTAATATTTCTCTATAAAAAAAAAAGAAAACAAAAAAAAAAAAAAAAAAAAAAAAAAAAAAAAAAAAAAAAAATATATAAAAAAAAAAAAAAAAAAAAAAAAAAACCCCCCCCCACCCAATATTCCATATATTTCCACCTAGAGCACATGGTCTATTCTACTAGTTTCAATTACATTTTAGCTAAAAGTAGCTAAATTTTTTATCCGTTTTTGTACATTTTTAACCATATTAATCCTTTTTTTACTTTAAGGATTTTCTGGAGTCCGCCTGGGTTGAGCATGGACTGAGCGTAATGCCACTGGTGCAAACATTTGGCCACTTGGAGTACGCCTTGAAGCTGGCCGAATTTGAGCAGCTGCGTGAGCTGCCCGAGAGTCCACAGTCGATTTGTCCCAGTCGACCGCAGAGTATGGCACTGCTGGAACAGATGCTCACCCAAGTGATAGAGTTCCATATGCGGCACTCGACCAATGCGACGTCCTCGACGCCTGAGCTGCCTATTAGGTTCACCCACCTGCACATTGGCTGTGATGAAGTGCAGCGGATGGGCGAGTGCTCTGTGTGCCGGCAGCGAATGCGCAGCGAGATCTTCTTGACCCATGTGATAAGTCTGGCACACTTTGTGCGCAGACGCTGGCCCCAGCTGCATGTTGTGATTTGGGACGATCAGCTGCGGGAGATGACGTTGAGTGAATTGCAGAACTCACAGATTGGCAGCTATGTGGAGCCAATGGTTTGGGTGTACGCCAACGATATCTATCACTTCATCCAGCCACAGCTGTGGGACACCTATGCCAAGGTATTTCCCAGTGCTTGGGCTGCTTCGGCGTACAAGGGCGCCTTTGGGGAGAGTCTGCTGGTGCCGCCGCTGCAGCAGCATCTGGAGAACAACATACGTTGGCTGGCGGTGATTGCCAAGGAGGGTGGACGCTTTGCCAAGGGCTTGAGGGGATTGGCGCTGACCGGCTGGCAGCGCTACGATCATTTTGCCGTGCTCTGCGAACTGCTGCCCGTGGGCATGCCCAGTCTGATGACATCGCTGTCCACCGTGTCCAAGGGTTACTTTAGCACCAATCCACGCGACAATGAACTGCTGCGTGTGCTGCGCTGCGTCTTCCAGCCGGACAGCCGTCGCTCCGGCCATCCTTGGCTGGAACTGCATGCCAACTACAATGCCCATCACAGCAGTCACAGTCAACTGTTTGCCGTCTGCAGCTATCCGGGGCATCTGGTCTTCAAGTACGCCCTGCGCCTCTACGACAAGCTGAACGAAGTGGGCGTCTATCTGCAGCAGACGCGGGAGCACAGCGCCTGGCTGTCGGACTACAATGTGAGGCACAACTTCAGCTCCCCCCTGCGGGTGCATGAGCTGACGGTGCGCACTCCCCTGCTGATCGAGGAGTTGCGGGGCATGGCACGCGAATCGCAGCAGTTGTTGTGGGAGGTGTATGATGATCACACGGTGGCTGAGTTTGTGGAACAGCACATCTATCCCAGCATCAATGCGTTGCATCAGCAGCTGGCGAGTGGACAAATGCTGCTGCAGAGACGCACCTGGCCACAGAGACCGCTGCCGCTGTCCTTGGAGCAGCGCCAGGACATGGGACTGATTACGCTAGAGCAGCAACAGCAGCAGCAGGAACAACAGCAGCACCAACATCAACAGCATTGATTTGTTTTAGCAGTTAGTAGACACATGTATTTTGTAGAAAAGGCGTTCGAAACGCAGAAAACAAAATCGATAATAACAATATTAATTCAAATGTTAACAGCGCTGCGGCATTTCTCGATTGTAAAACATCAAATGTTCATTCTTTTCTAGCTATCACTTTTTACGCTCAATAAATAAACGTACACGACAAGTAGAAATACTAAAACGCGAACTTTTCAAATTCAAATTGGCGCGCTCTTCCGCCTACTGCCGCACAGTGTTGGTAAAGCTGCAAAGCGGCGAGTGCTGCCAACTCGTTTCAGCACGCAGGATAAAAGTTCGCCATTTGGTATTTTGGCAATGTCATGCGTATTTCTTGTAATTTGGCAAAAAGGACGAGCAAAAGCAGAACAAAAAACATGTGTTCGCGCAAAATCGATGAATGCAAATCACTGCTAAGTAAATGTGACGTGTTTTATTTCATTTAGCTAAAAGTGCAATTTAACAAAAGAAAAAAAAGTTAACAATAATATTTAATAGATTATACAACCAATACTTACTGGCAGCTGTATTTCCAATACTAAATATCTAGCATAAAATGGGCATTACAGAAACGCCGAAAACAGCAGCGAATACAACAACAACCACAACAACGACGACGGGCACAGAAGCGGCGTGTGAAAAAATTCTGACGTTGGATATATTTCAGGAGATATTCAAGCACATTGAGCCGCAAGTTCAAATCGATGCTTTTGAGGTGCGTGTGCGTGTGTGTTTGTGTGTGTGGGAGTGTACTTTATACAAATTTCATGTTTGTTTCCTCATCAATTAGTTAGCGCAAGGCTCGGACCGAGGAGATAATTATACAGCGGCACTGTATCGCATCAATTTGAGCGGTCAACGTCACAATTTGGATGGCAGCGAACAAAAGTGGAAGCAAAATGTCATCTGCAAGGTGTTGCCAGAGAGCGTCGTCCAGAGAGAGGCGTACAAGAGCGATAGACTCTTTCGGTAAGTTGAAATTTACAGCTGCTTTCGTAACAGTCGTTTCAAGATACCACTGTGGATGGAGGAAAGCAGAAACCCGGCTAAAAACTATATACATAAATGGGCTGTGAACCACTGTATGCTCGTAAAAATCCAAATAGCTTTAGTTTTTGTATGTTAAAATGTATTTCGAGTCCAATCAAATATTTGACGAGATATTGGAATTTGAATTGTTTAAGGCAAATTCCCTATTCCTTGGATGTAGTCAGCTGCAACTTGTTTAAATGAAATAATCCAGATGGTATCAGGATTTAAGGTTTGTAACGAAATTTTACCGATGAGATGAAACATCTTTTGGGTTTTTTTGCGATTAGCAATAAAGCTTTAAAACTTTTGTTGATGTGTTTAGGAACTTTTGTTTTGAAGCTTCAACTTTCTGAATATAGAAATAATATTTTCTCGCGATCAGCTTGGGCAGTCGGTTGTACATAATGCTAAGAACTAGAAGTAAAATTATTTGTCTAAAGTATAAAAAAAACTAATTTATTTTAATTTGAATACCACGTCTCCTTTGCCCAAAAAAGTAGGCAATAGGAAAACAAATTATCAACACGGAGCCGATTAGATGTTCCTTGCATTTTCGTATCTACTGATCAGAACTAAATAATGCTGTTCATTCGGTCTTACTCAATTGAAATTAGTTATATTATTTCACCTTTCAAAATTTAACAGGTATTAAGCTTTGTTTATATTGTATTACATAATTGTTGCTGATAAGAAAAATATTTTAAAATAAGTGACTTAAGCACTGTCTTTGAAAGTGGCAAAAAATACTCTACCTTCCCTACACATACCAGTGGTTGCTTGACAAATTGATAATAGATAAAGAATTCTTTACAAGACAATATTGAATCAGTAAACTTTCGCATAAAACAGAAAATATTCGAAACATTCTTGTTATAGATTTTAAAACTAGTTAATCAACTTCCTTTTTATTTGACAGCAATGAGGTGGAGTTCTATACCACAATTATACCGGAGCTGATCAAGTTTCAGGCCAGCAAAACGGGAATTGAAGCACCCGTATTCAATTCGCTACCGAAGTGCTATACGGCAAGGCATGATCTGCTCATCATGGGTAACTATAAGTAATATTTAAAAGAAAACAGAACTATATTAAACTTTATGTTGCTTTTATAGAGGATATGCGTGTACGGGGATTTGAAATGTCGGATCGTCACAAGGGCCTTAGTGTGGAGGAGACGCAGTCGGTGCTGCTGCAGGTAGCACAACTGCATGCACTCAGTTTGGCCTACAAGTTCGAGCATCCGCTGGAGTTTACCAAAATGTGCAGTCTGATCAGCGAGGGAATCTTCTGTACGGCAAATACCAGCTGGTATAGGAACTACTACGAACGTCTGACAAAGAATGCCATCAAAATGGTATCCGATGTTCTGCCCGCAGAGTCCAAATATATGCAGGCATTGCGTGACTTTGCCGAAAGCTCCTCGTTCTTTGCCCAGATGGTGGAGATGGCCAGCGCCGAGTCGCCTTTGTCAGCCATTTGTCATGGCGACTGTTGGGTTAATAATTTTCTCTATCGCTACGATCCAGAGGATCGACAACAGGTGCTCGAGGTGGCACTGTTAGATTTTCAATTGGTGCGCTATAGTTCCATTGCCTTGGACATTGCCAATCTATTGTATTGCTGTACCACAAAGGAGATGCGAGACGCTCAAATGGAATCGCTGCTCAAGGTCTACACGGAGGAATTGTACAAATGGCTGGAAATACTCTGCACTGTTCTGCCCAATCATTGTAATTCGCTGGATAAGCTGCAAGCACTGTAAGTTTAAGATCCACTGGGACACAGTTTCGCAGTGACTGTGACACAGTGAAAACAAACACAAAATTAATTATGACATTATTTTTATAGTTTTGCTCAGGAACTGAAAACTTATGGACGATTTGCGCTCGGTCTGGCTATGGATATAATACCCATTAGCACATGTTCCTCGGAGGACGCACCCGACATGTACTTGAATCGCAATGATGAGCACAATGAGGACGTCGGAGCGCCCACACTGAACTTTCCGCCCAACGATTTGTGCAGACAGAAGATGTCCGAAATTGTCATTGACATGGTCGACAGGGAAATGCTCTAAAATGATGGACGGAAAGGAGCAAATGCTGCTAAAAATTTGTTTAGATTTCTTTAGTAATTAGTTATATTGAATTTATTTAAGCTCAATTGTAGGAAATATTTTGTGTATGTAATTTCTAGGTTAGCATAGTCCAAAATGAACACATTTTCCAACACTATGTAAACTGTTTACCGTTACGTTTCTCTAGCAGCCAACTTAACAATGCGGCCAACTTCCGTTTACTATAGGTACATACATATATTTAAACGCAGATACAGATAGTTAACTTGTCGAGGCATACACGTGTTTTTCTAATCAATTGTGTTTACACAAAAGCAATAAAATAAATTAAATACGAACGACAAACGACAAACTGTTCATTTCTTCTGTTGCTTAATAATCCGCCTTAGCGGTCCAGGTCCCCTTGTTGCCCAGCACACCCTTGTCGCAGTTATCGCGTAGGAATTTCAGTCCCGCCATAATGGAGTTCTCGAGTTCCACTTGGGTTTTCGCTCGCTTTGGCATTGCGGGGGCGCCGAAATTTGAATCTAGCGTATCTGGTGGTGGTATAGCAGCTCCATGAGTACGAGAACTTGTTCCCGGCTCCGGCTCCGACTCCTGATCCGGCTCCAAATCATCGTTTGCTTTTGTGTAGTTGCGACGTTGGAATTGTTTTTCCCGTTTGGTGGAATGAAAGCTGTTGAACTCATGGCTTGGCCACATGGACGAGCTGGGAGCAGAAGTGGAGCTGCTGAAGTTGGTTCGCTTTAGCTGCACTTCTGGCATTGGTGCAAATTCTGGAGCACGCACAGCACGTTGCTGTTCGTTCCACTGCTCTTGGGACATGGGCAAACGTTCAGGCTTGTATTTCCATTCCTCTGGTGGTGCTGCTGCTGACTGCTCCCCCTCATCATCGTCATCATCATCGTGACGCTTCTTGGCCACACCGCTTTTATCCCTGTCCCAGTCACGAATGTGTTGCTTGCGCAGTGCATCCCTTTCGGCTTCCTCTTCGGCCTTTTGTGCTGCCAGCTGTTCATCCTTTTGCTTTTGCTCGCGTTGTGTCTGCTCGATTTCAGCAGAAGCCTGCTCTGTCTGGACCTGTTGCTCCCGTTCGTACTCTTCCTTACTGATGGGCGGCAGTCCGTTGCGTGCTCGTATACGATTCTTGGCTGCCAGCACACGATCCGCTACCATCTTGTCCCGCTGTGCACGCAGCTCATCACGACGCTTCTGTTCGCTTTCGGTGGCTTTTCTCGCCTGCTCCAGTTCGCGCTGCTGCTGCTTACGCTCCGCTTCGTCGGTGGAGAAGGCATAGTAGCCCACGCCGTGTGTGCGCGCCTCATCAAAGAATACATCCTGGTAATGCACATCGGGTTTATCCACATTCTCCTGTTCCTTGCGTTCCCAGTTCATCCGCTGCTCATCGTGCTTCGTCATTGTTGAGATGGCTTCGCTAAACACACTTTCGGTGGGTCGTGGTCTAAAGCTGGGCTCATCGTCACCATCGCTGTTGTGATTTAAGCTTGCATCTCCCTTGGTGTCTATCATCCAGTTGGCTTTTGTCTGATCCAATCTCTCTGGCATGCTGTCTGCCAACTGCTTGTCCCGTCGCTTTGCCTCCTCCAGCTCCTTGCGTAAGCACTTCCTCGTACGTCCCAAGCAATCAACATACTCCACTTCGTCATCCTCGTTGCCAGCCTCAACTGAGCTGTCACTGCTACTGCTGCTGCTACTAATCAGTCGCTCTCGTTGGCTAACTGCCCGTGGCTCCGGTTCCATCTCCGGCTGTTCCTGTCGCTTGCGGTTGAACATGACCAGGCAATTGTCGTCAGAGTTGAGGCTGCCTCCGCTGCGACTCATGCGATCGTAGAACTTACTCTTTGCCTCCAGCACACGACGGGACTTATCCAATTGTGCATAGTCCTCCGTTTCATAGACCTTAACATCATCGCTTCGACTGATTTCAGTGTAATTGCTGCCACTAGACTTTGTGGACTTTTCTCGCTCTTTAGTGGGTTTGCGGGGCTTGAATTCTTGTGCTGACGTTTTGTTGGTTTTGGCCAATTTGACTTCATGCTGTTTACGCTGTAATTCAGCCTTTAAACTGAGCAGAGAGGACAAATTGACGCTTATCGCTTTGTTTGGATCGTTCATATTCTAAACGTAAATAAACTTAATTAACATTGAAAGAAGAAGCAGAGATTAAACAGCTGTTGTTGTAGAAAAGTACTCGATGCAAGTATCGATAGTTCGATAACGCGAATGAGCGAGCGCAAGGCAGACACAAAATATAATCAAAATAGTTTATTTACAAACGAATTTGTTGGCATGGCTGCTACTGGCGATGAATTCCAGCAGGTTACACGCAAAAAATGGATGGCTCGCAAATGCCTGAGTCGGCGGAACCGCCACAAATCCGAAAGCGACTACTTAAACGATTGTCCCGATGTCAATGTGGACAACTTTCAATCGTAAGTGTGTTGCGTTGTGCTCTGTGATTAAAAACTAATAGTTCTGCATGTGTAGACGTCTGGAGCGAATCTGTGAAGAAATGAGCCAAAGTGATTACTTTATCGTGTCTATGGAAACACTGCAACAGCAGCTAGATGCACTGCAACGTCCCCTGGAACGCATTGTCTGCCTGGGCCTGGGACCATTCACCCGCACTCACCAGGCGCTCCATCAGGCAGCGTTCATTATCTGCACCCAGCGGCAACACAATATCAAAGAGGCACTCTACTTCGATCCGGTGTTTCGTGATACCGAGAAGGAGCTGCTACAACGCCTTAACGGCACTGTTATGGCCGAGGATTGCGCGGGCAGGCATGAGGCCAAGGTGCCCACTCTATATTACTTGCCCCACTGTCCATACGCACTCATGCACAACTTGCTGTGGAGCAATTGGATGAGCGAAAATTTGCCCAATGTTCTACTGATCTCGAACAGCTTTGAGATGTTGACACTGAACAGAACACTGAGTAAGGACAAGGACTCCCCTAGCGATGATCATATCACACGCATAGCGAAGCACTGCATCGAGAGTGCTTTGGAGGATGATTATGAGCATCACAATGTGTTCAATGATCTGTCACTGCACACGTTTCCCAGTGACAAACTACCTGCTGCAAAGGATACAGCATTCTGGAAACGATGTGCGCCCTTAAAGGTGCACGAGGATGAGCTGCGTACGGAGTTGATCACAGAGGTGGAAATGGCAGCTTTGAGCATTAGCTCATAGCAAGAGCAGACAACAAGTTTTAATAAAGAAAATAACTAACATTTATTGTAAGCATAAGCAATTACAGGCACATTATCTTGTCCAGTTCCTTATCCTGCTCCTTTTGTGCCTTTGCTGCGGCTCGTTTGCGCTGTCGTGGCGAGGATCTGTTACGCTTTCTCCTCTTGTCCTTCTGCACTGTACGCGTCCTTTGCACCAGCACTGTTTTCTGTGCGGCATTAACCCTTTTGCTGGATCGATGTACACCCTTTTCTTTGGCAGGAAAAGCGAGGGGAAGCAGCTGCAGTTCCTCATGCAGACGACTGCACAGCTTGGGCAGAATGGGCAGATAGCTGTTGCTCTGGGTCAGAAAGTTGACATTGCTAGGCGGTGTGCCTGACAGCAGATCGTGGAGTCGAAAGCTTTGCGGTGTGGCTTCTTCCAGCGTGGGACGGCACAGCAGAAACTTATCCTTATACTTGCTGGTGTAGCGCAGCAAATATTCACCGGGCGTCACGCCCCGCAACAGTTTGAGGAACTCGTGCAGCTGGCAAAGCTGCTGCGGCATGCTGATGTGATAGTACTCGTGCAGCTGTTCCTCAATGCCTTCCAGTGTAAGCGGTTCCTCCAGTAGCGGTGCAAAGTCACGCAGGGAAATGCGTGTACAATGGCCATCGTTCGTCTGGAGCAGCTTCAGCTGTAGCCAGGCAGAGAACAGCTCGTATTTGGTCATGATCTCGCAGCCACAGTCTGGCTTATTCTCCAGCTTGATGAGGTGACAGCCCAACGGCTGCTGAGAAGCTTCATCTCGCATCGCTGCTATGGACAGGCTGCTGATGATCTGCAGTCCTTGCTGAGAATCCTCAGTAGTGCACAAGCGCCAACTGATTAAGGCACAATTCGATTTAGTTGCTTCAGTTGTTGGCAACTGATCTTCAGCAATCTGTTGTATTCTATAGTCAAGCTGGTGAGGCTTGACATCGTTGTCTAGTTGAGATTCCTCTACAGCAATCGGTTTAACGCTGCCATCGGAATGGAACTGCAGCCACTGCGTTGGAGCGTAGGCGGCATAGGATTGGGTCAGAACACGGCTGTTTGTGTGCCAGCCGCAGTTTTGGGCGGGAAAAGGTTGCTGGAACTCTATGGACTTGTAATCGCTGTCGGGAATGTCGCGTATGATTAACAGCATCTCAGTGGGCAGATCAATGTAGGCGCCAGTTGTGAGTAACATTAGGATTGCCTCCAGTGGCAGCACAAAAGTATCCTCCTCTGCCTGTTCCAATCGATTCTGCAGTTCGTCTGCGATTCTCTTGGCTACAGGTTTGGATATAGCATCAGGGCTGACATAACGCTCCAAGTGCACGCGTAGTGAGCTTAACTCGTTCTGCTTAAGGCACACCTCTGGCCAAAGACGCACTTGTCCCACACGACACAGCAGCTCAATGTGCTCCATACTGGCGGTGTCCACATTCAGAGCCTTGCACTGAGACAACTGTGGCAGACCCGAATGGGTTACGTAGCATTTATCACTGGGTAGCGTCTGGAGAAGATGTTCCATTCTTAGCTTGAACAATTTGCCGTAGTGTAGCACTAGTTGCTTCATTGGTGCATAGAGTCGTTCCTTTTGCGCGTTGGCATAGTCGAAGATGTGCTTTTGCACCAACTGTTGCTCGTTGCAGCGCTTGTTGTTCGTGGCACGCCACACCACGAAGTCACTCTCTTCCACATTGGAGTGTCGCTGCCAGGCAAGCAACACACGCAGGCAGGCGGCCTGTTGGGCACGACTTAGCGCGGAGTAACGTTCATGGGGATTAGGAAAGCTGTACGCCAGCTGCTGGGCGCTGTGATCATAAACTGATTGCCTCACAACCTCCTGAGTGCGTGGATCCTTACGGGCAAAACTGCAGTTATATGAGTTGAAGACTTGCGATGCTGCCTGTTGCTCTTCTTTTAAAATATCAGGATCCACCTCGTTGAGGAAGCTGAAGAGCGTATCGTCAGCATTCTCAAACGATTTGTTAAATTCCCTGTACGATGGTTGATTGCGAAATATTGAGTTTCCTCGATACAAACTGCTGGTGGAATCCATTTTTCCATGTTTGTTTACATTTAACAAGTAGGTTCCATCAACAATACAGCAAACTATCGATAGTTCAGCCAACCGAACTGTTAAGCATGTAGCTTAAAGAAATGTTATTAACAGTGAAAATGTAAACTGTGTTGGGCGAGTGTAGCTCTTTTTAATTTACAGTGAGGAGTAGTAGGCAAATTTATGGTGTGGATGGTTTCCCGCCCAACGTCAGCCATTTTTAGATTTTTAAATTTGTTTCTTCACGCAACATTAAACTTATAGACTTTTATTAATATGATAGTTAGGAGAAACTTTTGCATATGGTATTGTACCGCGAAACGAACAGCATGTATTTGAATTATTTGCTAGTGCTGTTTCTATTTGTGCTGGTGTTGCCAGCGAAAACGCTGGGAGCTAAAACCCAGAGACCATTGAAGTCCTTTGATAATACAACGAGTTGCGATCAAGTAAAACGTCCAGAGCTTGTAAGTCTTTGAATTAAATACGTATAACTAATACACACTAAACTAAAAACCAGCTCTTATACAAACTACATTAAATTCTATGACAGAATTAATTTTTTATAAACATTCTCTTACTTTTTAAATAGATTGGATCCTGCTGCAATATACCTAGGGATGATAGGATTAGCAAGTCCTGCCGCAAGTCTATAATGAGTCAAAATAAAACAACAACCAATAATGGAGACTCTCGCAATTTAAAGTCAGATAGAGTGGCTTTACACGCAGTAAGATCACCATTTTTTTTTAAATTATTGTGTAAAATTAAACTCGTTTTTCTTACAGTGCATTGCCGAGTGTGTGTTTAAACAAAATGGTTTTTTGCTGGCAAATGGAACAATTAATCGACCCATAATGCAGAAAAGCTTTGAACAGCGCTATAGAAACGATCCCGTTGTGGCTCAGCTGATGATCAAGAGTCTGAATACATGTGCAGAGTCCGGTATGTTAAAAAAAAAAAACTATTTACCCTTAACTATCTGACTATTATTAAATTTAATATCATGCGCTTAGCTCAACGACGAACCCAGCAGTTTGAATGGATGCATACAAAGGATCAGTGTGACTATAATCCAGTAGTACTCCTGTCCTGCATTATGGGTGAAGCCTACAGGAATTGTCCAGCTGCTAAATGGAAGAATACCGCAGAATGCACTGCAATTAAGAACTTCTTGGTAACTTGCGATAGCAAATAATTAATTACCATATGTATACTAAATGTATCTACATTAAAGTATATCATATAGAGATCAGCAAACTTAACGGACCATTTAATTGCACTATTAATTTAATAACAACCAAAAAACTCAATCGAAATTATTCGTTACACACATTAAACTTCATGGTGGCCAGATCCGCCAGTCCGCATTCGATGACATCGCCAGCCTTGAAGGCATCAGATCCATGTGGAGTGCCGGTGAGAATTAAATCATTTTCCTCCAGAGTCATGTGCTTGGACACATAGGAGATAATTTCGGGCACATTGAAGACCAAATCGGCGGTGCAACCGCTTTGCTTGGTTTCGCCGTTAACCTTTAGCCACAGTGGTAGCGTATGTGGATCACTCACTGCATCGAGGGGTATAAAAGAGGACACTGGCGTTGCGGTATCAAAACCCTTGCCCAATGTCCATGGTCCGCCGGTGGCTCGAGCCGCAGTCAGATTACACTGGGCCGTCAGATCCAGGGCCAAACAATAGCCGGCCACATGTTTCATGGCGTGCTCCTTGGACACGTTTTTGCAGCGTGATCCAATGACCACACCAAGCTCCACTTCATAGGCCACCTTGGTGAACACTTTGGGCAGCTATAAGAGTACGAGAGAGATCGGTTAGAAATTGGAGCAGTCAGCAGTCAATCAGTAGGACTTACGACAATGGGGCTACCTTCGCGTATATAGGAGGAGGTGGGCTTAAGAAACACAAGTGGCACTGTCGGAACAGGCACATTCCTGGCCTTGACAGCGCACCTGGATATTGAAATCAAATTGTTTGAACAATTGTCAATGTTATCAGTACACAATGTATCAATTACATGTAGTTCAGCGCAACTCCCACAATCTTTTTGCCATTGTTGACAAATTGAGCGGCATCCTGGTTCCGTTGGCAAGCCATTCGTAAAGCTGGCAGTAGGCGCACCACTGTAAATTAACAATTCAAAGTTGGTTTAGCAATAATTATTGATAAAAATTTTGGAAAAATATCAACCGCTGCGGTCAAATGAAAGTGAGCAAATGCTGCGATGATTTTAATTATAACGATTTTCTCTGACTCTTACTTGTGTGAACGTTGAGTTTATTGGGCCCGAAGGTTATCTGTTGCGCTGCCCCCTCCTCTGCTCAAAATAGTTTATCAATAAAAATTAAATAACAGCATAAAAACAACTGATCAAGAGTGAACTAGATCGAACAGTGTGACCGTTGCGCACCATTCGAGTTTAGGCGCAATCGCGTCAACATTATTTTCAGTAATTAGCGGGGCAATAAATAGGTAAATCTACTATGCTATTTTTAAAAGCATTTTATAAATTTAGAGTATTGTTTTATTTATAATAATTTATTAATATGTCGTATTTACAGTCGATTGTGCTTATAGCAACACTGCCCTTAAAATTTACGGCCACACAACTTCTGTTAACTAACAGAACGACCTACATTGATTGTTTCTCAATAAATTATTTTATTTTAATTAATTAGTCCACATATTGACCACGATAAATACGCAGACAATAAAAATTAATTTTCATTATATTTCATTAAACTTCGGATGTCCGCTTGTCAACAAAATGGCATAGTTATTAATAACAGTTCACCAAAATGTTAAACATTTAATCATATGGTATCGTTAAAAAGAACTAAATGAACGACCTGGAGTCAGTAGTTCAGTTTGGCTCAGCTCAGTGAATCTTTGGACTGAACTTATTCCAAATGAATTGATACAACTCTAAATACGTACGTGCCGTCGTCGCTTATTGTGGAGAAAAATCATAAAATTTAAGTTAAATTAATCGTAAAAGTGTAACAAAGAATCACGCGTGCATTTGCGGGCAATTGCACGGCGTAATTGCGCGCATACAAACACATGTAAATATATTGTGTGCAGAGAAGAAAACGTAAAAGCCAATGGAATATAACTTGAAAGTCAAATGAGAAAATGTATAAAGAATGACTTGTCAAAGAGAATAACACACATATATTTGTTGGAGGCAGCAGTAACGCGCGGCGTGGTGAATAAAATAAGCGCGAACGAGAAAGCAATGAAATTTTTAAGTGGGTAAAAACGAGAAAGCGCTAAAGTCACCACCCTGAGAAAGAGAGTTGTCGTCCCTACTACAACTACAAATACAAATACAACTACAACTACAACCTCAAACCAAATTTTTATATATTTTTCTTTGCAAGTTAATAAATTAATCTCAAATAATCAAATCAATTAATGGAAACATACATGTGCTAAGTTAATAAACGTATTGTCTGATTTAAATTATTGCGAAACATTAAATATACATAGCTAAGCGTGAGTGTATAAGTGAGTGAGTGAGTGAGTGAGCCAACAACAACAACAGCAGCAGTAGCAACAACAACAACAACAACACAATGATGAAAATGGAGACTGACAAAATAATGGACGAGACTAACTCCAATGCACAAGCAGTAAGTTCATCATCATTTTTCAGGTGTAGTTTAATGAGTTGAGTTTCATATATCGTAGATAAATGTGTTTGCGTGTGTGTGTGTATGCAACGTTCAATAGGCTATACATACCTACATACGTAGTGCTCAAGGTGTCGCATATGTACATATGCTCTCTTTATGTATGTTTTATTTTCGTTGGCCTATGTACAAATCGTACATACATATGTACATATGTGTTTTTAAATGTTGTTATAAATTTTTTGCACTCGTGCACTCTATTAAACATTTTGTTAGCCTTAAACATTTCACATTCGCTCGCCAGTTGCTTTATCACATTTGTGCTTTATTTGTTGTTGTTGTATTTTTTTGTATTTTGTAATTAACAGTTAATTGGCCTCGTTACGCGCATTTCAAGTTTGTTTACACACAAACATTGTGTAGAGATTTGTATTTATTTCAATCCGTTTGCTCAAATTTCTGTTTATACACACACAGACAAACATAATTATATTTGGTTTATTGTGCGTAAATACAAATTTATATACATATAACATAAGAGAAGAAGCTGACGCAGCCAGAGGTGGTGAGGTGAGATGTAGATGGAGGCGGAGACGTGATAATGAAGGTCAATATACTATACTATACCCCTTATTTCATTCAGTTCAACTCAGTACTAGTCAATAAATGGTGGAAGCATATTTATTTACTTGCTCTCTGTCTGTGTTTTGCTTTCTGGGTCAAAAGTTGATTTTGTTGGCCAAATAAATGTACGCACTCTCAGCAATTATGTTTCGTTTGAGTCATCTTTGTTATTGTTGCTGTAAATGTTGCTGTTGCTCTTGCTGTTACGTTTACTGTTACTGTTTTTGTTACTGTTGCGGCTTCAAAAGGCAAAGCTGACATCAAGGTGAATTATTAGGCGAATTGTGCATAAGCTTAATTATTTTAAATGCTTGTTTTTTCTTTCTTTCGTTTTTTTTTTGTCTTCTCTGCGTTTTTTGCTTAGATTTCGCAGCGGAGTCTGGCAATAAATAGGTTTCCAAAACATACAATTAACAAAAAGAAATACAAGGCTAGCAACAACCGGTTAATATAATAGTCTCTGGTCTCTGGAGTTTTGTACGTTGTTTTTGTTTTTTAGAAAAATTATATATTTTATATATTTATTTAGGGTTTATCTCCACTTGTCGCAATTGATTTTTTAAGTATAACTTGCTAAGAATATATTCTAAAAATTTAAGACCTTTGCGTATTAAATTGTCTGGGATTCGAGCGTTGAAAATAAGAATCTGTAAAATAAACAGACTAACACTGAAATTTTATCAGAGTTTTTCTCTCCAAGCAACATTTTTAAAGTCAGTCAACTGAACTTTTTAAAACTAAATAAGCTATTGTATGGGCATAAACATATAGTATTTGATCGATTTTTTCGATATAAAATATACCAATTAATCGGTCGATTTTATCGATAAAAACCGCCTAAATTTTACATAAAATCATGGGTTTTTAGTACAAAAATCGAATAATTAAGCTAATATACTAATTAATCGGACGATTATATCGATAAAAACCGCCTAAATTTTTACATAAAATCATGAGTTTTTAGTATAAAAATCGAATAATTAAGCTAAGATAGTAGGTCAGTCTTGTAAAAATTATTGATTTTTTAATCCTTCGTTTAAGGACTAGTTCACACATGTTATTTAACTAAATCCATCGACATTTTTAGATTGTCAAAAAAAAAAAAAATAAAAAATAAATAAATATGTTTTTATTTATTGCAAAAATATAGGCCGATTCATGAATCAAATACAGATTAGATTTATATGTTAGACATATAAAATATGCAGTGTGCCCATAACATTTGGGCATATTTTTCCCGAATTTGAACAAATTTTCGTCTACAGAAATCGTCAACTTTTAGATTATATACTGATTTCTTAAAAAAAATTTGCTAAAAACAATTGAGTAACATTCATAGCTAAAGGCCAATAGTCTCTCATAGTTATTCACTAAATCTCTGAAACGATTTCAACTTTATTTATTTAAAGCAAAAGCAAACAAAAACAAACAACAAATAATTAATATTGCAATTAAATTAAGCGCTAAAAACGTGTACACTCATACAATTGTAAATTTGCAAGGTTTAAGCTTAGTCAAGGTATTATCATGTGTAGAGAGAAGCTCAACATACATACGAAATATATAAACACTTATCACTATATACCTATACCTATGTACATACAGTGCCGGAAAAAATAAAGCACCAAAGAAAGCAGCTTACTTTAGTTAACAATAAAACTTTTCTAAAAGAAATTTGGTATAGAGTTAGTTTACATTTGTGTTACTGAGAGTCTCTCTGAGTTGGGAGAGCAAAAAACAGAACAAAAATGATAACGGTTCTTTTTAAAAGAAGAAAAATTTAAGAGGGAATGAATAAATGCGCGGAAAAAATAATAGCACCAAGCACATGTTTTCGTCAAAAAAAACATTTGCGTTCAAATTAACATTGGGAAACTTAATAATGTGAAAGAATTAGTGATTTTCTTAATATATAGAAAGGAAAAAAAACTTTTTAACTAGACATTACATAAAAAAGGGTCGTGGAAAGCACTGCACTGGGAAAAAGGATAATCATTAAAAAAAGTGCTTGATGAGGGCAAAACCTATGCCAAAATTGGTAGTTTACTAGGCTGCTCTAATAAAATGATTAGTAATGCCAAGAATTTTGTCCCAAAAGTGGAGTCTCGGGGACGAAAACCTATTTTGTCGCCATTACTCGCCAAGCGGCTAGTTCGGCGGAGCAAAAAGGAGCCTTTAAGCCGGCAACGGAGCTAAAAATTGAACTAAATATTGCTGCATCTGCGAAAACAATTCGTAATAGACTATGAGATAATAACTTAAACGCTCGTCGTCCGAGAAAAATGCCACTCTTGACCAAGACACATGCTGCTAAACGCATGAAGTTTGCTAACCAGCACGCTCATTGGTCAGTGGAAAAGTGGAGGAACGTTTTGTGGACAGATGAAAGCAAAATTGTATTACATGGAAGCACAGGATCTCGTTGTTATGTTAGCAGACCACCAAATGAAGAATATCGATCTATGTATACGAAAAAAACGATCAAACACGGAGGTTCCAGTATAATGATATGGGCGTGCTTTTCCTATTATGGAGTAGGTCCGATACATTGGAGTAAAACGATCATGGATCAACACATATATGTCGATATCCTTGAAAATATAATGCTACCATATTCAAAGGATGAAATGCCATTACAATGGGTGCTCCAGCAAGACAATGACCTAAAGCATACAAGCAAAAAAGCAAAGAAGTGGTTTGCAGACAATAAGATCAAAGTCAAGGAATGGCCTCCACAGTCTCCAGATCTCACCCCAATTGAGCATTTGTGGTCTGACGTCAAAAAGGCAGTCCACACTAATAATCCAACAAGTAATGAAATTCTTTAGATGATAGTAAAAGAAAATTGGGAGAAAATTTCGAGCACTAGATGTCAGGATTTAGTGGATTCCATGCCAAGGCGCTGTGCCTCCGTAATTGCCAGTAAAGGATACTCAACAAAGTATTAGAACATTAGTTGAATACCATTTTAATGAAATAATAGCCTTTTTGTTATATGTTTTTAAGTTAACACGTTGTTTTCCCTGATGAAATTGAGATAGTGCTATTATTTTTTCCGCCTTATTTTGACCTTAGTAACTTAAAAAGTGAATAGTTTTTAAAATGTGCAAAAAATATTGGATATTTTTGTGTAACATATATGTTAAGAAATCAATAAATTGATTTAAACAACTTTTCGTTAAAAATTTTTAGTTACATTCTTCTTTATTACACTTTGAATTTTGCATAAACCTTTGGTGCTATTATTTTTTCCGCAGCTGTATGTATAAATCGCTGACATTGCAGTTAACTTAATTATAAAGAAAATGAGTCATGTTCTATTCTTTTTAATTGTTTATAGATCAAGACATGACAGTAAATAAACCTAATAAACAAATTAGACAATGAACTTATTTGAATATAGTTTTAATCAATTTTTAATTTCCAATTGTTAGTGATTTAAATCATTGTATGAATGATATGCTTGCTGCCTCATTGCCCATTCTCATGTTTAGCTTAGCTTCACCATTTTCGAGTCCAAATACATAAGAGTAGAAACCAAAGAAAACATAAAACAAAACAAAAAAAAAAAGTCAAACTTTCAAGCTCAACTAATTGGCTAATTGTAAGCCTGAAGTTTATTTGCTGGTCGCCAACTCGTCTGATTCCAAGTCTCAGACTGAGAGTTGCACAATCTGAGCTGGGCACATTATACATTTCATACAAAAAACAAAAAAGAGAGCTACCTACTTTCGAGCACTTTTACGAGGTGCCCTTTGACATTGCCACACATACTTACACTAAACATGATAGTACAATATATTTTAAGGTAAAAATCATGATTAAAATTCAAAGAGGGAATAAAAAAATACATCAAAATTACATAAATACACTAGTGAAATAAAATGTAATGTGAAGTAATGTGATGTCTGAGATAGCAAACAGATGAATTAATTCTACAACCTGCGAAGAAAGTTCGAATAAAGTTCTTTATAGAATGAAGAATTAAAAAACTCTAGAGAGTCAATTACAATTGGAAAATTGGTCACTGAGATCTCGAAATGATTCATGCAGGGAGTAATTAGTGTCACAAGACTTAAGAGTAAGAAACTCATTCGTGAGAGAAACAGAGAGAGAGAGAGAGAGAGACATAGAGAAATGTTTATTACATATGTGTACATACTTACATACAATAATAATTTCATAATTTGATTATACTTACAGTTCACAACCACAATGCTGTACGATCCGGTGCGCAAGAAAGATTCATCGCCCACATATCAGACGGAGCGGGACGTCTGCTTTCAGTACTTTACACAGTGGAGCGAATCGGGGCAGGTTGACTTTGTCGAGCAGCTGTTAACGCGCATGTGCCACTACCAGCACGGACAGATCAATGCATATCTGAAGCCGATGCTACAGCGTGACTTTATAACACTGCTGCCAAGTAAGTAGACTAACAATTATTAACTTCACCACCTGCAATTGCTATGCAATAGATTTACGTGCATATCTGTTGCAAAAATTATAAAATCGTGTTGATGATGCATACACGATGGGCAATAAATAAACCAGAGAGATTTTAGGTTCAAACATGCTAATTGTGTGTTTGGTATTATATTTTTATAACCTTAATTGATTCGATTAGTCACCCCACTATATAATATATCTCTATGATAGGAATGAGGATTTAATATTGGAATTTTCTATGTTAACTCAGATTCAGACTCAACTATAACAATATCTTTTAAACTCACATCACATATGGTGTATTTGCGTTAGTACTCAAATAATTCAAGGGTTTACTAGTATAATTGTTTTGCATTAGAATGCAGAAAACATATTGATCATTCAGATCTACGAGATAATATAGAAGACATTTTGTGGGCACAAGTTACCGATATTTTAACTGAGATCCTTAACGTTTTGAATTTTTTAGAAACAGTACAAATTACGATCTAATAAGATGGAATTCAAAGGTTTTGCCTTCGTTATCACAATAAATACACAAAATATTCTTAAAACGAATGCATCCTGTGATGTATTTAATGTCGAAAATGTTAAAATTCCTTTATGGAATACTGAAACTGGTGATCTCAAGGCATTTCAGCTTTAGACTGAGACAACAATTGATATCATATGAGACAGATTGAATCAATAGAAAATGTAGCTTATCATGTAAGACGGTGCTAAGCCTCAGATTCTCAACTTTTTCCTTACATTTGTAATTAGTCGCAGTTATTGGATACGATTATGGCTATCATAATAATAAATACTCAAGATATAATATTCAGGAAATTGTATATCGCACTTATGATATCCACTTGCCTGCGCAAACACAATACATTCAGAGCATTAGTAATCCATTAATAGTAACCTGTCATATTGGCATTCTACAATATCACAAAATCTCAACTTACATGTAGTTTTTGTTAATAGGTATCTTTATATACTCCGCCTAGCAACAAAATAATTCCAAGTATAGTAAGTGTATATTTCATTAAATTTAATGAATAAAACAAGACATTTCGACTAAAAAATATGAGAAACCTAAGAAAATATAAACTTAGATTCATGCTTAGCTTTAGGAACTACATTGTATCTTTAGAATTGGGATTCAAACAGTACTTAAAACTTATAAACAACTTTAAGAGTGTTATAAATCTATTAGTATGGCAAATATTTTACACAATTTTGTTCACAAATCGATTGAAATAAAATCAAAGTGATGTTATAGGCATTAAGAACTATAAATAAACCGAGCGATAAACGTGTATTGAAACCACCTTTATTACAACAAGGTAAAAAAACAATAGTAAAGTGAAGTAATAATAAGGTGAAACAAAAACAAACATGAAGGCAACTCATCCGAATCTCCCTTTCCCCCCCACTCCAATTCAATCCCTGACTGTTGCTGTGCAACTGTTTTCTGTTGGGGGCAACCGAGTCCGAAGTGAGGACTGCGAGGTGTACAGGTGTGCAGGTGAAGGTGTAGGTGCAGGTACTGAGGGTCTTACTGTCGCTGGAGTCGTTGGCGTTGCTTATGTTGTTGACTCAAAGGTCATTGCCGTCCATTAAACGCGCTTTGCCGGAACAAAAAGCAAAACCGCACAATAACCTGACTAAAGCGACATATTTTACTCAATGAACGAAATATGCAAAATGCACAAAATTTTCTTGTTACTAATTATATATTTTATGTGGTTTATTAAACTCTTGATAACAACAAATAGAAGAGTTATGCATACGATTGTGCTAATTGCTAATTATGCCAAAGTATATTAATTATCTTTGAAAAAATAATCACATGAAAAATATTTGTTAAACTATTTTATTGATTCAATTACATTGATTGCTTTTTTGCGTGAGTTTTAAATGTTTAAAGCTCATGTAAAATATTAAATCATTTAATAAAAACCTTAACGAGGTATCTAGCTAGTGACGAAAGCGTTAGTTCAACTTATAAAATATATGATATAAATTTTGTGACGAAAAATAGTTTGATTGTAAAATTAAAACTAATGTAATATAAAATAAAAATGTACATGGTTTAATTTTATATACATATATATATTTCTTATGCTTATTGCGACGTGCCGTGCACATAGATTTTTATTTGTTTTTATCATGTTGTATTTACACCATATAATGATTTTGTAATGCTACGTTGTACCTTTTTGGAAAGGTATTTTTAATACCTACCAAATGACATTCCATATATTAAGTGGTTTGGCTACAATGACTTATTGAAATTTGAACTTTTTATAGCTTTTTCCCGCTAAACTAGTTGTATTTCGAAAAAGTGGTAGAACAAACGTTTCTTAGTTTTCAAAGCTTAACACATCCTACAAAGTTTTTAAGCTCTATATTTAGTCCGGGTCGCAAACAAAAAAAAAGCCGATTTTCATCATCTTGTTTTCAAAATGGCGTCGAAAACCTAAAATTCCCAAATCTCTGGATTGGATGGTCCGATCTAGACAAATGAGGTATCACTCCACACGTATTCATAAGCTTAAACTAACTCCAAACACAGAATAGAAGTTTTTGCCCCAAGCAATGCACCACACGCAATAATGGGAATTTAAAAACTATTTAACTGATTCGAAATCAGAGTAAGCAAATCTGATACTACTCAAAATACCTTTTATATAAGATAAGACCAGTCACTAACTTTTCGATATTTTCGAGAATATATAGTAGTGCCGAACGCCACACTACACTGCGCTTGTGTTTTTGTCTTTTTCTTTCGTCACTAGCGTGGACTGCCGTCCGCAGTGATAAAAAATGTCGTGTCAGCCTTTTTGTTTAAGATATTCTATAAACTTTTTGTAGTTATGAGAAGGAAGGATTTCAAAAATGTTGGATTTCAAGGTGCAAAGTGACTATTCTAGAGTAATTCACATCTATGGAAACGGAATCCGTAGTGAAAATTCTAGGATCGACTCTTCAATTAGTCTAGCAGTGATTTATAACCATGTTTTTATACCCTTGCAGAGGGTATATTGTTTTTGTCACGAATTTTGTATCGCATTAAAGAAAGAGTGACAGATCCCTGGTTTTTAGTAACTTTTAAATCCTAGAATTTTGCAAGATACTACAGTTAGAGTTTTGCGTTCACAAGTTGAATGTAAAGTTGAATGTACTCCGGATATCCTTAGGTGCATAATTGCATGCTTAGCGTCAAGTCAAAGGTTCTTTCAGAGAGTTGTTTAATCCCAAAACAAGAAACAGAGCTTAAGAGACTGGTTACAAGGGAGATAGAGAGATTGAGAGAGGGAGAGTGAGAGTAAGAGAGGGAGAGAGCGCGTGCGAGAGAGTGGGTCAGAAATGCTTTACAGACTTGTCAGGATGAGTTTGTAATAAAATGGGAACGAGAGCAAGAAATAAGCACCGTTGTTTCCTCCATTTACATTGTAATGCACTTCAAAGCCAGCTAACCAGGCACACATACACTCACACACATTCACATACTTAGGACAGACTGAGAGATAGAAGCAAAGAACCGACTGAGGATAGGCTGGCGACATGGACCGTTAGATGACGACAAAAAACAACAACAACAACATTAACAACTTGAACTACATCAACGTTGCAACGTCGTCGGCCGTTGTTGTTGTTGTTGCAGCTGTTGTTGTTGTTGTTGCAAAGTCACTTTGCACGCTGACTGCCAAAGCGAGTTATGCACATTTTTAATTGTGTTTGGCAAATGCAGCACTTTATGCACTTCACTGCAGACCGACTGCAGCAGGGCGGTCTTTGGATATACTATGCATCTCCCCGACCTGAGAGAGATTCCCTTATCCATGCCGAGTGACATCTGTCGATTGGTCGACTTCAATTCGCCACTCCCGCTGCTAAATGCTGCTTTAACTGCCGTTAAGCGCGTCACAGACTCGTATCGTCTGCGTCGCGTCGTGTCGTGTCTTGTTTCGACTCTGGAGGTGGTGCGTGGGTTTGGGTGCACCTATCAGTTGAGTATCATTTGGTATATCGTTGGTGCGTCATTAGCGTAATGCACAACTCGAAAAGACTGCGATCGACAACTCTTTTTTTTAATTAAATAGCATAAGATTTGTTGTCTCTATTAAAATGGACAGTTTACAGCTAAATTAAATTATTCCAATTAAAATATAAATTGCCAAAAATGTATCCCATTCTGTTTATATATTATATTTTCAAGACATCACAGAATGTAAATATATATTTATAAAAAAGTAATTGTTAAAATTATAAGCTAACTAATGGACATAATAATATTTTCTACGATATTACATTTTAATACTAGCCAAGATATCAACATTTGAGTGGCATATCAATGATTATAGTCACTAGATCAAAATCCAGTTGAAAGTTTATATTGCAAAGATAATGGTCTTTATTCTAATTAGTTGTTAGATTTGCAGTAATCTCAAATCTTAGTTGGTAATACTAGTTTTGGAATTAAAAATACTTGTACTTGCACTTGCTGTACTTGCTTATTATATACATAGTTCGTCAAATGATCTTTTTCGGCCAATAGCAATTAGTCATCAATTTTAACTTGCGCATATATAATGTTTCTTTATGTTTTTAAATTTTAGAAAATTTCCTGATAACGTTTAATATTATATTTTTTTAGTCTGAATTAATTTGATCAGAATACGAGTCATAAATCTTGACTTGCACGTATCTTAGGTTGTACATGCATCGTCAGATTTATGTTTATTAATTTGATCAGTTTTCGAAAAGTAATATAAATTATTGCTAACTTTGTACGCATGACTAATCTAAAAATTTCAACATGCTTTGCTTTTTTAGAAAAAGGCCTGGATCACATTGCGGAGAATATATTATCGTATTTGGATGCCGAATCACTCAAGTCCGCCGAATTGGTCTGCAAGGAATGGCTGCGCGTCATCTCCGAGGGCATGTTGTGGAAGAAGCTCATTGAGCGCAAGGTCCGCACAGATTCCTTGTGGTGTGGACTAGCCGAGCGCCGCAATTGGATGCAGCATCTGTTCAAGCCACGACCGGGACAATTGCAGAGGCCCCATTCATACCATCGCGAGCTGTTCCCCAAGATTATGAACGTGAGTGTGTGAAATTGTGAATATGAATATGTTGTGAGCATTAAAGTTTCATATATAATTCTCGTATATTTTTCAGGACATTGATACCATAGAAAATAACTGGCGATCCGGCAGGCATATGCTGCGCCGCATCAATTGTCGCTCAGAGAACTCCAAGGGTGTCTATTGTCTGCAGTATGACGATGGAAAGATTGTGTCCGGTTTGCGGGATAACACCATCAAGATATGGGATCGCACGGATCTGCAGTGCGTCAAGGTATGTCTCTAGTTAACTAGCACGCCATTAGTATTGATTGATACAATTCCTTTTTCTTCGCATTTAGACACTGATGGGACATACTGGCTCGGTGCTGTGCCTCCAGTATGACGATAAAGTGATTATCAGCGGATCAAGCGATTCCACGGTGCGTGTGTGGGATGTCAACACTGGCGAAATGGTCAACACACTGATTCATCATTGCGAGGCGGTGCTACATTTACGCTTCAACAATGGCATGATGGTGACCTGCTCCAAGGATCGCTCCATTGCTGTCTGGGACATGACTTCGCCTAGCGAAATAACGCTACGTCGCGTCCTTGTCGGCCACCGTGCGGCCGTCAATGTGGTGGACTTTGATGAGAAGTACATTGTATCCGCCAGCGGGGATCGCACCATCAAAGTGTGGTCCACATCGAGCTGTGAATTCGTGCGCACCCTGAATGGCCACAAGCGAGGCATCGCTTGCCTGCAGTATAGAGATCGTCTGGTGGTTAGCGGCAGCTCCGACAATTCTATCAGGTAATGGATGCATTTAATTAAAAAACTACCCTCGTTATACTCATTGAGTGGTGTACAAATCTCTTCACAGGTTATGGGACATCGAGTGTGGCGCCTGTCTACGCGTTCTGGAAGGTCATGAGGAGCTGGTGCGCTGCATCCGCTTCGATACGAAGCGAATTGTCAGTGGCGCTTACGATGGCAAAATTAAAGTGTGGGATTTGGTTGCCGCACTAGATCCGCGTGCCGCCTCCAATACACTGTGCCTCAATACGCTCGTGGTGGGTTCATTTTAACTAAGTTATAGGTGCAAATATTTAATGATTGTTAATTAATATTCATAGGAGCACACTGGTCGCGTTTTCCGCCTGCAATTCGATGAGTTTCAAATTGTGAGCAGCTCGCATGATGATACTATCTTAATATGGGACTTTCTAAATTTCACACCCAATGAGAATAAGACCGGCCGAACACCGTCACGTAAGAGTCAACTGTCGCTTTTTATCAATATTCAAATATAAACAATATGCATACGTTTGTTTTTTTTAACATTTTAGCGGCCCTTATGGAACATTAACATTTTGTGCAAAGGCAGCTACGGGAGCTTCAGCTGTATTCCTCCAGCGAAGAGGAGGAGCAGGAAGGGATTGATAACGACAATGATGATGATGATGACGACGACGACGAAGATAATGATGATGCAGATCAGGATGTTAACATTGAGCTGGAAGAGATTGATTATGATGAGGTTGATATTGATAATCTTGAGTTTGATGATCGTCATGAAAACTAATGAATAATAATAAGCCAGCAAACAGCATTGAGACTCGTCCATTAAATTATGTTGAACCCAACAAGCTACTGCGATCTCCGATTTAACTGAAATGCAACAGCAATGAAACAAAAAGCAAATAAACTACATCTACAGAAACAAGATGGCAACATCTACAAAAACAAATAAAACAAAAATATTAATATTAATGCAAACAAATACACATACACACACGCGCATAATATGAAATAATGAAGTTATTAAAGAAGAATTCAACAAAATCAATATACAAACAACAATAATAATAGTAATATTAATAAAACAAAACATCAAGAGAGCATAACAAATATTTTTGCATAAACTGGCTGTTAGGTTTGAGAAATATACGAAATGATGAAAACATAAAATATATATATATATAGTATACAAATAAAAAGAGAATAATGTATTAGTTAATTAGGCATTATAGAAATAATTAAGGTCAGTCTGTGTAAATGTGTTGGATCGGCAGTGAGAGAATCTAGTGTAACTACTAATGTTTAGCTCAAATAACTACAGTGCATTGAGCTGAGTGTGGCTTTAAGAGAATCTTGGAATTTTGAGGAATGTTTTTTACACATTGAATGCGATTAGAATACATAAAGAAAAACAAAAACTACAACTGTATAAGCAAAACTGTCAGAACGTACAGATGTCATAGTGTAGTCCTTAGCGTAGGGGTTAGTTAAAGCTTCATTAACATGGCGATGCATGATTTATTTCGGTTTTTAAACTTTGCGGATCGCTTTTCTCATCTTGCACATTTTGTAATCTAATTTACACGCCTACTGTTTGTGTTAAAACAATGTAAAAATAATAAAAAAAAAAACAAATTTAAATCAAATAATTAGGCTATAAGTAATTACATTTAAAACAAAATTTCAAAGAACAGAAATCTATACATTTGTGTAAAAAGACATGAAAGTCGCTATTGTGTTCTCTAAACTTGAATTATACAGTGCGACTTAATACTGTTGATTAGGCAATACTATGAAAAACTAAAATAATAAAAAATACATAAACTTACTGCAATAATTAACAGTTTCTTTAATTGTACTGTGAATTCAATTAATGGATTGCGAGCTATGTATGTTATGTGTAGAAAATATCGAAATTTCATGTCGTTTATGTCTAAACATATTTTTGTTTTTGAATATATATCGTTGATTGTGATCAATTTGATAACTCACTCACTATTATTGCCTAAATTTAAGTTTCGATGCTTAGTTTAGATTTTAGGAGAATGGCAGCTTCCGCGATCGTCTATTATGTATATAACGTTTTAATCTAAGTTTAAAAGAAAAGTTGAAAATTTAATTACAATATGTATGTACTACTACTTACATATAAATACATACATACATATATACATTTGCATGCATATCAGAGGTGACCAAAGGTATATAGAAGAAGAACCTTTTTGCCTGTCGAGCCGGTTGGCCACCTCTGTATGTATATGTGTTTAGTGGAAATGCAGCTTGTTGAAATTGGAAAATGAAACTGCAACTTGCGCAATATGGAAATGTAGGTAATTTATATGATGATTAGAAATAATAAATTGTGTATAAATGCTATGCAGTTTGATGTTTTTATTGGTAAAACTATATCAGTTTAAAATATCACATTCGTCATCCACAAAACTTGCTCTTAAACATATTTAATGAACTGCAACAAACAATGACTCATGGCGACTTTTGGATTCGAGACCTAAGGAACTTAATTGTTTAATACCTATACTTTAACACACAAATTTTAAACAAGAAAGAAAGTTTTAGTCGAGCATGCCGACCGTGTAATACCCTCTGATCTTCGTTTCCAATTATATGAGCTCAAACTGAGGTAGCCGCTGCATGAAACTAACATGCACACACATTTGTATGTCTGCCTCGCTCACACAATGTTTTTCGTTTTGGTTGCTTGTGTGCAGAGCTCAGTGCAATGCAAGTGGCTGTTCATCGCACAGCTTCTTTATATGTTGGCTTTCTTGATTATAGTCCGATTTAGATGAAATTCTAAGGATCGTTTGATATTATTTATCTCCAAGTATTCGCTAAGTTACAAAACTATAAGTTAAGAAATAAGTGAGCCGGAGGCATGCGAAGTTTAAGGGGAGCGTGGCATCCAAAAAATTGTAATGGCCTTATATTTATATTGCATCTCTATATCAGACTCTTTTAGTCTTTCCTCTAAATTAAACATATATAGATGCAGTCGCATTTCTAGTAAAGGTGGTGTTCTGGTAGCCGTAGACTCTGTTAAATCTGTCGTTAAAATCTCTCTGAATAATTTTTCTCTCTTTATATCATGACATTCTTACATACCTCCTCAGTCTGATACTATGGTATATAACAATAATTTGATCGCCATTAAGTCGATAGCCGAATTAGCATCAGATAACGACTTCTTCATTGTTTTTGGTGACTAACATTCCCTGCATTAAATGGATTGTTGTCAATGACTCACTTTCGCTTATACCCGACACCTCCAATGAGTTTAAAGACGGTCTCTCAGAGCTATCATTTGGACAAATAAATCCTGTTTGCAATAGTACCAACAGAACTCTTGACCTGGTATTTGTGTTACCTTCTAGAGCGGTAAGGGAAACACCTTAGAAAACTCTAAAAATCCGCTGCTTTAACAAAACTAATTTCAACCACTTAAATTATCTTCTGTCCTGTGCACATTGGTTACAGCTATTCTTGTGTTCCGATGTGGATAATGCAATTGCTATTTTTTATAATACTGTTAATTCTGTGTTTGACGTCTTCGTCTTTTTAGTATCCACCACCTTCTCTATCAGGCCACCATGGTTTTGTAGAGAACTTTCTTATTTGAAAAACTTGAAATCCAAACACTTAACACTGCGCTTAACGCGCAAAGTTTTAAAGCATATTTACACCGTTGCTTTTCTCTGAAGATCCTAAAGAGTTCTACAAATTTGTCAATTCCAAACAGAAATCTGCTGAACTGCCATCTTCTATTAGCTCCAATAACACTCATGCGAACACTAATCTTTCAATAGCCAATTTATTTGCTGACTTTTTTCAAACTACATATTTAATTAATAATTTTAGTACCGATCAAAACTGACCTTATAGTTTAATGAGCTCTAATTGTATTTATAGCCCCCTAATCACTGAGATCTCTCTTCTTCGAGATCTTGAATTGGTTAAGCCCATTTATTTGCCTGGTCCAGATGACAAACTTGTTCTAAAATATTTTGCTGAGTCCATATGTAAGCCATTGTTTATGTTATTTAATTTATCAATTAATTTTTCATCTTTCCCACTTGTATGGATTGATTCATTTACAATCCCACTCTATAAAAAATGACTCAAATCTGAAGCTCAGAACTATAGGGGCATTTCAAAGCTATCGGCAATTCCAAAATTATTTGAAAAGATAATTACTTCACATCTTCAGCACCTTTGTCGCTCAGTCATTTCCCCAACTCAGTATGGGTTTGTAAAATGTAGATCAACAACCACTAATCTGTTAGAGTTTACATCACCTATATTTGGTGGACTTAAAAAAGGATGCAATCTGACGTTATTTATACGGATTTTAGTAAAGCCTTTGATTCTGTAAATCATTCTCTACTCATTTATAAGCTTGACCTTTATGGTTTTCCAATTAACCTCCTATGTTGGATTTCGAACTACCTTACTAATAGAACACAACGTGTTATTTTTAAAAATACTTTTTAACGTAACAACTGGAGTACCACAAGGTATTCATCTTGGCCCATTGCTGTTCACCTTGTTTATAAACGATCTTCTATTAATAATATCTCAGTCACACATACTTATGTATGCTGATGACATCAAGCTTTGTTTTTGCATAACGATCCTCACTCTCACCGCCTTCTGCAAAATGATCTTGACGCATTTTCTTCTTGGTGTTGAGTGCATCTCTTAAATTTAAATAATTCTAAATGTAAAGTTATGTCCTACAGATCACAGCGCCTTTACTCACAGTATTTTCTCAACAGCACTGTTTTCGAATGTCCAAACAGCACTACAAACGTTGTAAACGATCTAGGCATACACTTAGATCATAAACTAAAATTCAACATACACGTTGAAATTATGGCTAGTAAGACTATGGAAGCTCTTGAGTTTATAAAGTGATGGTCTAGAGAATTTATTGATACATACATTACAAGCATACATTATTCAAGCAGATTGCTATTACTCAATCTCCCTCTCTTACTAACCGTAGAACTATGCCTGGTGTTATGTTCTTGTATAATGTACTTCAAGGGTCAGATTGACGCTGTTAGTTTATTGAACAGACTTAACATCAATGTACTTAGTAGAATTACTCGTATATACATTTGCATGCATATCAGAGGTGACCAAAGGTATATAGAAGAAGAACCTTTTTGCCTGTCGAGCCGGTTGGCCACCTCTGTATGTATATGTGTTTAGTGGAAATGCAGCTTGTTGAAATTGGAAAATGAAACTGCAACTTGCGCAATATGGAAATGTAGGTAATTTATATGATGATTAGAATAATAAATTGTGTATAAATGCTATGCAGTTTGATGTTTTCTTGGTAAAACTATATCAGTTTAAAATATCACATTCGTCATCCACAAAACTTGCTCTTAAACATATTTAATGAACTGCAACAAACAATGACTCATGGCGACTTTTGGATTCGAGACCTAAGGAACTTAATTGATTAATACCTATACTTAACACACAAATTTAAACAAGAAAGAAGTTTTGGTCGGGCATGCCGACCGTGTAATACCCTCTGAGCTTCGTTTCCAATTAAATGAGCTCAAACTGAAGTAGCCGCTGCAAGGAACTCACATGCACACACATTTGTATGTCTGCCTCGCTCACACAATGTTTTTCGTTTTGGTTGCTTGTGTGCAGAGCTCAGTGCAATGCAAGTGGCTGTTCATCGCACATCTTCTTTATATGTTGGCTTTCTTGATTATAGTCCGATTTAGATGAAATTCTCAGGATCGTTTGATATTATTTATCTCCAAGTATTCGCTGAGTTACAAAACTATAAGTTAAGAAATAAGTGAGCCGGAGGCATGCGAAGTTTAAGGGGAGCGTGGCATCCAAAAAATTGTAATGGCCTTATATTTATATTGCATCTCTATATCAGACTCTTTTAGTCTTTCCTCTAAATTAAACATATATAGATGCAGTCGAATTTTTAGTAAAGGTGGTGTTCTGGTAGCCGTAGACTCTGTTAAATCTGTCGTTTAAATCTCTCTGAATAATTTTTCTCTCTTTATATCATTACATTCTTACATACCTCCTCAGTCTGATACTATGGTATTTAACAATAATTTGATCGCCATTAAGTCGATAGCCGAATTAGCATCAGATAACGACTTCTTCATTGTTTTTGGTGACTAACATTCCCTGCATTAAATGGATTGTTGTCAACGACTCACTTTCGCTTATACCCGACACCTCCAATGAGTTTAAAGACGGTCTCTCAGAGCTATCATTTGGACAAATAAATCCTGTTTGCAATAGTACCAACAGAACTCTTGACCTGGTATTTGTGTTACCTTCTAGAGCGGTAAGAGAAACACCTTAGAAAACTCTAAAAATCCGCTGCTTTAACAAAACTAATTTCAACCACTTAAATTATCTTCTGTCCTGTGCACATTGGTTACAGCTATTCTTGTGTTCCGATGTGGATAATGCAATTGCTATTTTTATAATACTGTTAATTCTGTGTTTGACGTCTTCGTCTTTTTAGTATCCACCACCATCTCTATCAGGCCACCATGGTTTTGTAGAGAACTTTCTTATTTGAAAAACTTGAAATCCAAACACTTAACACTGCGCTTAACGCGCAAAGTTTTAAAGCATATTTACACCGTTGCTTTTCTCTGAAGATCCTAAAGAGTTCTACAAATTTGTCAATTCCAAACAGAAATCTGCTGAACTGCCATCTTCTATTAGCTCCAATAACACTCATGCGAACACTAATCTTTCAATAGCCAATTTATTTGCTGACTTTTTTCAAACTACATATTTAATTAATAATTTTAGTACCGATCAAAACTGACCTTATAGTTTAATGAGCTCTAATTGTATTTATAGCTCCCTAATCACTGAGATCTCTCTTCTTCGAGATCTTGAATTGGTTAAGCCCATTTATTTGCCTGGTCCAGAGGGCTAAAAGTGTTCTAAAATATTTTGCTGAGTCCATATGTAAGCCATTGTTTATGTTATTTAATTTATCAATTAATTTTTCATCTTTCCCACTTGTATGGATTGATTCATTTACAATCCCACTCTATAAAAAATGACTCAAATCTGAAGCTCAGAACTATAGGGGCATTTCAAAGCTATCGGCAATTCCAAAATTATTTGAAAAGATAATTACTTCACATCTTCAGCACCTTTGTCGCTCAGTCATTTCCCCAACTCAGTATGGGTTTGTAAAATGTAGATCAACAACCACTAATCTGTTAGAGTTTACATCACCTATATTTGGTGGACTTAAAAAAGGATGCAATCTGACGTTATTTATACGGATTTTAGTAAAGCCTTTGATTCTGTAAATCATTCTCTACTCATTTATAAGCTTGACCTTTATGGTTTTCCAATTAACCTCCTATGTTGGATTTCGAACTACCTTACTAATAGAACACAACGTGTTATTTTTAAAAATACTTTTTAACGTAACAACTGGAGTACCAAGGTATTCATCTTGGCCCATTGCTGTTCACCTTGTTTATAAACGATCTTCTATTAATAATATCTCAGTCACACATACTTATGTATGCTGATGACATCAAGCTTTGTTTTTGCATAACGATCCTCACTCTTACCGCCTTCTGCAAAATGATCTTGACGCATTTTCTTCTTGGTGTTGAGTGAATCTCTTAAATTTAAATAATTCTAAATGTAAAGTTATGTCCTACAGATCACAGCGCCTTTACTCACAGTATTTTCTCAACAGCACTGTTTTCGAATGTCCAAACAGCACTACAAACGTTGTAAACGATCTAGGCATACACTTAGATCATAAACTAAAATTCAACATACACGTTGAAATTACGGCTAGTAAGACTATGGGAGTTTATAAAGTGATGGTCTAGAGAATTTATTGAAACATACATTACAAGCATACATTATTCAAGCAGATTGCTATTACTCAATCTCCCTCTCTTACTAACCGTAGAACTATGCCTGGTGTTATGTTCTTGTATAATGTACTTCAAGGGTCAGATTGACGCTGTTGGTTTATTGAACAGACTTAACATCAATGTACTTAGTAGAATTACTCGTAACTTTTACTTATTTACTTTCTTTTCGAAATAAATAATTTGTCTACAAAATGTTAACTATAAAGCTTTTAGTTCGCAAATTGTTGGCAAAGAGGGCGTGGTATCCAAAATTTTTAAAGCGGAATATGTTTATATGGTATCCAGTATTCTGAATACCAATTTTTGTCTTTCTTGAATTCATATTAAGAAAGTCAAAAATCGAGATAGTCCAACTGTTTCTCAAATTGTTGGCAAAGAGGGCGTGGCATCCTAATTTGGAAACAAACTTGATCTGCGTAACAGAGCAACGAAGCTTCTGCAAAAAGAATAGAATCTCTAGCTTTTCGCACAATTTCATTAGTCCCTTTTGCTCTTTTATTAAAAAGCCAGGGACTAATTATATATACGAATAGTTTAAACTCTCTTGTTAATTAAATGAAGCTTTAAATGGAATATGGAATCGAAATTAAACTTGTCAACAAAGTATGTTTTTTTAAATAGAATATGAGAAAAAAAACAAAAACATTTGAAAATCACAGGGTATAATAAATTTAAATTGTTCTGTTAAATAAATAATATTATTTCTTTTTTACAACAACGAAAATAAATGTGAAGACCGTTTTCGTTGATTTTTCGGTCAACCGGTCTTTTGCTGAGTCTCATTGTGCGAGAGTTACTTGTTCCGCTCTTTACGCACTTCTAACTGAAACAGCGACACACAAAGAGCTCAACGAAAAGAGCCCAACAGAAAACATAAATAAAGACATCAAGAGTCTCTCTCGCGAAAGAGTATGAACTTTTTCGGGAGATTTTACGAGATATAAAAAACATTAACAAAAGATGACGCATTGCGAGTTGACTGTGTAAGTTCAAAGGAAACGACTTTGTTGTTTAATACTTGTTTGCAAGTCTAGTACTATCTATCTAGTATCTTTTGTACCTGCGTGCCATGGAGCTTACTAGAAAACTTACATGGAAAATGGAACTGCAATTTGTAAAAGTAGGTAATAAAAATGATGATTAAAAATAATAATAAAATATTTATAAATGCTATACTGTATGATGTTTTTATTGGTAAAAGTATTGCAATTCATAAAGCTATTCGTTGCTGAAAACGTCAGTTTCAAATATCACAATTGTTTAGCCCAAAGGTATGCTGATTTTAGAAACAGCAACAAACGGAAATTTATTGCGTGTTTATTGAGTATTAATGTAAGTTCCAGTACTATCTATTACGCTTTGGCACCTGCGTGGCATGGAGTTCACTAGATCCTGGCAATACTTGACGGGAATTTTCTTCCACTCCTCTTGGACCAGCAGCCGAAGTTGTGCTTCAGTTTTTGGCTTCGACTTGAACACACTTTGTTTGACAGTGTCCCACAGGCTTTCCATGAGGTTCAGATCTTTCGACAGAGCTGGCCATGTCATTACCTCAATCTTCTCCAGGTTTAACCAATTTCTGACAAGTAGGCTGTAGCATTTTGGATCGTCTATCTGTTGGAATTTCCATTTTGGGGGCATGTTCGAAGAGGCATATGGCAGCATTATGTCTTTTAATATACCAATATACGCTATATCATCCATATCTTCTTCAATCATATGGATGGGACCAACGCCATTGTATGAAAAACAAGCCCACACAGAGATTGGGATTAAACCTGATTCATCGACTGCAATTTGACATTTTTTGGTCCAAAGAACATTACGCCAATCTTTTTCCAACCAATTCGAATTAGATTTGGCAGTTTCGACAAGTTCTTTTGTTTGATTTCTGCTTGTGAGTTGGTCCTTATTACCCGAACTCCGTTTAAATTCACGCACTCTACGGCGTATGGATTCAACACTTATTGGTAGGTTGAGTTTCACTTTGATTGTCTTCGCGTTTGAGTGCGGATACGCTTTGACGTGTTCGATGATGTGACGATCATCTGCTGCCGTCGTCAATCGTTTGCCGCCACGCATCTCTGACTTCGATTGGTATTTGATGGCATTAGACACCATCCTGGCAGAGCAGCCAATTTCACTTTGAATGTGTTTGTATTTTTTACCTTTCTGCCTATCAAGTCGAATCTTTTCTCTTTCCTCAGCCGTGCAGTGCATTGCTCTACCCACTAAAATTATTGAAATATTCATGATTATAGCACATTTGTACACACACAATAGCAAAACAAATAAATTTAGCTTACTTTTAGTAAATTTACTGCTTTTCGCTTTTTTTCCGTATAAAAAGCAATTTCGACCGGATTTCAAATTGTTATCTACTCAAGAACGGAAGAGGTGACCAACTGAATTGTATTCAAACAGAATGCTGCTATGTACTTTGTGTTGTTAAATGTATAGCTCCAACATCTGACTTCTGTCGATTGGTCGATTTCGTTTAAATGCTTCTCGCATCGTCTCGTCTTCTCGCTTTGCGTCGCGTCGTGTCGTGTTTTGTGTCGTCTCTGGAGGTGGTTCGTGGTTTTGGGTGCACTATCAGTTATGTCCCATTTTGTTTATTTATTATATTTTTAAGAGATCACAGAATGTGAATATGTATTTATAAAAAAGTAATTGTCAAAATTGTAAGCTAACTAAGTAATGGGCATAATAATATTGTCTACGATATCAATGACCATAATCACTAGATCATAATCCAGTTTAATGTTTATATTGCAAAGATAATGGTTATTAGATTTGCAATAATCTCAAATCTTAGTTGGTATTATCAGTTTTGGAATTGAAAATACTTGTTGTGTTTTATATATAGGTCGTCAGAAATGAGTCATCAACTTAAAATTGCACTTATATAATGTTTCTCTCTTTTTAAATTTTAGAAAATTTCTAACTCAGTGCTGCATGCCAATTGTGCGTTTAATATTTTTTTTAGTCTGAATTAATTTGGTCAGAATAGCTTTTCTGGGAACGAGCAACGAGTCATCAGTCTTGACTTGCACGTACATATGTATCTGAGGTTGTGCATGCATCATCAGATTTATACAGTGTCTCACACCTTATTTGATACAGTGATTTTTATTTTTTTAAAAGACGTTTATTATCGAATCTATGCGGTTTATTGATAAATTTTAAACGCAGAATAGTAGATGCATATATTAAGTAGCAAAATCAATGAACTGTTCTTTTAAAAAATGTTACGTGTAGACTACACGAGACACATTACGAGAAAACACCCGATTTACAGCTCACAAGCTTATTTGAGACAGAGTTTTCTAAATACTATTATATTTTTCAAACAACCGGCATGAGTATGCCAAAGGGCATATACTTAGTGAGGAACTTTTAGTGTTGGAAATCACTGTATATATTAATTTGATCAATTTTCGAAAAGTAATATAAATTAGTGCCAACTAATCTAAAAAAAACTGCTTTGTTTTATAGAAAAAAGCCTGGGTCACATTCCTGAGAATATATTATCGTATTTGGATGCCGAATCACTCAAGTCCGCCGAATTGCTCTGCAAGGAATGGCTGCGCGTCATCTCCACTCGTCAATAATTAGTAATTTGAGATCGATTAATCTCGAATGTAGCGTATTTACTAATTCGGAAGATAAGGTCCCCATTCTTGTACTAACTAGTATGAGAATTTTCTGGAAGAGGGAAAAGAATTTCTGTTCTGGGAAAAGTAGGATAAGGTATACCAAAACGACAGATTTGCCTATTTCTAATGCTACGCTTACTCGACGATGTATGATTATGCTTTTGGTATAGAATGGAGGGTTTCAATTCATCGTTTGCTGGGTTTTGTTCCGTAGTAACAAATTGATCAACAAACTGTACTACAGACGGAAAAGAGGATGAGTTACTATGGTGAGCCTGGAACTCTACTCGCCAATAATATTTATACACAGAATGTTGACCGAAAATGCCTCCATCCTTTTTCATTACTTTTAAAAGCTGCCTATACCCGTAATCGAAATACCTAGCACATGTGACGGGATTTGATCTATTAAGTTCTACAACTTCAGACCTTGCTAAGCTTGCAGCTTCTACTTCTGTAATGATTTCTCCCCTAACTGTTTTCTTTAAAATTACTATTAATTCTAACCACTTACTTTCTGCAGCAGACAGCGTAGTGAAGAATGAAGGTATGCCAAATTGCTTCTCTGCTTCCCAATGAGCAGGAGATGAGCGAATGCCTTTCAAAACTTTAAATCCCTCATCGAATTGAATTAATTTATCTATTTCATCCTCGTTAAGGGCTGTCCTAGCTGTAGCGCCGCGGGAAGCGCTGTGCTTTTTTAAGTAAATTGAATAATTATTTCTCATATTAATAAGCTGCATTTTTCTTAAGTTATAAAAAAGCTTATCTACTCTACAAGCCCTTCTATCATAATTCCTAAGTTCTGATCTAATTATTGTTGTGTAGCTTTCTACACAAGTTCTCTTTACTCCTGCATAAATCTTAGGAAAAGATAACTCCTCTGAATAACAATCAAGTATCATGTCCAGAGGCCGTTGTCCTTTCCCAGGTGCTATTGCTAATCTACTACCATCTGAATTCTCTATCGGAACATTGTCCATTAGGGTTTCCTCACCTCCCGGATTAAGTTCTTGCTCTTCTACTGAAGCAATTTGATCAATATTTGGGTTTGCAGCTCTATAACCCATTTATCTTACAATATCTATATTTTCTGCTGATGCAACAAATGGAACGACTGTAGATGTAAATGAAGTCATCCAATCCTCATTTATGATTATTTCATGCTTTCTATAAAACTCTGTACCTGCTAAATATCTGATTGCATCAACAACGCGCGATGTAGATATAGTTTCCACCATAAAACTATGGTTCATATGCTGGAGCTGTAGAAACTCCGCGTCCCTAAAAGCCCTTGGAAGGGAAGTTACGACATTCGCAACTGGAATAGGCACATTAACAACAGCTCCTTTAATGCTATTTTGACCATCATAACCTAAAGACTTAACGATCATGAATTGTAGCCGCGGAGAAACTAATCTTTTCTCTAAGATCTGTAAATCCTTCAGACATTCCGGAAGTTCTGGAAAATCTAAACCATTACTTACCATACTATATTGTACGGCTACAAGATTTGCAAAAAGAATACTTGCCGTCCATAAAAGGAAATTGATCGGACAATAACAGAATGTCTGTGTTCAATCTATTATTTATATTCCAAAATATATTTTCTACCTATCCGATCTATCTGGTGAGGAAACCACAAACCTTTACAACAAATTCAAACATGGTCGGGACCCTGTTATTCTGTCTTCTTTGCGATCTCCTCAAAGTGTCTACTGCTTGGTCTCTCTGTCTTATCTCAGGATTCCGCCTTCTAATTGTTCTATGTAGTGTATTGATTTCCTGCTTGCGGTACCTTTCTCCAACGTTTGCCCTACGAACTTGTCTCCTATGAACGTCTAAAGTCTAACCTCTTGATCCAGCCTCCTATTTTATCGACGCAAGGTATTGACTGTCTGTTAGAGATCTCTTTCTTCAACATTTTCCCTACGAACTTGCCTGCGTTCATTATCTACTGCCTGTTCAACTTCTCTCAAACGCGCACTACTTCTACGCCGTGATCGCTGCTGTGAATTCCCAATCTGTTCTTCTACTCGATTTTCACTAACTGCTCTACGGATTCTTTGAGATTGGGAATTTAATTCTCACTCTCTTTCTGCAAAGGGTCTTCCTTATTTAACCTATCTCTTTCCCTACGTCTTTGAGACCGTGCAGCAGTAGACAATTGCCTTCGTTTGGGGCATTTTAAGTTTTTTTATTGTAAAAATAAAATTTATATAAATATAAAAATTATTTATAGTAAAATTATTATATTTATATAAAAATTTAATTATGTTTTAATTTTATGTTATTAATTAATAATATTATAATATTTATGTAATAATATTTTTATTAATTATTCTATTTATATAAAAAATTAAATTAAATTTACAAATATTAAATTAAATAATAATATTGTTATAATTATATTAATATATTAAACAAATTATTGTTTATTATTACATAAAATATTATTTAATGTAAATATATAATTTAAATAAATATTATATTATTTAAATAATATAGTATATATATAAATATTATGGTTATTATAATTATAATAAAAAGAAAATTGTTAAATTTATAACAGTCTCGGACAAAAAGAAGCTATTAACTAAATATTTAAATTAATCTAAACAAATCGGACCAAATAAAATATACATATAAACTCACAGAAATATAATAAGAGAAACGCGCGCGTTTAAGTCACGCGCGATTCTTTATCGAAGAAGAGCTCACAGGGATGCTGGAAAATCGCGCACTGTACACTACCAAACGTAAGCGTTTCCAGCAACGTAACAATCGCATGACACTTGATATGCGATAAGCTGTAAAACAAGCGCGCGCAAGTATGCAGATAAAACCGCATGCAAGAAAACACACAAGCAGCCTTTAAAAAACGCTCGCGTTTTAGGCAACGTGAAAGATATGTACGTTAGCGGTTTTCAATTCGAACAAACTCACACAAAACGCATTATATAAATATTCAATATTATTATCTTTAATAAAATTTACACTTTATTAAAATTTTTAAGCCGTTTGCCACCACAAAATGAAATCAATTAAAAATTACATCCGATCAATCGAAGCGTACGGAAGGAATTTAGAGAACATACAAAACATGTATGTAGGCAGCGAAATAAAATAACCAACTCCGCTTCTTTGCTGGCACGCGTCACTCAGAGCAGTGAGACTAGAAGTCATAAAATCAATGAGTGCAAAAGAGCTACCCAGCAAAGAGTGCAAAGAGCTACCCAGCACTTGCACCTTACTCTGAGCGTAATCTGCTAACACTTGATTGTGATTTAATTTTTTGGCGAGCTGAGCGTACGACACGCTCACAGAACAAGTGCTACTCATTCAGTGAGCCTTCAAAAAGCGGTTGCTACTCATTCAGTGAGTGTTAAAATAGTGGGTGCTACTCATTCAGTGATCGTAACCCCGTAACACTTGTTCTGTGAATAAAATTGTAGTGTCCGACACTCGCTCAGTAAGCGTCGCGCTACTTAGTCTGTGATTGGGACGTGAGAGTAAGTTGTGCGTTGTGTTGTGCGCTAAACGTATGCCTGCTACAACGCATGCAATAAAATTTGGAACTGTAAATAAGGCTCTCTCGCTCTCGCACATTGCAAAAAGCGGACACACAAACCAGATTTTTCTGATACTTGCTTTTCTGGTGACATTAAAATCATACTATGACGCTCACTTGTTACTTGAACGATACTTGATTGAAAATGAAGAGCTACTATACTTGATTTGATTTGATTTTTTGTAGAAGTGAACAATCATACTCGAGTATACCCGTTGCACTTCTCTGGTACATATGCACACATATGTACATATGTATGTCATATGTCAAGCAGCGTTATAGCAGAGCTCAGTGGAATGCGGCTGTGTTTTGCTTTTTTAATTATAGTCCGATTTTAATGCAATTTTCAGGATCGTTTGATATTATTCGTCCTCACACATATGTAAAGTTAAAAATCTGTACGTTAAACAAGAAAGAAAATGTCAGTCGGGCATGCCGACCGTGTACTACACTCTGAGCTTCGTTACCAATTATATGAGTTCATTTTGGACTGCTTACAAGCAGTGCACTGAGTAAGTTTTAAATACACAAGCACTGCTTGTAAACACTGCAGCGTAAACGAAAGCAGTGCACTGCTATTGCGATAAAAATTTAAATTTGTATGACAAACTTTTTTAATTATAGTCCGATTTCAGTGAAATGATGCGTGGCATCGAAAAAAAAAGATTATTGTATTGACTGACTAAATATGTGGGCGATACTGACTAAAACGGATTTTGTAGCTCTTACCATCTCTGAGGTCTGTTTGTTCATACGGACAGACGACAAGAATATGTATACTTTATGGGGTCTGCCTCGCCTCCTTCTGCCTGTTACATACAGTCGACGGCATAACTATTTTGACAAAATAAATGTTATGAAAATATGGACATAACTTTTTTAAATAACCATACAAAAAAATAAACAAATTGTGGTGAGAAGTTATAATTATCTAATGTTTATTGAATGTAACGAAAATTTTTTAAACTTTTTTTTTTAATTATAATAGAAAAAATTCAATATACCGAAAGGTACGGTGGCAAAAGTATTTTGACAATAGCTTTTAATGATCAAAACTAACAAAAAATTAAGTTGAAATGTAGTAATTCTTATTTTTAGTAAAAAAATATATCCACCATTAGCACTTATAACTTTTTGTAAGCGTCTGGGAACTGACTCAACCAAGTTACGGATATAATCCAAGGGTACCTCCCTCCAGAGCGCTTCAACCTCCGAAATGGTGTCCTCGCGTGTCCCCACCCCAAAACCCCCCTCACCCCAAACATATTACCCACCTCCTCTACTCTTTCACACGTCGGGACTCTTTTTTGATGCGTTACTCGTGGCATTTTGACATAAACTTTTTTTTTGGAGCAATGGAAATGAAATGAGCTTTCGTCACTCCATAAAACATGTTGCCAAAACGATGGAGGCTTGTCAACAAATTATTTGGCAAATTCCAGCCGTTTGAGTTTATTCCTTGCACTAATTTGGGGAATAGTTCTAGTTACATATGTTCCGTAATCTGCTTCCTTAAGGCGCCGCCGAATTGACCTCCCGGGCTACTGATTTGGATGTCTCTAATGGGTTTTTTTTTAAAGTGGCGAAGAATAAACCGATCTGCCTCCTCGGTTGTCTTGCGAGGTCTGCCACTTCGCGCAAGATTTTTGATGCTGTGATATTTTTTAAATTTGTTTATTTGGTAATAAACAGTTTGGCGAGAAACTTTGTATAATTTACTGATATTTTCTACAGAAATACCAGAGTTATACTTCTCCACCATCTGACACTTCAACATGTCGCTTAATTCATTAGTTTTCACCATAATTACGCAAAACGAAAAAGCAAAACTGTTATGTTTTTTCTTAAAATAAAATATTAAATAATAATAATAATAATAATCACGTAGGATTAGTGTTAGGTCAGTAGCAGACTAATAAAGACTAAATAATGAGAATGTCAAAGTACTTTTGTCCACCTCTTATCAGCTAGCGAAGAACAATAAAGCGAAAATTAAGAAAATGCAATTTGCAATTGGGAAAAATAATTTGTATTCTGCTTTATGTTTTCGTAATCTATGCTTTGACAACAAACTAAGAACCGTTAAATGTGCGAGCTGATCAAAACAAAACGGAAAGCAAAGCAACGAGGTTTGTCAAAATAGTTATGCCGTTGACTGTACTTCTGACAAACCCAATATACCCCTCAGATTTTTGGATGCCACACTTATTTCTTAACGTGAAGTTTTGTAACTTAGCGTATACTTAGAAACAAATAAATTAAAAAGGGTAGTGAAAATTTCATCAAAATCGGACCATAATTAAAAAAGTTTTTCATACAGCGAAAATCGTTACTTTCAAGCAAGGCATAGCCACGTGCATTGCACTATGAGGAATTTGACCACTTTTGGTGACCAAAACCCATTTTCTGAAAGTCGGAAAATTAAAAAAAAGTTTCAGTGCAATGCATTCACAATACACCAATCTTCAGTGTTGCATAACAGAAATTTTTATAGAGGGAATAGAAGGAATCAGCTGATAAAACAGCTGTTGCATTTGCAAAGCACGCGCGCCTGCCATTTAAAGTTTTGTTTGCTCAAGTTCAAGTGATCAAAAGGATAAAACTAAAAAATATAACTAAAATTTTTGAAATGAGTTCGAATCTGTGTGGTTTGTATTATGTGTTTGTGAGCGTCAATTGTAAAAAAAAATCGTGTTGTCCCCTTAATAAAGCAAAAATCTAAGTAGCCCTGCAAGTGCATATTTTGGAAAAAGTCTCATGTTCCGTAAGGGATTTAAAGTGAGTCCAGAAGAGTCCATCCATGAGATGTATTGTATGTTGTAGAGGATTAAATTTTTGTTCAAATAAATGTTATTAAAAATATCACTTTTTACGATTTTGCGAGAATTTTTCATTTTTAGGACATAACCTCAATTTGGCAAACGCAGATTTGTTTGGCAAGTGGCACTAAGCGAGGGAAAAAGTCGCAAAGGTTATATAAATCGTGTGAAGAAATGGAGAATTTATGAGGCAAATGATAAGGAAGAGGTTCTTCAGAGAAAGAAGGAAATTCAAGGCCTATTTTGGGAACACTTTTCGTTGAGAGTCGATCAACCGAAAGTTGGAGGATTTGGCAGTACCAACGATGGAAACACTGCGCGGCGAGCATTTTCCGATCTCCATATTTTTTCAAACATCACTGGCATCGATGAGCAGCTCATTTTCAATTTTCGAACAATTTTAATATGCCTTTCATGCCAGCTGCCAATTGCAGTTTCAAAATTACAAGCCCTCTGTTACAGAACTGCTGCGATGATCATTGAGAAATACCCCTGGTCACCAATGACAGCCAGTGTTCATAAAATTCTAATTCACGCAAGTGATATTATTGAAAACACTGCTTCCTATTGGCTATTTCGGAGAGGAAGGAGCGAAATCTCGCAATAAATTGTATAAATCTGATCGTCTGCATCACACCAGAAAATGTGGGAGGATTGAAAACTTAACAGACGTTTTTCAGCGAGCTACAGATACTTCTGATTCGATTATTTCTTCAGTGAATTTGGATAGAAGAATTCAGCGACAGAAAAGAATGTGTCTTCCATTAGAGGTTTTGGACCTATTAGAATGCCCATCAAATCCCGATGACACCACCGCGGGTGAGGATGAAAGCTCTTTTAATGTTGTGGACTTCGTACATCAATATATTGAGTTGGAGAACGAAGAGCAGAACTTTTTCTAAAAGGTGTGTACTTAGGGAAATTAAATGTCTTAATATACATTGTTAATTGTCTTTCATTACAGGGCCACAAGATGCTTTAGATGGGCTTTATGTCACTTTAATGTTTACTTTACTTATGTTACTTTACGTTGTTAAAGGCGTGCCACGCCCCCTGTTTTCAAAAATTATAACCTAATACTGTCACAGAACTTTTATTTACTTTTTAATTAATTCTCTAAAAACCTAAAAAAAATTTACATTAGTTTAAAAAAAAAATGTGCGGTGCCACGCCCACTATTTTTCTACTGATAAAAGATATTGGTCAACTTAATCCGATTCAAAAAACAGAAGTCAAATATCTTGCTCCGTTCTTGAGTTATTAATTTTGGTCACCAAAAGTGGTCAAATTCCCCATAGTGCATTGCACTGAGCTTTGCACATAAGCAACACAATCGAAAAACGTGTGAGCGAGATAAACATACAAATATGTGTGCATGCTAAATTCTTGCAGTAGTTACTCCAATTTGAGCTGATATAATTCGAAACGAAGCTTAGAGGGTATTACACGGTCGGCATGCCCGACTGACATTTTCTTGTTAAACTTTGCGGATCGCTTTTCTCATCTTCACATTTTGTAATCTAATTTACACACCTAATGTGTTAAAACAATGTAAAAATAATAATAAAAACAAATAAATTTAAATCAAATAATTAGGCTATAAGTAATTACAATCAAAACAAAATTTCAAAGAACAGAAATCTATACATTTGTGTAAAAAGACATGAAAGTCGCTATTGCACAGTGGGCGAAACGGAAGATTTAGCTCCGATAAATTCAAATTTTAACTTAAATCTTGGCGCCAATATCGCTTTGTAATCGATAACTAATATATCAAATGAGCCTAAAACAATTTTCGTTTCGCTTTTCTCTCAATATTCGTACAGCTGCAGAGCTTCAAACAGACCATATGTTCCATCAGCTGCTTCAAACCGTTATTTCGGCAATTTTAAGCACGTGATTGAAAGTGGCCTACAGCTTGTATACATTGTATTTTCATTCAAATTTTTATACCCTCTGAGGGGTATAATGGGTTTGTCAGAAGTATGTAACAGGAAGAAGGAGGCGTGGCAGACCCTATAAAGTATATATATTCTTGATCAGCATCAACAGCCGAGTCGATATAGCCATGTCCGTCTGTCCGTCTGTCTGTCTGTCCGTCTGTCCGTATGAACAAACAGATCTCAGAGATGGTAAGAGCTACAAGTTCAAACTTGGTCAGTATCGATCACATATTTTCAGGCAATACAAGAATCCTTTTTTTTTGATGCCACGCGCCATTCGCCCACAATAAGCGTAAAACCAGACACACTCGGAAAAAATACATGTTTTTTGCGAATATCTCGGTAACTATAATACCTAGGGACACCAATTTTGGCATGCAGGTTGCTATTTGCAATATAAAGACAATGCCATCAAAATTTATTGGTTGCCAAGCCCCCTTCGCCCACAATTGCGTTGAAACTTCGAGTGCCTCTGGCTCACTTATTTCTTAACGTATATTTTTGTAACTTAAGATATACTGGGAGACAAATAATATCAAACGATTGTGAAAATTTCATCAAAATCGGACTATAAATAAAAAAAAGTTTCTCAAACAACGAAAATCGTTACATTTAAGCAAGGCATAACCGCGAGTATTGCAGTGAGCTGTGCACACAAGCAACGAAAACGAAAATCGTGCGAGCGAGATAGACATACAAATATGTGTGCATGTTAAGTTCTTGCAGCAGCTACTCCAATTGGAACTCATTTAATTGGAAACGAAGCTCAGAGGGTATTACAAGGTCGGCATGCCCGACTGACATTTTCTTTCTTGTTGCTAATACATAAAGAAAGAGGTATGTTATTAATAACAAAATATGTGTTTGTGACCTGTGATTGTGTTTCGTGCAATAATTTACTATCCATTGTAGTGCTTGTAAAAAATTTAATGTTTACCAATGAACTAAACTTTCGCAGAGCTGAACTTCTAAAGTGCGACTGGGTTCGGTATCATTTTATTTTTGTAAAATTAGTCAATGTTTTCTGCTGTGCAAATGTCCAAAATGAGCTGCATATTTCCGCATATTATTTTTGAATTCATTTTTTAGCTTCAATGTCAGTGTCAAAGCGAGTACTGTTCAATGAATGGCATACGGAAAGTAATGCTTCGAAGAAACTTTTTGCAGTGGAGGCATACATCTACATGCACATAATTGACAAAAATAAATATAACGAAGATGAATGCGCGAAAATAGCTCAGAAAATACAAAATTTCTCAAAAAAATTAGCTATAAAATGGAGAGAAAATCATAGAATTCGTTTCAATTTTGAAAAAGTCAACAAGCAATGGTTAGATGATGAACTTGTGTTGGTGGACGTGAACTTAAATGCTGGACGACACGAAGTTAATTTTAGCGACTGTCAGGAGAAAACAAAAAAAAAAAATATTGTTAAAGTTGTTTCTTTGCATAAAATGTAATTATAAGTTAAATAACAAAATCAAAATTTTTTTTCAAAAGTAACAAATATATTTCTGCTAGACTGATTAATTTTCCAACTTTACAGGCGCGCATTTGGGCAAAAAAATAAATTCCAGGTAATTATATATGTACTTGACAAATTCATACCAAAATTGGTAAAGATGTGCAAATATTTTTCTTAAAAATTGTGAAAATTGCTAAAGAAATGCCTTAAATTTGGGCGAAACTGCTTGGATATCAAGTAGAGCAGTTTTTGACATAATTAAAAAAAAAAAAAAAATGTGCACTAAAAAAAAATATTAAAATATTTCTGTATTGATTATGATTTGTGGTATATTTACATACAAAACCAAATTATCCGTAACACACAATTTTTATAGAAGTTATTAATTAATCGCCGCTAAATCTGCCTTTTCGCCCACCGTGTATTGTGTTCTCTAAACTTGAATTATACAGTGCGACTTAATACTTTAATAACAATTTGTATGTACTACTACTTACATACACATTCATTCATATATACATTTGCATGCATATCAGAGGTGACCAAAGGTATATAGAAGAAGAACCTTTTTGCCTGTCGAGCCGGTTGGCCACCTCTGTATGTATATGTGTTTAGTGGAAATGCAGCTTGTTGAAATTGGAAAATGAAACTGCAACTTGCGCAATATGGAAATGTAGGTAATTTATATGATGATTAGAATAATAAATTGTGTATAAATGCTATGCAGTTTGATGTTTTCTTGGTAAAACTATATCAGTTTAAAATATCACATTCGTCATCCACAAAACTTGCTCTTAAACATATTTAATGAACTGCAACAAACAATGACTCATGGCGACTTTTGGATTCGAGACCTAAGGAACTTAATTGAAACGGTCGGGCATGCCGACCGTGTAATACCCTCTGAGCTTCGTTTCCAATTAAATGAGCTCAAACTGAAGTAGCCGCTGCAAGGAACTCACATGCACACACATTTGTATGTCTGCCTCGCTCACACAATGTTTTTCGTTTTGGTTGCTTGTGTGCAGAGCTCAGTGCAATGCAAGTGGCTGTTCATCGCACAGCTTCTTTATATGTTGGCTTTCTTGATTATAGTCCGATTTAGATGAAATTCTCAGGATCGTTTGATATTATTTATCTCCAAGTATTCGCTAAGTTACAAAACTATAAGTTAAGAAATAAGTGAGCCGGAGGCATGCGAAGTTTAAGGGTAGCGTGGCATCCAAAAAATTGTAATGGCCTTATATTTATATTGCATCTCTATATCAGACTCTTTTAGTCTTTCCTCTAAATTAAACATATATAGATGCAGTCGAATTTTTAGTAAAGGTGGTGTTCTGGTAGCCGTAGACTCTGTTAAATCTGTCGTTTAAATCTCTCTGAATAATTTTTCTCTCTTTATATCATTACATTCTTACATACCTCCTCAGTCTGATACTATGGTATTTAACAATAATTTGATCGCCATTAAGTCGATAGCCGAATTAGCATCAGATAACGACTTCTTCATTGTTTTTGGTGACTAACATTCCCTGCATTAAATGGATTGTTGTCAATGACTCACTTTCGCTTATACCCGACACCTCCAATGAGTTTAAAGACGGTCTCTCAGAGCTATCATTTGGACAAATAAATCCTGTTTGCAATAGTACCAACAGAACTCTTGACCTGGTATTTGTGTTACCTTCTAGAGCGGTAAGGGAAACACCTTAGAAAACTCTAAAAATCCGCTGCTTTAACAAAACTAATTTCAACCACTTAAATTATCTTCTGTCCTGTGCACATTGGTTACAGCTATTCTTGTGTTCCGATGTGGATAATGCAATTGCTATTTTTTATAATACTGTTAATTCTGTGTTTGACGTCTTCGTCTTTTTAGTATCCACCACCATCTCTATCAGGCCACCATGGTTTTGTAGAGAACTTTCTTATTTGAACAAGAAAGAAATTGTCAGTCGGGCATGCCGACCGTGTAATACCCTCTGAGCTTCGTTTCCAATTAGATGAGTTCAAATTGGAGTAGCTGCTGCAAGAACTAAACATGCACACATATTTGTATGTCTATCTCGCTCGCACGTTTTTCGTTTTCGTTGCTTGTGTGCACAGCTCAGTGCAATGCACGTGGCTTTGCCTTGCTTAAAAGTATCGATTTTCGTTGTTTAAGAAACTTTTTTAATTATAGTCCGATTTTGATGAAATTTTTACAATCGTTTTATATTATTTGTCTTCAAATATATTCTAAGTTACAACACTATACGTTAAGAAATAAGTGAGCCCGCCGCTTGCAAAGTTACAAGGAAGTTGTGCATTTTGTGGGCGAAGGAGGCGTGGCATCCAAAAATTTTTGATGGCATTATCTTTATATTGCATTTAGTAACCTGCATGCCAAAATTGGTGTCCCTAGGTGCCATAGTTACCGAGATATTCGCAAAAAACCTGAATTTTTTCCGAGGTATGTCTGGTTTTTCGCTTATTGTGGGCGAATGGGGCGTGGCATCAAAAAAAGGAAACAAACTTGTATTGACTGACTAAATATGTGGTCGATACTGACTAAAACGGATATTGTAGCTCTTACCATCTCTGAGATCTGTTTGTTCATACGGACAGACGGACAGACGGTCAGACGGACAGACGGACAGACGGACATGGCTATATCGACTCGGCTGTTGATGCTGATCAAGAATATATATACTTTATGGGGTCGGAAACGCCTCCTTCTGCCTGTTACATACTTCTGACAAACCCAATATACCCCTCAGAGGGTATAAAAACTTGAAATCCAAACACTTAACACTGCGCTTAACGCGCAAAGTTTTAAAGCATATTTACACCGTTGCTTTTCTCTGAAGATCCTAAAGAGTTCTACAAATTTGTAAATTCCAAACAGAAATCTGCTGAACTGCCATCTTCTATTAGCTCCAATAACACTCATGCGAACACTAATCTTTCAATAGCCAATTTATTTGCTGACTTTTTTCAAACTACATATTTAATTAATATTTTAGTACCGATCAAAACTGACCTTATAGTTTAATGAGCTCTAATTGTATTTATAGCTCCCTAATCACTGAGATCTCTCTTCTTCGAGATCTTGAATTGGTTAAGCCCATTTATTTGCCTGGTCCAGACGGTGTGCCTGGCTGTGTTCTAAAATATTTTGCTGAGTCCATATGTAAGCCATTGTTTATGTTATTTAATTTATCAATTAATTCTTCATCTTTCCCACTTGTATGGATTGATTCATTTACTATCCCACTCTATAAAAAATGACTCAAATCTGAAGCTCAGAACTATAGGGGCATTTCAAAGCGATCGGCAATTCCAAAATTATTTGAAAAGATAATTACTTCACATCTTCAGCACCTTTGTCGCTCAGTCATTTCCCCAACTCAGTATGGGTTTGTAAAATGTAGATCAACAACCACTAATCTGTTAGAGTTTACATCACCTATATTTGGTGGACTTAAAAAAGGATGCAATCTGACGTTATTTATACGGATTTTAGTAAAGCCTTTGATTCTGTAAATCATTCTCTACTCATTTATAAGCTTGACCTTTATGGTTTTCCAATTAACCTCCTATGTTGGATTTCGAACTACCTTACTAATAGAACACAACGTGTTATTTTTAAAAATACTTTTTAACGTAACAACTGGAGTACCAAGGTATTCATCTTGGCCCATTGCTGTTCACCTTGTTTATAAACGATCTTCCATTAATAATATCTCAGTCACACATACTTATGTATGCTGATGGCATCAAGCTTTGTTTATCGCATAACGATCCTCATTCTTACCGCCTTCTGCAAAATGATCTTGACGCATTTTCTTCTTGGTGTTGAGTGCATCTCTTAAATTTAAATAATTCTAAATGTAAAGTTATGTCCTACAGATCACAGCGCCTTTACTCACAGTATTTTCTCAACAGCACTGTTTTCGAATGTCCAAACAGCACTACAAACGTTGTAAACGATCTAGGCATACACTTAGATCATAAACTAAAATTCAACATACACGTTGAAATTACGGCTAGTAAGACTATGGAAGCTCTTGAGTTTATAAAGTGATGGTCTAGAGAATTTATTGAAACATACATTACAAGCATTCATTATTGAAGCAGATTGCTATTACTAAATCTCCCTCTCTTACTAACCGTAGAACTATGCCTGGTGTTATGTTCTTGTATAATGTACTTCAGGGTCAGATTGACGCTGTTAGTTTATTGAACAGACTTAACATCAATGTACTTAGTAGAATTACTCGTAACATTTACTTATTTACTTTATTTTCGAAATAAATATGTTGTCTACAAAATGTTAACTATACACCTTTTAGTTTGCAAATTGTTGGCAAAGAGGGCGTGGTATCCAAAATTTTTAAAGCGGAATATGTTTATATGGTATCCAGTATTCTGCATACCAATTTTTGTCTTTCTAGAATTCATATTAAGAAATTCAAAAATCGAGATAGTCCAACTGTTTCTCAAATTGTTGGCAAAGAGGGCGTGGCATCCTAATTTGGAAACAAACTTGATCTGCGTAACAGAGCAACGAAGCTTCTGCAAAAAGAATAGAATCTCTAGCTTTTCGCACAATTTCATTAGTCCCTTTTGCTTTTTTTTAAAAAAGCCAGGGTCTAATTATATATACGAATAGTTTAAACTCTCTTGTTAATTAAATGAAGCTTTAAATGGAATATGGAATCGAAATTAAACTTGTTTACAAAGTATGGTTTTTTAAATAGAATATAAAAAAAAAAAACAAAAACATTTGAAAATCAGAGGGTATAATAAATTTAAATTGTTCTGTTAAATAAATAATATTATTTCTTTTTCAACGAAAATGAATGTGAAGACCGTTTTCGTTGATTTTTCGGTCAACCGGTCTTTTGCTGAGTCTCATTGTGCGAGAGTTACTTGTTCCGCTCTTTACGCACTTCTAACTGAAACAGCGACACACAAAGAGCTCAACGAAAAGAGCCCAACAGAAAACATAAATAAAGACATCAAGAGTCTCTCTCGCGAAAGAGTATGAACTTTTTCGGGAGATTTTACGAGATATAAAAAACATTAACAAAAGATGACGCATTGCGAGTTGACTGTGTAAGTTCAAAGGAAACGACTTTGTTGTTTAATACTTGTTTGCAAGTCTAGTACTATCTATCTAGTATCTTTTGTACCTGCGTGCCATGGAGCTTACTAGAAAACTTACATGGAAAATGGAACTGCAATTTGTAAAAGTAGGTAATAAAAATGATGATTAAAAATAATAATAAAATATTTATAAATGCTATACTGTTTGATGTTTTTATTGGTAAGACTATTGCATTACATAAAGCTATTCGTTGCAAAAAAGATCAGTTTGAAATATCACAATTGTTTAGCCCAAAGGTATGCAGATTTTAGAAACAGCAACAAACGGCAATTTATTGCTTGTTTATTGAGTATTAATGTAAGTTCCAGTAGTCGGCATGCCCGACTGACATTTTCTTTCTTGTTTTTATTTCATATTCGATCAATTCTCTTATTTCGATATCTTTTTGTTAAAATTTTCTGTGGGCATATTAAATCAGATCTTGTCTAGATCATTTGCTTTGCTTATTGCTCTTTTCGTTACACATTTATTGTGCAAAAGGTATGCTTTATATACAATATATGCACACATAATTAGGTCAATTATTGATAACAATATATTTGTTAATCTCAGATCAGTATTTGATGATTGTATTTTATTTATTACATTTGCAGTGGAGTCCACTGTCTTTGAATCTACAAGGCCCATTTTTGGTGTTACATGTAATTCATCAAATTTATTTATGCTATTGCTGCGCATAAATTAAAATATTTCTTTACAGGTTCCTACCTATTTGTGCATATAGCTTTACGGGCTATACTACTATCGGGCAGAAAAGGTTCCGCTCGATTTACAATATTTTTCTTATGTTTATACATATATATTATATTTAATAAAAAAAATGTTGTTTGTTGTTGTTTGCTGCTTCCTTTCCTTTGTTCCTTTGCTGCATCAGCTGGTCGTCGCCGGTTGGCTACGCTGATGCTCCTTCGTAGGCGTAAAAGGCGGCCTGCCTTTCACGCTTGTTGATCCGTAGGTCGTCGTAGTTTAGTACAGGTGTACTCGCAGTGCTGGCTCTCAAGTGGTCCTGGGCAGTCTGCTGGACATTCGGCCTTCTTCCTTGGTATTTCTTTAGGTGGTGGAGGTAAATGTTTAATGGATTTTCCACATATTATTGTATTGATTTCTCAGTGAGCGAGTGTTGGCGTATTTTTTGTCTTGAGATTTGACTTTAGAAAGTCAAGCTCTGATTGTAACTTTTGGGCAGTTGCCCAGGGGGGAGGAGTAGAATTCGAATAAAGCAGCCACTTTAGGCGCTATCCTTTTCTTTAGTTTATTTTTTACTCCCCCTCTTGCCATCACTGCTCTACTCACTCAGAACTTTTCATCGCTTTACTTCAGTCCATGCCACGTTGTGCGTATTGTTGTTGTTGTTCTTGGTGATCACAGGGCGAAATCACAGCACATTAGTGCACATTAGCCACATTAGTGTTGATTTAAGCTGTGTATCCACACTCAAATTTGTATGACAAACGCGTTTGTCAAACACAAATCAGTTTTGTCAAACACGTCGAAAATAGAACCATTTCTATTTTCTTCAACTGCGCACTTCAAACACGAAAATTACTGCAAACAACACTATCCACGTTCAAATTTGCTTCAAATGCAACACGTTTGTCATATAAATTTGAGTGTGGATACACAGCTTTAGTGTTGATGCATTTATTGTTGATGTTATAGTTGTGGCAGCTGCTTTGACACTAGATTTCACGAAGACTACACGTTTCGTCAACGTGTCACGGTCGCCATGTATTGATAAATGCGGGGTATTATTTGTGTTCTGTGTTCATGCTTTAGCATTTCATTTATTTCTCATTCTTAGCTTAGTACATTTTGGTTGTTATACCTAAAACCGCGCAGCTGCGCTGCCAGTGACGCCGACAGAGGAGCGGTCAGCTTATGTACAATTGTATATATACACTCCTGCCCAAAACTATACGACACCTCAAAAATTTCAGTTTCGACCCTCGTAGGAGAATGGAAAAGCATATAGGGACAAAACAAAGTAAGCAGATTACTAGAAGAAAGAGTTATAAACAAAAACTGATGTTCTTGACTCTCATTGCATCTTGCGTTTTCGAGTAACGGGAAAAAAAGCACAGAAGCTGTATTTTATGCTTGTCTGCAAGTGTATCAAAACTATACGACACATTTTAATTTTTTTGTATTCTCTTATTTTATTTTATTATTTTAATTCAATTATGGTACTTTAATACTATTTAATAGGGTATAGAGCCCCCTTGAGCTTTCGCTACCTCAAAAATCGTTTTTGGCATCGAATTAACTAAGTTTTTTAGAAGATGTTGGTCTAAAAGGGACCGTTGCGTCAAAATTTCGCTTTTAAGGCTTGCAACATTATTAAATTTTGTATTTTTTGCGTAGACTCGCCTGGCTAAGATACCCCAAATGTTTTCTATTGGATTAAGGTCAGGAGATCAATCTGGCCAATCCAAAACCCTAATGGAGTGCTCATTAAAAAAGCGCTGGGTCTCTCTGCTAGTGTGGATTGATGCATTGTCTTGCATAAAAATTGTCTCTCTTTCCCCACTTTCTTCCAAAAATGGTAGGAGACGATCTTGCAATAATTTTTTATAATCTCCACTGTTCATCCGAGAGCTGGTGAAGCTCAAATTAAGCGTTCCGGACTTGTGAAACGCGCCCCCAACCATTACGTATCCGCCTCCGAAATTGCGTTTGGAAAACATCAGTGGTTCCTTTCGCAGATCTCGCCAATAGTGACGATAGCCATCTGGGCCGTCAAGATTAAATTTTTTCTCATCAGAAAAAAATTATTTAAATGAAAATTATTAAAAGAAGCTATTTGAACAAAACATAATTAAAATTTCATACCGAGGCCCAGTTTCTCTTTAAGTTATTTTCTGCAAACTTGAGTCGAGCTATTTTATGGTGGGGTTTTAAGTAAGGAGCCTTCTTTAAAACTCCTCGGACAATATTTTTTGACGACTGCAGCGTCCGCCAAACAGTCATCCGGGACTCAGGATGACTACAACCTGTAGCAAGTGTCGTGCACGATTCAAACGAATTGCTCGCCTTTGATATGATGCGACGTTTATCACGGTCTGAGAGCTTTGGTCTTCTACCTGTGTTATGCTTAATACCGTATTTACTCGGATCGCTTAAAAATTTAGCAATAACGCAACGTGTTCGACCCAATAATCGCGAAATTGCGCTTACAGTAAAGCCAGCTTCATTGTACGCACTTATTCTCCCTTTTTCCTCTTCGTTCAACACACTTCCCCGCGGCATTTTATTCGAAAATCATTAACTTGTAAACAACAATAGAAAAAAAATAAATAACGCTAAACATCTCTCTCTAGCCGCTATAACTCAAATGTGTCGTATAGTTTTGATACACTTGCAGACAAGCAAAAAATACAGCTTCTGTGCTTTTTTCCCGTTACTCGAAAACGCAAGATGCAATGAGAGTCAAGAACATCAGTTTTTGTTCATAACTCTTTCTTCTAGTAATCTGCTTACTTTGTTTTGTCCCTATATGCTTTTCCATTCTCCTACGAGGGTCGAAACTGAAATTTTTGAGGTGTCGTATAGTTTTGGGCAGGAGTGTATATTTAAGGGCTGACGAGAGTCGCCGCGGAAGAGAGGAGGTATTATGTTCACTTGGTTATGCAGTCGTAGCGCATGTCATACATGCCTACTCAGCACTATGTGGGTCCAGGCACTCAAGAGCGATCGTATTACCGCAAGTGCTTGAACTTGGTTTTTGTTTATGAACTGTATATATCAATATGTATTGTAGCCAAGATCTACAATGTATTTGTAATAATGTTTATGCATTCCACTGAGTACAGTGAGCATTCAATATATGAACATACTACATATGAATAGGTATAAATGTATACTATAAGGTATACTATATATAGGGGAACAAGTCGGGCATGCCGACCGTGTAATACCCTCCGAGCTTCGTTTCCAATTAGATGAGTTCAAACTGGAGTAGCTGCTGCAAGAACTTAACATGCACACATATTTGTTGTCTATTTCGCTCGCACGTTTTTCGTTTTCGTTGCTTGTGTGCACAGCTCAGTGCAATGCACGTGGTTATGCCTTGCTTGAATTGTTTTGTTTGAGAAACTTTTTTCATTATCGTCCGATTTTGATGAAATTTTCACAATCGTTTGATATTATTTGTCTGCAAGTATACGCTAAGTTACAAAACTATACGTTAAGAAATCAGTGAGCCAGCCGCTTGCAAAGTTACAACATAATTGTGCTTTTGGTGGGCGAAGGAGACGTGGCATTGTCTTTATATTGCAAATAGCAACCTGCATGCCAAAATTGGTGTCCCTAGGTGCCATAGTTACCGAGATATTCGCAAAAAACCTGTATTTTTTCCGAGGTGTGTCTGGTTTTACGCTTATTGTGGGCGAATGGGGCGCGGCATCAAAAAAAGGAAACAAACTTGTATTGACTGACTAAATATGTGGTCGATACTGACTAAAACGGATATTGTAGCTCTTACCATCGCAGAGATCTGTTTGTTCATACGGACAGACGCACAGACGGACATACGGACAGACGGACATGGCTATATCGACTCTGCTGTTGATGCTGATCAAAAATATACATACTTTATGAGGTCTGCCACGCCTCCTTCTGCCTGTTACACACTTCTGACAAACCCAATATACCCCTCAGAGGGTATAAAAAGCGCGCCAAGTTCGGTCGAATGTGAAAGTTTTGCTGACAGTCTTCTTCGATTGCAGGGGTGTGGTGCATCATGAGTTCTTGCCACAAGGTATAACGGTCAATATGGAATATTACCTGCAAGTTATGCGCAATTTGGGCGAAGCAAACCGCCAGAAACGCCCGTATTTGTGGAAGAACAAAAATTGGATTTTGCACCACGATAACGCCCCTGCTCACACATCGTTGCTTGTGCGCGACTTTTTTGCCAAAAACAATACACTAATGATGCCGCAGCCACCGTATTCCCCAGATCTGGCCCCCTGTGACTTTTTCTTGTTCCCTAAACTGAAGAGGCCCATGAAAGGACGACGTTACGCTACGCTTGACGAGATAAAGACGGCATCGAAGGAGGAGCTAAACAAGATAACAAAATATGATTTTTTGAAGTGCTTCGAAGATTGGAAAAACCGTTGGAACAAGTGTATAATATCTCATGGGTATTACTTTGAAGGGGACAAAATAGATATTCATGAATAAATAAATAATTTTTGAAAAAACACAAAATTCGCGATACTTTTTGAACACACCTCGTATGTAAGATTTTAGTATTTAAATCTGCTATAGGTAGCCACTGAAGGCGCTCGGTCAGTATTTTGTTGGTATTTATAGTTATGGCGAATGTTTTGAACTCCCCAGCTAGGGCCACTGAAGGCAGTCATTATTATTAAGCATTAGATCATAAGGCCAACGGAGGCCACAGCCGTATTAGTTGTTGATTAATTTTATTATTACTATTCGTTTGTTATTCGATTGTCGCCCGCGCTCGTTGGAGAACAATCGCAGACACGCAACCCTGCCAGCAGCGCAAAACTTTTTTTTAAACAAGAAAGAAAATGTCAGTTGGGCATGCCGACCGTGTAATACCCTCCGAGCTTCGTTTCCAATTAGATGAGTTCAAATTGGAGTAGCTGCTGCAAGAACTTAACATGCACACATATTTGTGTGTCTATCTCGCTCACACGTTTTTCGTTTTCGTTGCTTGTGTGCAGAGCTCAGTGCATTGCACGTGGCTATGCCTTGCTTGAAAGGAACGATTTTCGTTGTTTGAGAAACTTTTTTAATTATCATCCGATTTTGATGAAATTTTCACAATCGTTTGATATTATTTGTCTGCAATTATACGCTGAGATACAAAACTATACGTTAAGAAATGAGTGAGCCAGCCGCTTGCAAAGTTACAACAAAATTGTGCTTTTGGTGGGCGAAGGAGACGTGGCATTGTCTTTATGTTGCAAATAGCAACCTGCCAAAATTGGAGTCCCTAGGTGCCATAGTTACCGAGATATTCGCAAAAACCCTGTATTTTTTCCGAGGTGTGTCTGGTTTTACGCTTATTGTGGGCGAATGGGGCGCGGCATCAAAAAAAGGAAACAAACTTGTATTGACTGACTAAATATGTGGATGTCGTCGATACTGACTAAAACAGATATTGTAGCTCTTACCATCTCTGAGTTCTGTTTGTTCATACGGACAGACAGACGGCCATGGCTAAATCGACTCGGTTTGTGATGCTGATCAAGAATACTCGTATATACACTTTATGGGGTCTGCCACGCCTCCTTCTGCCTGTTACATACTTCTGACAAACCCAATATACCCCTCAGAGGGTATAAAAAAGGATAGCTAAACTAAGAAAAGGACAAAAAAGAGACAAATAGTAAAAAAAATACGGACAAATTTTTTGTATATAAAAATATTTTTTTTTAATCTTCATTTTAGTCCAATGCGTATAATAGGTCCTCCAGAGAAGTTTCATCTTCATCACTTCCTTGATCGTACGATGCCCACGTTCTGATTAGTCGAAGATAATTGTTAGGAACTGGGTAATTTTGGCAACATAACCCGTTTCGACGTAATCCGAACTTAGAAGAATTGAATTTATTTGTAAATGTATGTATTTTTAGGTAGTAAACCATTCCTTTTGACAAAATTAAATTTAGAGTGCCATTTTGCAACCTATTTCTTAATTTAGTTTTAACTAAATTTACTTGGCTGAATAATTGATAATAATTTGAATGCAAAGAAGGCCAAATTTTAAAATCGCATGTTGCCTATAATTGCTCACTTTAGTCCAGAAAGAAACTACGTTTTCTTGGCATGCTTAAAATTTCAAACGGTATGGACAGATATTCGATTTGGTTGATTGCGATTACACGCTCAGAAAACATGGTTGCACTCAAATATATTTATCGAAGTAAATAAAAACTCTCGACCGAGGGTAAGCGACGTCGCGAGCGCGAGCGACAATTCACTTTGAGATCGGCAGCGGACAGAAGTGGACGTCGCAAGTTGGCGCGTACACAACTACAAAGTGAGTAGAGGTGAAGTTTGAAAAAAAGGGACACGAGGTCGCCCATTATCGAAATATATATATAACAATATATACAATATAATCTAAATCGCATTGAGTATATATTGTTAACCCTAACCGTCGCCCTAACCAATCCCGGCAATAGAATACTAACGAAGTAGCAAAAGAGACGAGGATCTCTCGCCTTGTGAACAATCCCGGCAATAGAATACTAACGAAGTAGCAAAAGAGACGAGGATCTCTCGCCTTGTGAACAATCCCGGCAATAGAGAACTAACAAAGTAGCAAAAACGACGAGGATCTGATCCCGTCGTCGTGTGAACAATCCCGGCAGTAGCGTACTAATGAATTAATAAAAGAGACGAGGATTTTATCCCGTCGCCGCGTGGATTTTTTATCCCGGCACCCCTGGGTCTGCCGAGAACGGTCGACGCACGCACGCGGTTACACCCGAGCTGCTCCCGATCTCGCGGACTCATCCGTACACGTAGCGTCACGTGTATGTCTGTCGTGTTCATCCCTAACCCAACTAAACGTATTTTCTTCCCGTTATCACAACGTCTCAACAAACAACAAATTTTCTTGTTGGTTCGAGCCCTGGATAGACTGGGGCGATTCGATTCGATTTCAAACACTCAAAACAGACTCGGATCTGGTCAGAAATTTCATAAAATGCTATGTGGGTCGCGGCAAAACTTAACGGCGCGCGATCACGCACGGGCATGCCGAATGTGTAATACCCTCTGAGCTTCGTTTCCAATTATATGAGTTCAAACTGGAGTAGCTGCTGCAAGAACTTAACATGCACACAGATTTGTTGTCTATCTCGCTCACACGTTTTTCGTTTTCATTGCTTGTGTGCAGAGCTCAGTGCATTGCACGTGGCTATGCCTTGCTTGAAAGGAACGATTTTCGTTGTTTGAGAAACTTTTTTAATTATCATCCGATTTTGATGAAATTTTCACAATCGTTTGATATTATTTGTCTGCGAAGGATTTGTGGCATCCAAAAAATTTTGATGGCATTGTCTTTATATTGCATTTAGCAACTTGCATTGGAGTCCCTAGGTGTTGTATTTACTGAGATATTTGCCAAAAACATGTATTTTTTTTCGAGGTATGTCTGGTTTTTAGCTTATTGTGGGCGAATGGAGTGTGACATCAAAAAAAGGAAACAAACTTGTTTTGACTGACTAAATATGTGATCGATACTGACTAAAATGGATATTGTAGCTCTTACCATCTCTGAGATCTGTTTGTTCATACGGACAGACGGCCAGACGGACAGACGGACAAGGCTATATCGACTCGGCTGTTGACGCTTATCAAATAGCCTCTGACAAACCCATGATACCCCTCAGAGGGTATTAAAACAAACAAGATTGTCTATTGCCCGACTCAATTAAATTCTGAATATAAAAGTCAGTTTGCAAGTTCGAACGCTTCTCCATCAGAAATTTTTCAGCCCAACGGTACTGAGAGACATGTTTGCATATGTTGACTGCGAGATTATAACTATATTATATTATATATATTAGAATTAATTAGTAATATTAAATGTTGTTTCTGCTTCTTTGAAGCCAGTTTGTCAATGATTAGTCAGATGAGTGCACGTAAGAATTTAGAGGCAAGTAAACTACATCGGATCCGGAAATAAATTTAGTATTATATATAAGAAGTGACTAATTAATCTATACAGAACTTGTTTTATTATATTTTTTCTTTTTCTTAAATATTAGATTGAATAATGTTACCAAAGTGCTTTTATGTAATTGTCATAACTTTTGGTTATGCTCTGGGTGCCAGTCTTACGACTTCTCGCAATTCTACAGTAACCGAGTTCATAATTCTACACAATAATGATATGCATGCTAGATTTGAGCAGTTCAATAGAAATGGAGGAGAGTGCACTCAAAAGGACATGGCTAAGAACAAGTGTTATGGAGGATTTGCACGTATTGCCCATGAGTAAGTTCAAAATAATACTATATCTTTAAAATTACTGTAAGCTGGAAAAACTTTCAGGGTGCGAAAGTACCGTGAGCAGGCTTCCAGAGGAGGAACTCCAGTGCTTTATTTAAATGCGGGTGACATCTACACAGGAAGTTTCTGGTTTGTCGTTTTCAAGGACAATATTAGCAGTACATTTCTCAACAAACTTATGCCAGATGCCATTGTAAGTATCTACAAAGATTTAGTTTTATATCAATTATTAATTTTTATTATTTTCCAGTCACTTGGTAATCACGAATTTGATCTGTATGTTGAGGGTCTGATACCGTTTCTCAATGCTGTGGATTTTCCCGTCTTGGTTTGCAATTTGGATTTGGAAAAAGAACCAGATTTAGCAGCAATAGGGAAACTAAAGAATTCTACAATTCTAGAAGTTAATGGAGTAAAGATTGGTGTAATAGGCTATCTTACACCGGACACTAAACGTCTGTCTCAACCAAATAATGTGAAATACACGGAGGAAATCGTGTCCATCAAGTAAGTAGAGCAAAGGTCTACTTACTCCAAAATACATATGTATACAAGACGTAACTTCCTACAGTGCCGAAGCTAAGAAGCTTAAGGATCAGGGAATAAAGATTATAATTGCTCTGGGACACTCTGGTTACCAGAAGGATCTGGAAATAGCCAGAGACTGTCCGGAAGTGGATATTGTCGTTGGAGCACACTCACATACTTTTCTGGATTCCACTAAACCGGTTGCCGCTATAAACGACACGAATCCCGAAGCGGTGCGAGGACCCTACCCCACCACAGTGGTGCAGCCGAGTGGCAAGAAGGTTCCCGTAGTACAAGCATATTCTGACACCAAATATCTGGGTAAACTACATGTCAAGGTGAGTTTACAATTCAGTTAAAATATAATTTATATATAATAAATATATATTTTCACCACCAAGTTCGATGAAGACGGAAATTTGATCGAGTTCAATGGAGCTCCAATTTTGCTAAATGCTTCTGTGCCCCAGGAGCAGGATTTCTTGGATTTACTAGAAACATATCGTCCAAATATAACTGCATTGGGAGACCAAATACTTGGTTACACCAGGGTACATCTGGAGGGTGACAGAATATGCCGGGCAAGGGAGTGCAATTTGGGAAATCTTGTTGCCGATTCGATGGTGCATGCGCGCATTATGGAAAATAAGGGAGGAAACTACTGGACTGATGCTGCTATAGCCTTACTGTCTGGTGGAAGTAAGTTTGATATTGTGATGCAGCGCTTTAAAACTGTATTGAAACCCCTTTTAATTTTTAGGCGTACGATCTTCAATAGAAAAGAACGAGCAGGGATCTATTACATTGCGGGATCTACAGAGAGTTTTTATATTAAATCAACTATACTTGACTCGCATTAGCGGACAAACACTACAAATTGCTCTGGAACATTCGGCGGATGTTTGGGGTACGGATTCCAATGGGGGCTTTTTGCAGTTTTCGGGAGTTCACGTCGAGTACGACTTGGACAGGGAACAGGGAAATCGTGTTGTGTCGGCTATGGTGCTTTGTGCCGAGTGCAGTGTTCCCACGTACACTCATCTCAATGAATCTGCATTCTACAATGTGATTACAACATCTTTTCTTCGCGATGGCGGTGATAAATTTCGTCTAGTTGAAGAACATGATCCGTATACGGAGCTTTTACAAATGGATAATATAGCTGCTATGAAAAAATATTTGCAGACCACAAATACTGTTTATCCTCATAATGAGCAACGTATAGTTATCAGAAAATCCAATTAAATTCATAAAAATATCAGAATTATATTCGTTATATTTCATATAAAACACTTTTTAAATAAAGAAAGAAATCGTATAAGTGAATCGAAGACATTAGATCAGCTTACTCACTCCACTGTGCATAGCGTCACGTAATCTACTTTTTAGACAATATATAGACTACTTGTAAATAACTGTTGTTAGCCAATACTTTGTTTAATAAAGAATATAATCAAATATTACTAAATATTAATATTACCAGTGACATATCACAATTATAAATAGGATTTTTTTTTTTACTAAAATATATTTAATAAAAAATATGTGACCATTTAAAGTCGGTTAGCTCAAAGCAATACATCGCTTATTACTTGTACATAAAAGCAACAAATGAATGAAATGAAAATATTGAGAAAGACGCATTGAAATACTTAAGTGACCAAACTGTCTGCCCTCTGTGGGATGTAACCCACTCACAATATATCATACATTTTTCTTTGGGATAGAGTCGAAACATAAAGGAATTTACTTTTTAGTTTCAAAATGTTTGAGCAAACAAAAGTATACAATATATATTATACATATAAGTATATTATTTTTAAGGCCAACAAATATTCCATTGAGTAGACTGCGAATGCTAAATTTTGTTGTTGGATTAATGAGCATCTGGGGTAAAAGCACTTCTTTTACAGAATCTCTGACTTGCATTGGTTGAGGGGACGACGATAAGACAAGACTAGACAAGACAAGACATGTCATTGTTATCATATCGCAATGTTCTCAAGCATGATGATAGCACTCTGTATGGCATTGACAGATTTTATAATTTATGTATATTTGCTACGCTATGTAGAAAGTATGTTTAACTGTAAAGTAAGAGGGTGATAATTTCGATGGGCTACAGTGTATATCAATAAATATATTTATGTACAATTTAACTTGCTGCTGCGAAATATTCGGTATGTACTCATACGTGGGAACATCACGTTCTGTTTGAACAACTGTTGGACATAAAACAAATTGATACAATACAGAAACGTGTACCAGTATCGGGGGGTATATATATAGAAACTATAGAACTACTATATGTACTATATACACTTACTGTGCATAATCTGCACACACCAAAAAAAAAAAAACAACAAGTAAAGAAGATTACAGTCGAGCTTGCCCGACTGTAGAAGACCCTGAGCAAGTATTTCAAAAGTAATAATTTGGTTAATAGAAAATTTAATTGAGCAAGCATCCAGATAATATTTGTTTTTAAAAGAAAAATTAAATAAAATTTTAATACAACTTTACATCGTATCTATGAGTTGCATTTAGTTCAAAACATTAATTTAAACAAGTAAGGAAGATTACAGTCGAGCTTGCCCGACTGTAGAAGACCCTGAGCAAGTATTTCAAAAATAATAATTTGGTTAAAAGAAAATTTAATTGAGCAAGCATCCAGATAATATTTTTTTTTTTAAAGAAAAATTAAATAAAATTCATTACATGAAGGAATGAATTTTAATACAACTCTACATCGTATCTATGAGTTGCATTAATTTCAAAACATTAATTTAAACAAGTAAAGAAGATTACAGTCGAGCTTGCCCGACTGTAGAAGACCCTGAGCAAGTATTTCAAAAGTAATAATTTGGTTAATAGAAAATTTAATTGAGCAAGTATCCAGATAATATTTTTTTTTAAAGAAAAATTAAATAAATTTCATTACATGAAGAAATGAATTTTAATACAACTCTACATAGTATCTATGAGTTGCATTTAGTTCAAAACATTAATTTAAACAAGAAAGAAAATGTCAGTCGGGCATGCCGACCGTATAATACCCTCTGAGCTTCGTTTCCAATTATATGAGTTCAAATTGGAGTAGCTGCTGCAAGAACTTTACATGTACACATATTTGTGTGTCTATCTAGCTCACACGTTTTTCGTTGCTTGTGTGCACAGTTCAATGCAATGCACGTGGCTATGCCTTGCTTGAAAGTATCGATTTTCGTTGTATGACAAACTTTTTTAATTATAGTCCGATTTTGATGAAATTTTCACAATCGTTTGATATTATTTGTCTGCAAGTATATGCTAAGTAACAAAACTATACGTTAGAAATAATTGAGCCAGCCGCTTGCAAAGTTACAAAGAAATGGTGCTTTTGGTGGGCGAAGGATGCGTGGCATCCAAAAAAATTTGATGGCATTATATTTATACTGCATCAAGCAACCTGCATTCCAAAATTGGAGTTCATAGGTGTTATAGTTACCGATATATTCGCAAAAAACCTGTATTTTTTCCGAGGTATGTCTGGTTTTTCGCTTATTGTGGGCGAATGGGGCGTGGCATCAAAAATAGAAAACAAACTTGTATTGACTGACTAAATATGTGGTCGATACTGACCAAGTTTGAACTTGTAGCTCTTACCATCTCTGAGATCTGTTTGTTCATACAGAGAAACAGACAGACAGACAGACAGACGGACATGGCTATATCGACTCGGCTGTTGATGCTGATCAAGAATATATGTACTTTACGGGGTCTGCCACGCCTCCTTCTGCCTGTTACATACAAATCGCCTCTGACAAACCCAATATACCCCTCAGAGGGTATAAAAAGCGATAGTTGTAAAAATAAAATATGGACAGTAATACTGTTTTCTCCTATGGGCGGAGGGGCGTGGCATTTAAAAAAGTGATTTTTTTTTTCAAAAAAGTCTAGATTAAAAAAAAAATTTTTTTGTTTAGTTGAGAAAAAGTTTCCGCTACCGAGGATCGAACCCTAGATCCCCTGCTCATCGCAGGCGAGCACTCTACTCCCTACGCCACCACACTCTTTTGGGAGTGAAAGCTTAAATACATACTTAAGTTGAATTCAAAATAAATCATCGTCAAATGATTTTCTTTGGAATTTTGGCCAAACAAATTTTTTGCCGATGAAAGTAAACTTAACTAATATTAACTAAATATAAGTGAACTGTTTTGATTATTTTTCGACTGATTTGTATTTTTAAGCAAGTTCTCTTTTCGAAAAAAATAATTCGCCTACAAAATGTTAACTATACAGCATTTTGTTAGCAATTTTTTAAGCGGAATATGTTTATATGGTATCCAATATCATGCGTAGTACGCATTGCGTACCAATTTTGGGCTTCCTTGCATTCATATTAAAGAAGTCAAAGTCCCACTGTTTCTCTAATTATGGGCAAAGGGGGCGTGGTATCCAAATTTGAAAATAAACTTGATATGCGTAACACAGCTACGAAGCGTCTGCAAAAAGAATGGAATCTCTAGCTATTATACTTGCTGAGAAACAGGCGTTCATACAGACGGACAGACGGACAGATAGACAAATTTCTCACAAAACCATTAGGCCCTTTTGCTCTTTTTCAAAGAGCTCAGGGTCTAAAAAAATGCTCACAAATTTTGACGGTCACAGAAGCCGGATGATTGGACGCAACAGGTTGAAGATTGCCAATGTTTATAAGGCTTGCGCCGTGTGTCCTGTTCTCAATATCAGACAGAGAAAGATAGAGAGAGAGAGAGAGAGGGGGATGTTACGGCGGATTTGCACGTGTTGCCTACGAGTAGGTATCCCACTAAAATACCAAACAATTCCTTCCTCATTTCAATACATTTTCAGACAATATTACCAGCGCTTTCCTAAACAAACTGAAGCCAGATGCCATTGTGAGATATATATGCACAGATTTAGCCATAGATTTCGTACTAAACTCTAATAATTTTTGCTTTAGTCGCTGGGCAATCACGAGTTCGATAAGAATGTTGAGCGTCTGATACCGTTCCTTAACGCTGTGGATTTTCCCGTCTTGGTTTGTAATTTGGAATTGGAGAAAGAACCAGAATTGGCAGCGACCAATAAACTAGCAAACTCGGCTATTCTAGAAGTAAATGGAGTGAAGATCGGTGTCATTTGTTACCTGACACCGGACACCAAGCATCTGTCAGTTAGAAACAATGTGGAATATAAGGAGGGAATCGTGTCCATCAAGTAAGTATATCAGAAGGTTTGCTTTAAAAAACATCTATACAAGCTTTAAATTCTTACAGTGCCGAAGCTAAGAAGCTTAAGGATCAGGGAATCAAGATCATTATTGCTTTGGGTCATTCTGGCTACCAGAAGGATCAGGAGATAGCCAGGGACTGCCCAGAGGTGGATATTGTCATTGGAGGACACTCTCACACTTTCCTGGACGCTAGTCAACCGATAAAGACGACACTAATCCCGAAGCTGTACGAGGACCCTACCCTACCACATTGGTGCAGCTGAGTGGCAAGAAGGTTCTTGTGGTACAGGCATACGCCTACACCAAATATCTGGGCAAAATACATGTGCAGGTTAGTTTACAAACCGTTTAAGATAGAAGTATATATATAGTTGATATATCTTTTCCTACTTAGTTCGATGTCGATGGAAATTTAATTTAATTCGATGGAGCTCCAATTCTGCTAAATGCTTCGGTGGCCCAGGAGCAGGATCTGTTGGATTTAATGGAGGTGTACCATTCCAATATTACTGCGCTGGAAGAAACCAAAGTAACCCTAGAGGGAGAACGCATATGTCGCTTGAGGGAATGCAATCTGGGTAATCTGATTGCCGATTCTATGGTTCACGCTCGAGTCTTGGAAGATAAGGGTGGGAATTTCTGGACTGACGCACTATTTGCCATGATACAGGGCGGAGGTAAATGTAATCCCCCTCTTGGTTATACATTTTGTAATGAAAGTTGGATTTTGCTTCGATTGATAAGAATCACAATGGATCTATTACGGGCAGCGATATTCTCACTGTGCTTCCCTTTGAGAACAGTTTGCATATTACACGTGTTTTCGGCAAACATTGCGAACTGCCTTGGAACGATCGGCGTCCATAAGAAACGAGGACTCTAACGGATGATTCCTGCAGTTTGCCGGCATTCGTGTGGAGTACGACTACGACATGGAGGAGGGACACCGTGTGCGTTGCCCATATGCGTTGTGCAGAGTGCGCCGTTCCTGAATACAGTCAACTCAATGATACGGCATTCTACAAGGTGATCGTACCCGACTTTCTGCTGAACGGAGGCAATGGCTATAATTTAAACGAAGAGATCGATCCATACTCTGAACTTCTTGTGAAGAACGATCAATTTGCCTTGGGACAGTATTTGGGGACGCGTCACTATGTCTATCCCGAAAACGGGGACCAACTGACGGAGCGGGTAGCATTATCGCTTCCATTGCCCTGATTATGGTCTCCTATTTGATGACTCGTTTTGTTTAATTAGTCCTAAGTATATTAACTGTTTAAACTGTAGTGCAATTTCCTAAAAACTGTATACGAAACATTATGAATTTATAAGTTTAAATACACATGTATGTAGCTGATTGTCGTAAATGTACAGCCGCTGATAGTTCTTATGTTGCTATATTCGGCAATCTAAAGATAACACAGATTTCAGACTGTGGAACTATTTCAAGGGAGACACATACTAAGTATATGTACATAAGTTTGTGTATGAGTACTTTTAAAGTGAATGCTAAAAAGCTAAAGATCATGTTAAGCAGCGCATAAACAGATAATTGCCTGATTTATCGCTGGATATTGTGCCTTATAAAATTAGGTCTTTTCATAGGCACTTTACTTTGTAAGGCGGCCCCCTCAATGACCGCCTTACAGTTAACAAGAAAGAAATGTCAGTCGGGCATGCCGACCGTTAATACCCTCTGAGCTTCGATTGGAATAGCTGCTGCAAGAACTTAACATGCACACATATTTGTATGTCTATCTCGCTCGCACAGGGCAATGCACGTGGCTATGCCTTGCTTGAATGTAACGATTTTCGTTGTTTGAGAAACTTTTTTCTTTATAGTCCGATTTTAATGAAATTTTTACAATCGTTTGATATTATTTGTCTGCAGGTATAACACTATACGTTAAGAAATAAGTGAGCCAGCGGCATGCAAAGTTACAACGCAATTTTGGGCGAAGGGGGCGTGGCATCCAATAAATTTTGATGGCATTATATTTATATTGCAAACAGCAACCTGCATGCCAAAATTGGTGTCCCTAGGTGCCATAGTTACAGAGATATTCGCAAAATATATTTTTTTCCGAGGTGTGTCTGGTTTTACGCTTATTGTGGGCGAATGGGGCGCGGCATCAAAAAAAAGGAAACAAACTTGTATTGACTGACTAAATATGTGGATGTGGTCGATACTGACTAAAACAGATATTGTAGCTCTTACCATCTCTGAATTCTGTTTGTTCATACGGACAGACAGACGGCCATGGCTAAATCGATTAGTTCTGATTAGTCGAAGATAATTGTTAGGAACTGGGTAATTTTGGCAACATAACTCGTTTCGACGTAATCCGAACTTAGAAGAATTGAATTTATTTGTAAATGTATGGATTTTTAGGTAGTAAACCATTTTTATTGACAAAATTAAATTAACCGTGCCATTTTGCAACCTATTTCTTAATTTAGTTTTAACTAAATTTACTTGGCTGAATAATTGATAATAATTTGAATGCAAAGAAGGCCAAATTTTAAAATCGCATGTTGCCTATAATTGCTCACTTTAGTCCAGAAAGAAACTACGTTTTCTTGGCATGCTTAAAATTTCAAACGGTATGGACAGATATTCGATTTGGTTGATTGCGATTACACGCTCAGAAAACATGGTTGAACTCAAATATATTTATCGAAGTAAATAAAAACTCTCGACCGAGGGTAAGCGACGTCGCGAGCGCGAGCGACAATTCACTTTGAGATCGGCAGCGGACAGAAGTGGACGTCGCAAGTTGGCGCGTACACAACTACAAAGTGAGTAGAGGTGAAGTTTGAAAAAAGGGACACGAGGTCGCCCAATATCGAAATATATATATAACAATATATACAATATAATCTAAATCGCCTTGAGTATATATTGTTAAACCTAACCTTCGCCGTGTGAACAATCCCGGCAATAGAATACTAACGAAGTAGCAAAAGAGACGAGGATCTCTCGCCTTGTGAACAATCCCGGCAATAGAGAACTAACAGTAGCGTACTAATGAATTAATAAATGAGACGAGGATTTTATCCCGTTGCCGCATAGGCGCGGGCGTAGCGTCACGTGTAAGTCTGTCGTGTTCATCCCTAACCCAACTAAACGTATTTCCTTCCCCTTAACACAACGTTTCAACAAACAACAAATTTTCTTGTTGGTTCGAGTCCTGGATAGACTGTGGCGATTCGATTCGATTTCAAACACTCGAAAAAGACTCGAATCTGGTCAAAAATTTCATAAAATGCTATGTGGGTCGCGGCAAAACTTAACGGCGCTCGATCACGCACACACAGGTACAGTGAGTGAACGGAAACAGGCAGACGCCAGTGCACAGTGGGCCAAAGGCCAGTGAACAGTGAGCGAAATTCGAAAATGTGGGAATTCGAAAACAAATGTACAGTGGGCCGGAGGTATGCCAAGCGAGAGTGAAAGTGTTCAAAAACAAACTGAAAAAATAAACGAGAGGGTGTGCATAGTGGGCCATGGGCCAGTGAGAGAGAAAAAAAGGAGAGAGAAAAACAAAACCACGTGCGAAGTGCGCAGTTCAAGCAGTGGGACAAAGGTTATTTACCCAAGAAAAAAATAGAACATTCTTTTCGGAGATAAACTCCGAATGGATCCTTCAGGTCACGATGCCCGGTCACTGCCGGACGGACAGGCCGATCCGCTCGGGTTCGTTGAAACCTTGGCGCAGCGCGCTATCACGTATGGCATCGATCTCGAGCTCATGCCCAGAGCCGTAAGCGAAGTGCTGTACGGGAAGGCCGCCACGTGGTTCCTCACAATTAAACAAATTATATTCCATTATTCTCGAAACGATTGAATATACTGATAAATGTGATTAATAAGCGAACAATTATATTTATGTACACATATGCAACTTGGAAATACCCTCTAGTGGATAAAGTTTTTCAGAATTTAAGCTCAACTTAATGGTTATACTTGATAAGTACAGCAGAGTACAGGTTTTAATTTGAAAAATAATAAATTTTACAACATTTTTTAGTCAACAAATTAATTAGGTTAAAAATGTCAGAGTAACAACCGCTGAGATTTATAACTTGTTTTTATTCAATATTAAGGAAGTCAATTTGGATGTCAACTTTGTCAATTCCAGTACAAACATTTGTCAGCATGATCAACTGTGATTTACATATATAGAATTGGGATTGGGTCTGAGGAAGTAATTTCATCATAATATTAAGATAATGTGATAACAATGATAAAAACAAAATAACACACATTGTTACTGCTCATTAAAATAGTTTATTCACAAAATTATTATTATCAAATCATTCTCATTTCAATTTCTGTTGTAATCTACAGTTCAAAAATGGTGAAATGGTCAAGTTTAGCCATTGCCTTGCTGCTTAACCTTCAAGTTGCTGTAAAGGCAAATTCAATCGTACCGAGACGGTCAACTGTAGCTACAGAATTTATTATTCTACATAACAATGATATGCACTCCAGATTTGAGCAGACGAATGTAACTGGATATAAGTGTCCCCCCGAGGATGTGAGTGCGGACAAATGTTTCGGAGGATTTGCTCGCGTGGCTTATGAGTAAGTGCTTCTACTATAGCACTATTATGTATTCTAATTGACTAATTTCCATTTTAGAGTGCGAAAACATCGAACAGAGGCTAAGAATGGAGGAACTCCCGTAGTTTACTTGAACGCTGGAGATACATACACGGGCAGTTCGTGGTTTACTGTCTTTAAGGATAAAATAGCCAGCAGTTTTCTCAACAAATTACAGCCAGAAGCTATGGTAAGATTAAGTTTGTATAGATCATGCTGTTTCTATAACCTAAAATTTTAAAATTTGATTACAGTCCCTGGGCAACCATGAGTTTGATGAGAGAGAGAAGGGCTTAGTTCCCTTCCTTAATGATATCAATTTCCCGGTATTGGCCTGTAATCTGGATTTGACCAACGCACCCACCTTAGCTGCCTCAAAACGACTGACTAATTCCACCGTACTTGACGTAAACGGTACCAAAGTAGCCGTAGTTGGTTACATTACTCCAGATACGAAATTGAAGTTGAATCTAAAAGAAGTGATATTCAATGAAGAGGTCGTTGCTATCAAGTAAGTAATTTGTATGTATATCTATGATATATATTTAAATCCTTTACTAATCTTATCCACAGCGCTGAGACGGCAAGACTGAAGGCTCAAGGATTCCAAATCATTATTGCCCTAGGACACTCTGGTTACGAAAAGGATCAGGAGATTGCCGAAAAGTGTCCGGATGTGGACATTGTCATTGGTGGACACACAAATACGTTCCTCTTCAGTGGCGAGAAGCCCAGCGTTGAGAAAGTAGATGGACCATATCCTACAGTGATCACCCAAAAGAGTGGAAAACGTGTTCCTGTCCTACAGGCCTATGCCTTCACCAAGTATCTAGGCAAATTGCATGTGAAGGTTAGCTAATCCTTTATACTCTTAAAAGTCAATTTTGATTTATACACTTTCTCTTACAGTTTGATAAAGATGGCAATTTAATTGAGTTTAATGGTTCGCCCATTCTATTGAATTTTGCTGTGCCAGAAGACAAGGAAGTTCTGAATCTATTGGAGCTTTATCGGGTGAATATGACATTACTGGAGAAGGATGAGGTGGGACATAGCAAAGTGTTTCTAGATGGTCGTAGGTCTTCTTGCCGTTCCGATGAATGCAATATGGGAAACCTAATTACCGATGCCATGATATACACTAGAGTCTTGGAGTATCAAGAAGGGGATTACTGGACCGATGCGGCTATTGCGCTACATCCGAGTGGCGGTGAGCTCCTTCAAAATCATATCATCTATAATAATTACTTCATTAATGGATTTATTTAGGTATAAAAAGCTCAATTGAGAAGAAATCAGATGGCGTGATAACCATGAACGATCTATTGTCGGTGTTGCCCTATACGAATGATCTTTATGTCACGAGGATCAGTGGCAAGGCCATATGGAAAGCGCTAGAACGCACAGCTTCTGTTCGCTCTACAGAGTCCGATGGAGGATTCCTACAGGTATCCGGCGTACAGGTTGTCTATGACCCCGAAATGGCAGAGGGAAGTCGTGTTGTCTCCGTGGATTTGAGATGTGCCAGTTGTACGATTCCCTCCTACAGTCCCCTCAACGAGACCGAGTACTACAATGTGATTGTGCCATGGTTCATGTTTGACGGTGGCGATGGATACAAAATGGTCGACGAAACCAATCCCAAATCGATGCTCCTAAATAAGACAGTGATGGAAGCTGTCAAGCAATATTTGAAACACAAGAACTTTGTCTATCCGGAGCTAGAGGGTCGCATTAAGTTTAGATCTCTGCCGAAGAGCGTTACTTCTGGTTCAGCAATAGGTTTAATGGGATGCTTTTTATTATTATTGATCTCAACTGGTGTCGTATTGCTGCTGGAATAAAAGTGTAATAATACTAAGGTTTTTTAAAATAGTTAGAGCTTTAATTTCCAGAAAATAAGTATAATTTTCATAGTGGCCTTTACGAACAAATTCCAAACAAAGTTAACAATTTTTGATTACCAACTAAATAATTCGTAATACTGTTGTCTTAAAATGCTGAGAAGCCTGGCCATATTTTTATACCCTCTGAGGGGTATATTGGGTTTGTCAGAAGTATGTAACAGGCAGAAGGAGGCGTTTCCGACCCCATAAAGTATATATATTCTTGATCAGCGTCAACAGCCGAGTCGATATAGCCATGTCCGTCTGTCCGTCTGTCCGTCTGTGCGTCTGGCCGTCTGTCCGTATGAACAAACAGATATCAGAGATGGTAAGAGCTACAATATCCGTTTTAGTCAGTATCGACCACATATTTAGTCAGTCAATACAAGTTTGTTTCCTTTTTTTGATGCCACGCCCCATTCGCCTACAATAAGCGAAAAACCAGACATACCTCGGAAAAAATACATGTGTTTGGCAAATATCTCGGTAACTATAAAACCTAGGGACACCAATTTTGGCATGCAGGTTGTTATTTGCAATATAAATATAATGCCATCAAAATTTATTGGAAGCCACGCCCCCTTCGCCCACCAAAAGCACAATTGCGTTGTAACTTTGCATGCCATGACATGACACTTATTTCTTAATATAACGTTTTGTAACTTAGAATATATTTGAAGACAAATAATATCAAACGATTGTGAAAATTTCATCAAAATCGGACTATAAATAAAAAAGTTTTTCATACAACGAAAGTCGTTCCTTTCAAGCAAGTCATAGCCACGTGTATTGCACTGAGCTGTGCACACAAGCAACGAAAACGAAAAACGTGCGAGCGAGATAGACACACAAATATGTGTGCATGTTAAGTTCTTGCAGCAGCTACTCCAATTTGAACTCATATAATTGGAAACGAAGCTCAGAGGGTATTTCACGGTCGGCATGCCCGACTGACAATTTCTTTCTTGTTGGTTCTACTTCATGCTATCCAAGGCTTTAAGTTTACCATCGTGCACAACAATGACATGCACGCGATGGGAAGGGGGATGACGATAAAGGACTCTGCTTTAGAGGCTTCGCCAGAGTGGCCACTGCGTATATTCATCACACTTAGAGATCCAAAACTCTATTACTCCTACCGGCTACTTTTAGGGTTAAAAGGGCTCGAGATAAGGTACCCACACTCTATCTAAATGCTAAGGATACTTTTCATTGCACTTCCTGGTTCGGAGTCTACAGAGGTCAACTGACTGCTGAACTATTGCACTTAATTGAGCCAGATGCTGTGGTTTGTATATCTTCAAATGTACATAAGTATAATTCACAACTTATTGGGTTAGTTGTGAATAGGCTCTGGGCAATCATGAGCTGGATGACAATGTCCCATGTCTAACGCCACTTCTAGAAACTGTTAAATTTCCCATTGTGTTCTGCAATATGGACGCAAGTGATGTTCCGGATCTCCTAAAATTTTACAAACTTTGTAAAATCGACTATCAACACAAGACTAGGCTAGAAGATTGGCATTATAGGCTACATAACGCCACTTACGAAATATTATGTTCCATATAATAACATTGAGTACTCTGACGAAATAACAGCCATTAGGTAAGTTTTTTTTTAAAAAGGAGTTAAGATCATAATAGCTCTGGGGCATTCGGGCTATGCAAAGGATCGAATAATTGCTTTGAACTGTCCAGAGGTGGATGTTGTTATCGGTGGACATTCGCATACATTTCTTTATACAGGAAAAATTGATTTAGAGGTAAGCTATAGAATCGATTATCCATATCATAAATTAATTGTTACTTTATTTCCAGTTCGAAGATATGGGAAAAATAATTCATTTTAGTGGTACTCCAATATTACTGGATAGATGGGTACCTCAGCAGGCCAATATCAAGGCTCTTTTGGATACTAAACGAGGCTATCCGACTGTGGTGACCAAAATTAATGGAAAACGGGTACCTGTTCTTCATGCATATGCATTTACCAAATATTTGGGTAATATTACTTTAGATGTACGTTAGTAATATACCAGTATACTTTATATATTATTTAGAAGTTATATGTTCTTTAGTTTGACGATGGAGGTAATTTACTCGCTTTCAGGGGCAGACCAATGTTGCTGGACTCTTCAATTAAACACAGTCAATCAATGATGGAGTTTTTATTCCCTCTGAGGGGTATATTGGGTTTGTGAAAAGTATGTAACACGCAGAAGGGGGCGTGGCAGACCCCATAAAGTATTTCATCAATATCGGACTATAATTAAAAAAGTTGGTCATACAACGAAAATCGTTCCTTTCAAGCAAGGATTAACCAAGTGCATTGCATTGAGCTGCGCACACAAGCAACAAAAACGAAAAACGTGCGAGCGAGATAGACACACAAATATGTGTGCATGTTAAGTTCATGCAGCAGCTACTCCAATTGGAACTCATATAATTGGAAACGAAGCTCAAAGGGTATTACCCGGTCGGCATGCCCGACGGACTTTTTTTTCGTGTTGGACTTCAAATTAGATGAGCTGAAGGCTAGTGTAGCGGGGAAAACTAGGGTGGTACTCGATGGCGATCGTATGTCATGCAGAACGAAGGAATGTTATCTGGGGAACTTTACTTGCGATGCTCTGGTTTATGCCAGATTGTATTGTCATTGTATCCCTAAAACTACAGCAATACCTGCCTCAATTGCGAAGACATCGGGCGGCTTGATAACCCAAGAAGATATATTGACGGCACTTCCCTTTGATGACGATCTTTTTATACCCTCTGAGGGGTATATTGGGTTTGTCAGAAGTATGTAACAGGCAGAAGGAGGCGTGGCAGACCCCATAAAGTATATATATTCTTGATCAGCATCAACAGCCGAGTCGATATAGCCATGTCCGTCTGTCCGTCTGTCTGTCTGTCCGTCTGTCCGTATGAACAAACAGATCTCAGAGATGGCAAGAGCTACAATTTCAAACTTGGTCAGTATCGATCACATATTTAGTTAGGCAATACAAGAATCTTTTTTTTTTGATGCCACGCCCCATTCGCCCACAATAAGCGAAAAACTAGACATACCTCGGAAAAAATACATGTTTTTTGCGAATATCTCGGTAACTATAATACCTAGGGACACCAATTTTGTCATGCAGGTTGCTTTTTGCAATATAAATATAATGCCAAATAAAATTTATTGGATGCCACGCCCCCTTCGCCCACAATTGCGTTGAAACTTCGAATGTTTCTGGCTCACTTATATCTTAACGTATAGTTTTGTATCTTAGCATATACTTGCAGACAAATAATATAAAACGATTGTGAAAATTTCATCAAAATCGGACTATATAATATATAATTAAAAAAGTTTTTCATACAACGAAAATCGTTCATTTCAAGCAAGACATAGCCACGTGCATTGCACTGAACTTTGCACACAAGCAACGAAAACGAAAAACGTGTGAGCGAGATAGACACACAAATATGTGTGCATGTTAAGTTCTTGCTGCAGCTACTCCAATTGGAACTCATATAATTGGAAACGAATCTCAGAGGGTATTACACGGTCGGCATGCCCGACTGACATTTTCTTTCTTGTTATCACTTGAATCAGTGGCATGATTATTTGGAACGCCCTAGAGCATGCGGCTTCAGTTGTAACCACATGGAACGATGGAGGGTTTCTTCAGGTGGCCGGAATATAAGTGATAATGGATACGTCCAGGCCTTCGGGAAATCGTGTCGTCTCCGTCGATTTGCGATGTGCTACATGCGATGTTCCAGCCTACAAAGCCCTTAACAAGACTGCGTACTACAATGTGATTGTGACAAAGTTCCTATACGAAGGAGGTAATGGACACGAGATGGTTAATGCAGTTAGTTAATGGAAGCATATTATGCATAAGCCAATCGTGGAAACTGTCAACCAATTTTTAAATGCTGTCGAATTCGTATGTACGGCTAATGAGAATCGTATTATGTTTAAAATAGTAAGCCCTACGCCTGTCCTTGTGTCTGCTATGGGCAAAATGTTCCTTAACGCTGTGGATTTTCCCGTCTTGGTTTGTAATTTGGATTTGGAGAAAGAACCTGAATTGGCAGCGACCAAGAAGCTAGCAAACTCGGCTATTCTAAAATTAAATGGAGTGAAGATCGGTGTCATTTGTTACCTGACACCGGACACCAAGCATCTGTCAGTTAGAAACAATGTGGAATACAAGGAGGAAATCGTGTCCATCAAGTAAGTATATCAGAAGGTTTGCTTTAAAAAACATCTATACAAGTTTTAAAATCTTACAGTGCCGAAGCTCAGCAGCTTAAGGATCAGGGCATTAAGATTATTATTGCTTTGGGTCACTCTGGCTACCAGAAGGATCAGTAGATAGGCAGAGACTGCCCAGAGGTGAATATTGTCATTGGAGGACACTCACACACTTTCCTGGACGCTAGTCAACCGGTTGCCGATAAAGACGACACAAATTCCGAAGCTGTGCGAGGACCCTATCCCACCACAGTGGTGCAACCGAGTGGCAAAAAGGTTCCTGTGGTACAGGCATACGCCTACACCAAATATCTGGGCAAAATACATGTTCAGGTTAGTTTAGAAACCGATTAAAATAAGATTATGTATATAATTGATATATCGTTTCCTACTAAGTTCGATGCCGATGGAAATATTCTCACTGTGCTTCCCTTTGAGAACAGTTTGCATATTACACGTGTTTCCGGCAAACATTGCGAACTGCTTTGGAACGATCGGCGTCCATAAGAAACGAGGACTCTAACGGATGATTCCTGCAGTTTGCCGGCATTCGTGTGGAGTACGACTACGACATGGAGGAGGGACACCGTGTGCGTTGCCCATGTGCGTTGTGCCTGAATACAGTTAACTCAATGATACGGCATTCTACAAGGTGATCGTACCCGACTTTCTGCTGAACGGAGGCAATGGCTATAACTTAAACGAAGAGTTCGATCCATACTCTGAACTTCTTGTGAAGAGCGATAAATTTGCCTTGGGACAGTATTTGGGGCCGCGTCACTATGTCTATCCCGAAAACGGGGACCAACTGACGGAGCGGGTAGCATTATCGCTTCCATTGCCCTGATTATGGTCTCCTATTTGATGACTCGTTTTGTTTAATTAGTCCTAAGTATATTAACTGTTTAAACTGTAGTGCAATTTCCTAAAAACTGTATACGAAACATTATGAATAAGTTTAAATACACATGTATGTAGCTGATTGTCGTAAATGTACAGCCGCTGATAGTTCTTATGTTGCTATATTCGGCAATCTAAAGATAACACAGATTTCAGACTGTGGAACTATTTCAAGGGAGACACATACTAAGTATATGTACATAAGTTTGTGTATGAGTACTTTTAAAGTGAATGCTAAAAAGCTAAAGATCATGTTAAGCAGCGCATAAACGTACATATGTTTGCCTGATTTATCGCTGGATATTGTGCATTCTAAAATTAGGTCTTTTCATAGGCACTTTACTTTGTGAGGCGGCCCCCTCAATGACCGCCTTACAGTTAAAAATAACATTGTGTTGCTTTGATATCACTATATAAACAAGAAAGAAAATGTCAGTCGGGCATGCCGACCGTGTAATACCCTCTGAGCTTCTTTTCCAATTATATGAGTTCAAATCGGAGTTGCTGTTCCAATAACTTAACATGCACACATATTTGTATGTCTGTCTCGCTCGCACGTTATTCGTTTTCGTTGCTTGTGTGCACAGCTCAGTGCAATGCACGTGGCTACGCCTTGCATGAAAGTATCGATTTTCGTTGTAGGAAAAACTTTTTTATTTATAGTCCGATTTTGATGAAATTTTCACAATCGTTTGATATTCTATGTCTGCTGGTATATTCTATTCGCAGGCATGCAAAGTTACAAAGAAGTTGTGCTTTATGTGGGCGAAGGAGGCGTGGCATCCAAAAATTTTTGATGGCATTGTCTTTATATTGCAAATGGCAACCTGCGTGCCAAAATTGGAGGTGTTATAGTTACCGAGATATTTGCCAAAAACATGTATTTTTTCCGAGGTATGTCTGGTTTTACGCTTATTGTGGGCGAATGGGGCGCGGCATCAAAAAAAGGAAACAAACTTGTATTGACTGACTAAATATGTGGATGTGGTCGATACTGACTAAAACAGATATTGTAGCTCTTACCATCTCTGAGTTCAGTTTGTTCATACGGACAGACAGACGGCCATGGCTAAATCGACTCGGCTTGTGATGCTGATCAAGAATATATATACTTTATGGTGTCTGCCAAGCCTCCTTCTGCCTGTTATATACTTTTCTTCTTCTGACAAACCCAGTATACCCCTCAGAAGGAGGTACAACGCAAATCGTTCCTTTCAAGCAAGGCATAACCACGTGCATTGCACTGAGCTGTGCACAAAAGCAACGAAAACGAAAAACGTGCGAGCGAGACAGACATACAATGTGTGCATGTTAAGTTCTTGCACCAGCTACTCCAGTTTGAACTCATATAGTTGGAAACGAAGCTCAGAGGGTATTAAACGGTCGGCATGCCCGACTGACATTTTCTTTCTTGTTTTGATAGGAGGCGTGGCATCCAAAAAATGTTGATGGCATTATCTTTATATTGCATCAAGCAACCTGCCTGCCAAAATTGGTGTCCCTAGGTGTTATAGTTACCGAGACATTTGCCAGATATATGTATTTTTTCCAAAATATGTCTGGTTTTTCGCTTATTGTGGGCGTATGGGGCGTGGCATCAAAAAAAGGAAACAATACTTGTATTGACTGACTAAATATGTGGTCGATACTGACTAAAACGGATATTGTAGCTCTTACCATCGCAGAGATCTGTTTGTTCATAGGGACAGACGGACATGGCTATATCGACTCTGAAGAGGCCCATGAAAGGACGACGTTACGCTACGCTTGACGAGATAAAGACGGAATCGAAGGAGGAGCTGAACAAGATAACAAAATATGATTTTTTGAAGTGCTTCGAAGATTGGAAAAACCGTTGGAACAAGTGTATAATATCTCATGGGTATTACTTTGAAGGGGACAAAATAGATATTCATGAATAAATAAATAATTTTTGAAAAAACACAAAATTCGCGATACTTTTTGAACACACCTCGTATGTAAGATTTTTAGTATTTAAATCTGCTATAGGTAGCCACTGAAGGCGCTCGGTCAGTATTTTGTTGGTATTTATAGTTATGGCGAATGTTTTGAACTCCCCAGCTAGGGCCACTGAAGGCAGTCATTATTATTAAGCATTAGATCATAAGGCCAACGGAGGCCACAGCCGTATTAGTTGTTGATTAATTTTATTATTACTATTCGTTTGTTATTCGATTGTCGCCCGCGCTCGTTGGAGAACAATCGCAGACACGCAACCCTGCCAGCAGCGCAAAACTTTTTTTAAACAAGAAAGAAAATGTCAGTTGGGCATGCCGACCGTGTAATACCCTCCGAGCTTCGTTTCCAATTAGATGAGTTCAAATTGGAGTAGCTGCTGCAAGAACTTAACATGCACACATATTTGTGTGTCTATCTCGCTCACACGTTTTTCGTTTTCGTTGCTTGTGTGCGCAGCTCAATGCAATGCACGTGGTTAATCCTTGCTTGAACGGTACGATTTTCGTTGTATGACCAACTTCTTAATTATCTTCCGATTTTGATGAAATTTTCACAATCGTTTGATATTATTTATCTGCAATTATACGCTGAGATACAAAACTATACGTTAAGAAATAAGTGAGCCAGCCGCTTGCAAAGTTACAACAAAATTGTGCTTTTGGTGGGCGAAGGAGGCGTGGCATTGTCTTTATATTGCAAATAGCAACCTGCATGCCAAAATTGGTGTCCCTAGGTGCCATAGTTACCGAGATATTCGCAAAAAACCTGTATTTTTTCCGAGGTGTGTCTGGTTTTACGCTTATTGTGGGCGAATGGGGCGCGGCATCAAAAAAAGGAAACAAACTTGTATTGACTGACTAAATATGTGGATGTGGTCGATACTGACTAAAACAGATATTGTAGCTCTTACCATCTCTGAGTTCTGTTTGTTCATACGGACAGACAGACGGCCATGGCTAAATCGACTCGGCTTGTGATGCTGATCAAGAATATATATACTTTATGGTGTCTGCCAAGCCTCCTTCTGCCTGTTATATACTTCTGACAAACCCAATATACCCCTCAGAGGGTATAAAAAAGGATAGCTGAACTAAAAAAAGGACAACAAAGAGACAAATAGTAAAAAATATACGGACAAATTTTTTGTATATAAAAATAATTTTTTTTATCTTCATTTTATTCCAATGCGTATAATAAGTCCTCAAGAGAAGTTTCATCTTCATCACTTCCTTGATCGTACGATGCCCACGTTCTGATTAGTCGAAGATAATTGTTAGGAACTGGGTAATTTTGGCAACATAACTCGTTTCGACGTAATCCGAACTTAGAAGAATTGAATTTATTTGTAAATGTATGGATTTTTAGGTAGTAAACCATTTTTATTGACAAAATTAAATTAACCGTGCCATTTTGCAACCTATTTCTTAATTTAGTTTTAACTAAATTTACTTGGCTGAATAATTGATAATAATTTGAATGCAAAGAAGACCAAATTTTAAAATTGCATGTTGCCTATAATTGCTCACTTTAGTCCAGAAAGAAACTATGTTTTCTTGGCATGCTTAAAATTTCAAACGGTATGGACAGATATTCGATTTGGTTGATTGCGATTACACGCTCAGAAAACATGGTTGCACTCAAATATTTTTATCGAAGTAAATAAAAACTCTCGGCCGAGGGTAAGCGACGTCGCGAGCGCGAGCGACAATTCACTTTGAGATCGGCAGCGGACAGAAGTGGACGTCGCAAGTTGGCGCGTACACAACTACAAAGTGAGTAGAGGTGAAGTTTGAAAAAAAGGGACACGAGGTCGCCCAATATCGAAATATATATATAACAATATATACAATATAATCTAAATCGCCTTGAGTATATATTGTTAACCCTAACCGTCGCCGTGTGAACAATCCCGGCAATAGAATACTAACGAAGTAGCAAAAGAGACGAGGATCTCTCGCCTTGTGAACAATCCCGGCAATAGAATACTAACGAAGTAGCAAAAGAGGTGAGGAACAATCCCGGCAATAGAAAACTAATAAAGTAGCAAAAACGACGAGGATCTGATCCCGTCGTCGTGTGAACAATCCCGGCAGTAGCGTACTAATGAATTAATAAAAGAGACGAGGATTTTATCCCATCGCCGCGTGGATTTTTTATCCCGGCACCCCTGGGTCTGCCGAGAACGGTCGACGCACGCACGCGGTTACACCCGAGCTGCTCCCGATCTCGCGGACTCATTCGTACACGTAGCGTCACGTGTATGTCTGTCGTGTTCATCCCTAACCCAACTAAACGTATTTCCTTCCCCTTAACACAACGTCTCAACAAACAACAAATTTTCTTGTTGGTTCGAGTCCTGGATAGACTGTGGCGATTCGATTCGATTTCAAACACTCGAAAAAGACTCGAATCTGGTCAAAAATTTCATAAAATGCTATGTGGGTCGCGGCAAAACTTAACGGCGCTCGATCACGCACACACTGGTACAGTGAGTGAACGGAAACAGGCAGACGCCAGTGCACAGTGGGCCAAAGGCCAGTGAACAGTGAGCGAAATTCGAAAATGTGGGAATTCGAAAACAAATGTACAGTGGGCCGGAGGTATGCCAAGCGAGAGTGAAAGTGTTCAAAAACAAACTGAAAAAATAAACGAGAGGGTGTGCATAGTGGGCCATGGGCCAGTGAGAGAGAAAAAAAAGGAGAGAGAAAAACAAAACCACGTGCGAAGTGCGCAGTTCAAGCAGTGGGACAAAGGTTATTTACCCAAGAAAAAAATAGAACATTCTTTTCGGAGATAAACTCCGAATGGATCCTTCAGGTCACGATGCCCGGTCACTGCCGGACGGACAGGCCGATCCGCTCGGGTTCGTTGAAACCTTGGCGCAGCGCGCTATCACGTATGGCATCGATCTCGAGCACATGCCCAGAGCCGTAAGCGAAGTGCTGTACGGGAAGGCCGCCACGTGGTTCCTCACAATTAAACAAATTATATTCCATTATTCTCGAAACGATTGAATATACTGATATATGTGATTAATAAGCGAACAATTACATTTATGTACACATATGCAACTTGGAAATACCCTATAGTGGATAAAGTTTTTCAGAATTTAAGCTCAACTTAATGGTTATACTTGATAAGTACAGCAGAGTACAGGTTTTAATTTAAAAAATAACAAATTTTACAACATTTTTTAGTCAACAAATTAATTAGGTTAAAAATGTCAGAGTAACAACCGCTGAGATTTATAACTTGTATTTATTCAATATTAAGGAAGTCAATTTGGATGTCAACTTTGTCAATTCCAGTACAAACAGTTGTCAGCATGATCAACTGTGATTTATATAGAATTGGGATTGGGTCTGAGGAAGTAATTTCATCATAATATTAAGATAATGTGATAACAATGAATGCAAAGAAGGCCAAATTTTAAAATTGCATTTTGCCTACAGAGTCCCTATAATTGCTCACTTTAGTCCAGAAAGAAACTATGTTTTCTTGGCATGCTTAAAATTTCAAACGGTATGGACAGATATTCGATTTGGTTGATTGCGATTACACGCTCAGAAAACATGGTTGCACTCAAATATTTTTATCGAAGTAAATAAAAACTCTCGGCCGAGGGTAAGCGACGTCGCGAGCGCGAGCGACAATTCACTTTGAGATCGGCAGCGGACAGAAGTGGACGTCGCAAGTTGGCGCGTACACAACTACAAAGTGAGTAGAGGTGAAGTTTGAAAAAAAGGGACACGAGGTCGCCCAATATCGAAATATATATATAACAATATATACAATATAATCTAAATCGCCTTGAGTATATATTGTTAAACCTAACCTTCGCCGTGTGAACAATCCCGGCAATAGAATACTAACGAAGTAGCAAAAGAGACGAGGATCTCTCGCCTTGTGAACAATCCCGGCAATAGAATACTAACGAAGTAGCAAAAGAGGTGAGGAACAATCCCGGCAATAGAGAACTAACAAAGTAGCAAAAACGACGAGGATCTGATCCCGTCGTCGTGTGAACAATCCCGGCAGTAGCGTACTAATGAATTAATAAAAGAGACGAGGATTTTATCCCGTCGCCGCGTGGATTTTTTATCCCGGCACCCCTGGGTCTGCCGAGAACGGTCGACGCACGCACGCGGTTACACCCGAGCTGCTCCCGATCTCGCGGACTCATTCGTACACGTAGCGTCACGTGTATGTCTGTCGTGTTCATCCCTAACCCAACTAAACGTATTTCCTTCCCCTTAACACAACGTCTCAACAAACAACAAATTTTCTTGTTGGTTCGAGTCCTGGATAGACTGTGGCGATTCGATTCGATTTCAAACACTCGAAAAAGACTCGAATCTGGTCAAAAATTTCATAAAATGCTATGTGGGTCGCGGCAAAACTTAACGGCGCTCGATCACGCACACACTGGTACAGTGAGTGAACGGAAACAGGCAGACGCCAGTGCACAGTGGGCCAAAGGCCAGTGAACAGTGAGCGAAATTCGAAAATGTGGGAATTCGAAAACAAATGTACAGTGGGCCGGAGGTATGCCAAGCGAGAGTGAAAGTGTTCAAAAACAAACTGAAAAAATAAACGAGAGGGTGTGCATAGTGGGCCATGGGCCAGTGAGAGAGAAAAAAAAGGAGAGAGAAAAACAAAACCACGTGCGAAGTGCGCAGTTCAAGCAGTGGGACAAAGGTTATTTACCCAAGAAAAAAATAGAACATTCTTTTCGGAGATAAACTCCGAATGGATCCTTCAGGTCACGATGCCCGGTCACTGACGGACGGACAGGCCGATCCGCTCGGGTTCGTTGAAACCTTGGCGCAGCGCGCTATCACGTATGGCATCGATCTCGAGCACATGCCCAGAGCCGTAAGCGAAGTGCTGTACGGGAAGGCCGCCACGTGGTTCCTCACAATTAAACAAATTATATTCCATTATTCTCGAAACGATTGAATATACTGATATATGTGATTAATAAGCGAACAATTACATTTATGTACACATATGCAACTTGGAAATACCCTATAGTGGATAAAGTTTTTCAGAATTTAAGCTCAACTTAATGGTTATACTTGATAAGTACAGCAGAGTACAGGTTTTAATTTAAAAAATAATAAATTTTACAACATTTTTTAGTCAACAAATTAATTAGGTTAAAAATGTCAGAGTAACAACCGCTGAGATTTATAACTTGTATTTATTCAATATTAAGGAAGTCAATTTGGATGTCAACTTTGTCAATTCCAGTACAAACAGTTGTCAGCATGATCAACTGTGATTTATATAGAATTGAGATTGGGTCTGAGGAAGTAATTTCATCATAATATTAAGATAATGTGATAACAATGATAAAAACAAAATAATACACATTGTTACTGCTCATTAAAATAGTTTATTCACAAAATTATTATTATCAAATCATTCTCATTTCAATTTCTGTTGTAATCTACAGTTCAAAAATGGTGAAATGGTCAAGTTTAGCCATTGCCTTGCTGCTTAACCTTCAAGTTGCTGTAAAGGCAAATTCAATCGTACCGAGACGGTCAACTGTAGCTACAGAATTTATTATTCTACATAACAATGATATGCACTCCAGATTTGAGCAGACGAATGTAACTGGATATAAGTGTCCCCCCGAGGATGTGAGTGCGGACAAATGTTTCGGAGGATTTGCTCGCGTGGCTTATGAGTAAGTGCTTCTACTATAGCACTATTATGTATTCTAATTGACTAATTTCCATTTTAGAGTGCGAAAACATCGAACAGAGGCTAAGAATGGAGGAACTCCCGTAGTTTACTTGAACGCTGGAGATACATACACGGGCAGTTCGTGGTTTACTGTCTTTAAGGATAAAATAGCCAGCAGTTTTCTCAACAAATTACAGCCAGAAGCTATGGTAAGATTAAGTTTGTATAGATCATGCTGTTTCTATAACCTAAAATTTTAAAATTTGATTACAGTCCCTGGGCAACCATGAGTTTGATGAGAGAGAGAAGGGCTTAGTTCCCTTCCTTAATGATGTCAATTTTCCGGTATTGGCCTGTAATCTGGATTTGACCAACGCACCCACCTTAGCTGCCTCAAAACGACTGACTAATTCCACCGTACTTGATGTAAACGGTACCAAAGTAGCCGTAGTTGGTTACATTACTCCAGATACGAAATTGAAGTTGAATCTAAAAGAAGTGATATTCAATGAAGAGGTCGTTGCTATCAAGTAAGTAATTTGTATGTATATCTATGATATATATTTAAATCCTTTACTAATCTTATCCACAGCGCTGAGACGGCAAGACTGAAGGCTCAAGGATTCCAAATCATTATTGCCCTAGGACACTCTGGTTACGAAAAGGATCAGGAGATTGCCGAAAAGTGTCCGGATGTGGACATTGTCATTGGTGGACACACAAATACGTTCCTCTTCAGTGGCGAGAAGCCCAGCGTTGAGAAAGTAGATGGACCATATCCTACAGTGATCACCCAAAAGAGTGGAAAACGTGTTCCTGTCCTACAGGCCTATGCCTTCACCAAGTATCTAGGCAAATTGCATGTGAAGGTTAGCTAATCCTTTATACTCTTAAAAGTCAATTTTGATTTATACACTTTCTCTTACAGTTTGATAAAGATGGCAATTTAATTGAGTTTAATGGTTCGCCCATTCTATTGAATTTTGCTGTGCCAGAAGACAAGGAAGTTCTGAATCTATTGGAGCTTTATCGGGTGAATATGACATTACTGGAGAAGGAAGAGGTGGGACATAGCAAAGTGTTTCTAGATGGTCGTAGGTCTTCTTGCCGTTCCGATGAATGCAATATGGGAAACCTAATTACCGATGCCATGATATACACTAGAGTCTTGGAGTATCAAGAAGGGGATTACTGGACCGATGCGGCTATTGCGCTACATCCGAGTGGCGGTGAGCTCCTTCAAAATCATATCATCTATAATAATTACTTCATTAATGGATTTATTTAGGTATAATAAGCTCAATTGAGAAGAAATCAGATGGCGTGATAACCATGAACGATCTATTGTCGGTGTTGCCCTTTACGAATGATCTTTATGTCACGAGGATCAGTGGCAAGGCCATATGGAAAGCGCTAGAACGCACAGCTTCTGTTCGCTCTACAGAGTCCAATGGAGGATTCCTACAGGTATCCGGCGTACAGGTTGTCTATGACCCCGAAATGGCAGAGGGAAGTCGTGTTGTCTCCGTGGATTTGAGATGTGCCAGTTGTACGATTCCCTCCTACAGTCCCCTCAACGAGACCGAGTACTACAATGTGATTGTGCCATGGTTCATGTTTGACGGTGGCGATGGATACAAAATGGTCGACGAAACCAATCCCAAATCGATGCTCCTAAATAAGACAGTGATGGAAGCTGTCAAGCAATATTTGAAACACAATGACTTTGTCTATCCGGAGCTAGAGGGTCGCATTAAGTTTAGATCTCTGCCGGAGTGCGTTACTTCTGGTTCAGCAAAAGGTTGAATGGGATGCGTTTTGTTTTAATTGATATCAACTGGTGTCGTATTGCTGCTTAAATAAAAGTGTAATAATACTAAGGTTTTTTTAAATATTTAGAGCTTTAATTTCCAGGAAATAAGTATAATTTTCATAGTGGCCTTTACGAACAAATTCCAAACAAAGTTAACAATTTTTGATTACCAACTAAATAATTCGTAATACTGTTGTCTTAAAATGCTGAGAAGCCTGGCCATATTTTTGGTTCTACTTCATGTTAGCTAGGGCTTTAAGTTTACCATCGTGCGGCGGAAGGTGTCTCAAGGGGGATGACGATAAAAGACTCTGCTTTGGAGGCTTCGCCAGAGTGGCCACTGCGTATATTCATCACACTTAGAGATCCAAAACTCTATTACTCCTACCGGCTACTTTTAGGGTTAACAGGGCTCGAGATAAGGAAAGTGTTAAATTTCCTATTGTGTGCTGCAATATGGACGCAAGTGATGTTCCGGATCTCCTAAACTCTACAAACTTTGTAAAATCGACTATCAACACGAGACTGGGCAAGAAGATTGGCATTATAGGCTACATAACGCCACTTACGAAGTATTATGTTCCATATACACCTAAGTCTGTTTTTACACGGTAGATTGGTTCCAGAGGAAGCCGTGCAAAAATCCGTTTAAAAAGATACATTAATTGATATTCCGCAAAAGTTAAATCTGACAAAAGAATTTAAGCACATAAAATTTTAAATCGTGCTAAATGAAATAAAATCGTGTAAAAAAATATTCAATTTCCAAACCGTGTTATATCAAAACCGTGCAAAAAAAAGACCGTGTAAAAACAGACTTAGGTGTAATAACATTGAGTACTCTGACGAAATAACAGCTATTAAGTAAGTTTTTTTTAAATAATTTTTCGTAATGTAGATTAATATATTTGAGCCATTGAAGCCTCGAAGCAAAGGAACTTATTAAAAAGGGAGTAAATATCATAAAAGCTCTGGGGCATTCGGGCTATGCAAAGGATCGAATGATTGCTTTGAACTGTCCAGAGTTGGATGTTGTTATCGGTGGACATTCGCATACATTTCTTTATACAGGAACGTCCCCGGAAAAGGGCAAACGGAGGGTGACTATCCGACGGTGATGACTAGGTCAAATGGACAACAAGTTCCTGTTCTTCAAGCTTATGCCACTAACCATACAATACATAGATAGGCCATTTCGAGTATTTTTTTATTGCACATTTTTCAAGACTCATGTATCCCAGTCTGGGATCAAAAAATACTCGAAATGGCCTATCTATGAATTGTATGGTTAGTGCTATTACGCTTTGGCATCTGCGTGGCATGGAGTTCACTAGATCCTGGCAATACTTGACGGGAATTTTCTTCCACTCCTCTTGGACCAGCAGCCAAAGTTGTGCTTCAGTTTTTGGCTTCGACTTGAACACACTTTGTTTGACAGTGTCCCACAGGCTTTCCATGAGGTTCAGATCTTTCGACAGAGCTGACCATGTGATTACCTCAATCTTCTCCAGGTTTAACCAATTCCTGGCAAGTAGGCTGTAGCATTTTGGATCGTCTATCTGTTGGAATTTCCATTTTGGAGGCATGTTCGAAGAGGCATATGGTAGCATTATATCTTTTAACATACCAAGATACGCTATATCATCCATATCTTCTTCAATCATATGGATGGGACCAACGCCATTGTATGAAAAACAAACCCACACAGAGATTAAAATTAAGCCTGATTCATCGACTGCTATTTGACATTTTTTGGTCCAAAGAACATTATGCCAATCTGTTTCCAACCAATTCGAATTAGATTTGGCAGTTTCGAGAAGTTCTTTTGTTTCATTTCTGCTTGTGAGTTGGTCCTATTCCCCGAACTCCTTTAAATTCACGCACTCTCGGCGTATAGATTCAACACTTATGGTAGGTTGGTTCCACTTTGATTGTCTTCGCTTTGCGGCGGATAGCTTTGACGTGTTCGATGATGTGACGATCATCTGCTGCCGTCGTCAATCGTTTGCCGCCACGCATCTCTGACTTCGATTGGTATTGATGGCATTAGACACCATCCTGGCAGAACAGCCAATTTCAATTTGAATTTGTTTGTATTTTTTACTTTTCTGCCTATCAAGTCGAATCTTTTCTCTTTTCTCAGCCGTGCAGTGCTTTATTCTACCCACTAAAATTATTAGAATATTTATGATTATAGCACATTTATACACACACAATAGCAAAACAATTAATTTTAGCTTACTTTTAGCAAAAACCAATTTCGACCGTATTTCAAATTGTTATCTACCCGAGAACAGTCGCGCTAACCAACTGAATTGTATTCAAACAGCATGCTGTTATCTGCTGTTAAATGTACATACACTGTTAAATGCACTGTTGAATTTTACAGATATGGATTGTGCCGTCAATGCAAAGCTTCCATAATTGCGAATTACCAGAAAAATATATTTCTTTGATACGATCCAATAAAAAATATGAAGAGTTAATTACACGTTTATAAATTTAATTATTTTCGTGTTGTTTTATTTCAAGCCTGTTTTTTTTTTTAGCGTGTTCTAGCTTATATTTCTGTAAAATCTAGCTTATTTAAACGTTCAAAACCTGGCAACACTGCTTAAAAGTACAGCGCCAACAGCTGTTTTTTTTTTAACAGCTGTAGTTTGTGCTTTTGTCACTTGTTTTCGCCACATTTAAATAATATTGTTGCCGGGTTTTTTAACTTACAAATGCATGGTACCCGTCGAATAATTAAGATTTTGTGCCCAACTCGTGCCACTGTAACCACATTCTATCAGTCGACGCGTGCACTGAAAACCTCATCGATTCGCATGCCTTCTCCGCCAAAAATTGCAAAAACGTCGGAAACTGAACTTTCGGCGGATGTAATAAAGCAGCTGGGAAAGCCGCCAAGAATGCGTGAGGATGCCGCATTTACTAAGGTTGACAGTGATGAGTTTCACAGCATTTTTACGCCAGAGCTGAAGGCTCTTGTGGCGCTGTTTAAGAAATACAACTATGAACTGCGCATTGCCGGGGGAGCAGTAAGGGACATCCTAATGAATATTAAGCCAAAGGATGTGGATTTGGCTACAACTGCGACTCCCGATCAAATGAAGGTTATGTTCGACAAGGAGGAGGTGCGCATGATCAATGCCAAGGGCGAGAAGCATGGCACAATTACACCACGCATCAATGGCAAGGAGAACTTTGAGGTGACCACATTGCGCATAGATGTACGCACTGATGGACGACATGCGGACGTGGTGTTCACCACCGACTGGCAATTGGATGCGAATCGCCGCGACTTGACCATAAACTCCATGTACCTCGGCTTTGACGGCACAGTCTACGATTACTTCTATGGCTACGATGATGTGCTGCAGCGTCGCGTAGTGTTTGTCGGTGATGCTGATGTCCGTATCAAGGAGGACTATTTGCGTATTCTACGCTACTTTCGCTTCTACGGGCGCATCGCACCAGCCGCCCAAGCACACGACGAGGACACACTGGCTGCCATCAAGGCAAATGCAGCTGGTCTGGCCCGAATCAGTGGAGAGCGAATCTGGGCCGAGCTGCAGAAGATCGCCATTGGAAACTTTGGACGCGAGCTGCTGCTAGAGATGCACAATTGTGGCCTAACTGAGCACTGTGGACTGCCGGCACAGCCGAATGTCACAGAGTTTCAGCGCCTCTGCTCCGCTTTGGATCAGTTCGAGAAGCCACACTATCCCATTCTGTATCTGATAGCTTTGCTGCACACTACCGAGGAGGCAATGAAGTTACACGAGCGTCTCAAGCTATCGGCCTACGAGCGTGATCTCGCACTGTTTATTACCCAGCAGCGTCATCGGGTAAATAAGCCTTAATTGAACTATATATTCCTGATTCTTTTGTAATCATCGCTTAACTGAATCATTTACAGATTGATGCCGAGTACACTTGTCTGCGCGACTATCAGAAATTGTGTCTTCAACCATATGCAAAACGAGATTTTGTTGAGCAGCTGCTAAAATATGCTAACAAACTTGAGCTCTACCAGCAACTGAAGACATGGGAAACACCCAGTTTTCCCATCAACGGAAATACACTGAAAAGTCACGGGATAGGAGGCAAGAAAATGGGTTTGGTTCTAGCCGAATTGCGTTTGCTCTGGGCAGACAGTGATTTCAAGCTGACAGCAGACGAATTGCTGGCGAAAGTACCCTCAATATTGGAGCTGCTGCAGGTGGAACCATCTCCGAATACCCAAAGTAAAAAGAAGCGTACTTTGTGATTCTCTTCCACTTTGTGATTTTACTGTAGCATAATAAACTGTTGAAGCAAACTACTCTTTGCTAAAGATCTGTATGGGTCGCTTGAAGCCAGCTTTGCAATGCTCCGGTTGGCCCATAACTTCCATGCTGCAGAAGCCCACATCTGGACTAAGCAGATATTGTGTAAACTCCTCCGGCTTGAATTTGATGCTGCTGTAGTTGTCGCGTATTTGATCCTGTAAATGTAAAGGAATTAGTAATAAGACACATTTGAGTTGTGTAAACATGTAACTGGCTTACCGATAGCCTTTTGCGGCGTTTGTATGTGTCAAAGGATTGGGGTTCCAGAATCAGCTTTCCACCGGGTCGCAGCTGTAGGAACATACGCCGGAACGCTTGCTTCAGACCTGCATCACAGAAGTTTAGGTGTATCCATTTGGTCACCGACAAGCACAAGATGACATCGAATTGTGGACGCTCGATCTCAAGGAGGACATCATCCTCCAGCACATAGTTACCGTGCACGAATTTGACATTGTAGGGAAACCTTCCCGCTGCAGCCGCAACGGATATGTTGCTGGTCTTCTTTAGATTAGTGATGGCCAGTTGAGCATCATGTGTCAAACTGCGATCGATGTCCAGACCAATGAGACTCTTGACCCCAAATTGCTTGGCAATCTGTATAGACAAGTGGCCGGAATTGCAGCCTATGTCCAGCAATTGCTTGTCGTCAAACAGCTCCGGACGTGTGGCAAACACATCCAATCGAATGTCGTGGAAATCTTTGTCCAGAATGCGCTTTCCATAGTACTGTTTGTAGTTGCCGTACATGAATGTCTCCTGCTTGTCCAACTTCGTTTTGTTTTCTAATTCCAGACGCTTCTTTGGACTCTGCGCTGGCGGACGTCGCTGGGCAGTCTGTTCCATGGTGTCTCCGGCGACAAGCATGTGCATGTCCGTTGGTTTAACTGCGGCTTTGTCGCCAAATTCCGCGGCACTTTGTTTCAGTCTTTTAATTTCACTATCGCCATTCTCAATAGTTGATTTTCGCTTCTCGGCAAGCTGTGACAATTTCAATTCAGGTACTGGTGTGTTATTGTTATTTTCCAAATCCATTGTGGAAATTAAATACGTTTGTTGTAAACGTTTGTGCATCAAAATACTACACAGAAAGACAAAAATTAGCGGTAGTAAGGTTCTGTAAATATAGTGTTGCAAAACACATAAACAAACATGTGGATTCAATGGTTTTACAACATTGACAAGTAAAATGAGCGATTCTGTTAGGTGAGGAGTAAATTCTGTTAAAACAGTGAGTAGTTCTGTTAAAGCACGTAACCGTTTCGCTTAACCGGTTAGCAGCTGAGCGGGAACTCACGCAATTTGAATTTACGTGTGCATATGCAAATGAGCATTAAAAGGCCCATCCCTCATAAGACAATCTATACTTTTTATTGAGCGTTTGAAATTCTGTATTGATTTTATTGTCTATTCTCGCACCGCTGCAACTGTTCCAGTTGTTGGAGGTTGAATAGAATTCGCACAATTTGCATAACAAAGCAGGGCTAATGTAAGAATAATAACTATATGTGCGTATTGGCAGCATTAAATTTAAACCACAGTCGGATATTTCCGTTAAACGTTTCGACGACTCTTCGAAATGCGAAACCATTGCCAGCTCAAGAGAGCGTGTACTGTGTAGGGGAGGGAGATACACGAGGACAGTATTACAAATTATACCAATATTGTTATGAAGCGTGGTGCGTGTGCGTGTGAGTGAGTGTGGACGGTGGTCAGTTGAAGTGGTGTCAAGAGTTGAATTCGTTTGAGTGACCGACGCGTGCCAAGTTTCATACAGAAATACTGAGAAAGGGTAGGAATGGTTGTAGGTGCAGTGTGATTATTTATGTTCCATGCTTCGAATTTGCTTATTAAATTTTTATATATGTATATAGAAGAGTGTTTTGCTTCTCCCTATGTAAAATAGAATAAACCCGTTTGACCGTCAGTTCTTTAATTTTTTATATGTAATTTATGATATGATCGAAATCCTTTTCATTTTCCCAAACAAACGCCTCAAAATTTTCTCATAAAACTCTCAAAACACAATGGTCCAAAGTGCTCATTAAGCGGCAAGAGATAAATTTGAGAAAAATCATATTAAAGATCCTCAAAAAAAAAAAAAGATATAGCGACATAAGACATTTCCCAATGAGAATACCTTGCATAAAATTTGAATAAAATTTCATTTTAGTCGACACATTACGGGGTTGGCCCCTGGACGTATGCTAGATCTGTCTGGACTGGCAATTGGAAACCAGTTTATTTCTTTTTCCCTATGTTATTTTGCCTTTTGTCTACCAAAAACATAAAACCAAAAGAGAGGGAGAGAAAAAAAGGATGCAACATCTATTAAAACTTCAAATGACTTGTAGTTTCCAATGCGCTGCAGCTTCCGCTCGTCCGTCGCACTGATGGATGGGTCACGCACAGGGACGAGGAGGGAAAGGGGGGCATGGACATGCATCATGTGGCATATGAAATTCAAAACCCGTTTAACATTTCTGCCTAAAAGCTGCACAGCGTCCGGCGCTTAATCTGCTGCACAGGCGCAGTCTGAATAAAATTAGAAAGGATTTGTTTGGTCAAATCCTTTGCTTGCCATCAAAATTTGAATACACACACATACGCATGCACTCAACCCTCAAAAAGGCGTCACAGCTAACAAGCCCGAGAAAAGTTGACAACGTACCGAGCAAGACTGTATGCTGCCCAGGGGTCGATCATAGCCATGGTCCATCGTTTGGTCCATGTGTAATTCAATCGTTGCCTTTGTGCCACAGGGGTAAGCACGAAAGGGTTGCATTAATGTAACTTTATAATTTTAGGTCAGCGTGCTGCTTTCTCGCTCTATCTCACTGTCTCCGCCTCTGTCTCTTTGCCCATAATGTGCATACAAATCAAGCTTCAAATTATTTTGAACTAAGGTTACCAAAACCAGAACTCTTTTCTTTGTGTTGTTGTGCCTACAAAAAAAACCAACGGTCATGTGAAAAGATTCAGTGAAAGGTCTGCGCTATTTTCCACATCATTTTGTATACATTTTCCTTTTTTTTTTAATTTTATAATTAAAATTTCTGTTACTGTGGTGTGTTTTTAGGGGTATTAAAAGATCGGATTATGGTCGGTGTTTTTATGGAAAACATGAGCACAGAAGCTCTGAAAGACTAAGTTTATAAGATTTTCTTTTAAAGCTATAATTGGAGGTTTTAGAAACTTTTAGCTGAATAGATTTAATTAATTTGTAACACCATTGTTTATAAACTTTTCTAGCAAGCATCTCCGATTCCATCACACACAATAACATCTGAAATTTCAAAGACTAGGTATGATTATGTAGAACCAGATAAATATTATAATTTGAAACAGTTGAAAATTTAGTTTTGCCTTAAGTACGTCTATATTAAGTGTTCAAAGATAGTTTTTTGGCAATCGCTGAGTTTGATCCAAGAGTTTTTTGTAATTTTATAACAATGGAATGAAATGTTCTGGTTCAAACGCATTCTTGTGTTACTTGCTGCCCTCGGCCCATTAATCTGCATGACTATTGGCACTTAAAGGCCATAAATTCAGGCTTAATGCGACATTGACCCAGAAAACCAGGCCAAGGGCAGAGGCCGATTCTACTATTCGGTCTTCTGTATTATATTTGCTAAGCCGCAGTCTGTACGGGTACGGTTGAAGGGATTCCGATTCAGCAGTTCAAGCTGGCACAACAGAAACGCATTGAAAGAAAACCCCAAGACGAACTCTGAACCAACCCCGAGTTGGGTCAATGAAAAATCGCTTCGATTTTGAGGCAAAAATCATTAAATTCGTCACAAAAAAAGAAACGACAAAATAGGAATGAAGAAAAAGGGGAAAAAGTAAAGAAACCAGAAAAGGGAAAAATCTCAAAGGAAGGGTTGCCAAAAGGACGTCAAGAACAGACGTTTCTCATTGTTTGCATTTCACCTCTGTGCGTAATTTACTGTGAACCCGATCAGCATCAGCATCAGCATCAGAGCATTGAGGATTCTGGATCTGAAGATGATGACTATCTATACTGCAGACATAGACTAGGGGGTTGGCCTCGGTTCGGCTCTGAGCTGATCGTGTGCAAAAGTGACATCATAAGACGTGACATATTTGAACCCCGAGGACCTCTGAGCTCTTGCAATTTTTATATTTATTTGCACCCTTTGATACCTGACGGAGTTTGGTTCAGTTCGGTTATTTGATCGCTCGTAAATTTCTCTTTCTTCTACTATTGCAACACGATTGTAATCCTCCTCAGCAAGCAAACGGCGATTTTCGCACTGTGGGAACTTTTTCCACAACTTCAAGATTTTCAATTTTCTTTTTTTGCAAACTGCGCGCGCTCTTGATCGATGGCTGTATAGAATTTCCAAAGGAAATGGGGTTAAGCGAATTTTTTCTTTGGCATTGGCAGACATTGGGTATGAAAGTTTTAATCAAGCTGAAATTCGATCTGCCAGTTTTATACTTTAACTCTTTTTATATATGGAAAATGCTTAACAGCTTAATTATGGACTCAAGTGACTGGACAAGCTGTTGCATTTTGCATTTTCCGGTAAAAAACTCGTTTTCCAAATCGCTTTACGGTTTACCCTTGACCACAACAAACGCATAGAAAAGTGTGCCTGTTTTTCAGCGGGAAAACTGGAAAATGTTTTTTTTTTTTTTCATAGTGTGTTTGCATTTATGTAAATTATTATTTATTTGTTGTTGTTTTGCTTTTGTTTGTGACGCGTGTCCAGTTGAGTTAACCCTTTAATGACCCAACTGACCAATTGACCAGGAGGCACGCTTTAAACGGGTTTCTCTTGTTGCGCACTCTCAGCACATTCTGCATCGCCTGTGGCACGTGCAACTGATTAAGAAGTTGCCTCTGGTCAGTTTTGATTTAGACAAGTTTTGATTTCTAGTCTTTCGTATCTAGTATCTTGTAGCTCTGGTATTCTGCTTCCTCTTGCTCGTCAGCATCTCAACGCCTTTGCTGGACTCCTGCGTGTTTATCCTTTTTTATCAACCCTTTTTTTTGTCAGCTTTTATATGTGATTTGAAATTGAAAATTTTTATAAATGCTACATTTTGGCAATGTTTTCGCCCGACTGTAAATACACACGCACACACCATACATACATGTACATGTGTGTATGGAAAGGGGTAGCAAAAGGACCAAGGACAATGGATCCTGGTGCTGATGCTGATGCTGTGCGCCGTTGCTTGACAGCAAATTCAATTGTTTAGGACACACATAAAAGCGTTACGTCTACCCAAAATTTTAGCTGACCTTCGTCCCTGTGCCCGCAGAATTTCACAAATAAAAGAGAGACACTTTAAAAGAGAGAGAGAGAGAGCGGAGACACAGTATTTTAAAAAAAAGAGCACAGTGTGCTCTTAAATTATTGTTTTCAATTCGGCAAAAAAAGATGGAGTTTTCTTTGCACCAAGCCAACATTCATTAATCAGTATTACACAAGTTTTTTAGTTATTTTTGAAAATTAATCATATTGACTAATCGCAGCTGATCAAATGCCATCAGGAGGTGCAAATTTGAGATAGGTTAAGGAACAATTGTATATAAAGAAAAAATTTAACAACTATAACATTATTAGCAAATATGCAAAACCCTAATTATTAAAGATCGAATTATCCACTTTATTTTGTTAAATGTCTGCCTTATCAAAAAGGAAACTATCAATTTAATAATTATTTAAAAATAGGCTGTTAAATTATTGTTGCTGCTATTACATGTTTTATATCTAAGTTTTGTATAAAAATTTACTTTTTTAAAGTTTCATTACAGAAGTCAATTTGTATCTAAAGAAGCCCTTATAATACTATAATAGAAATTAATTTGGTTGAGACATTTCAAAATATGTTACAACTAGTAGAAACGCCAAGGTTGAACGAGCCGAACGTGATAGACTATGAACATATTTAAAAGCCAAATCACCGATTTTGGCAAATGCTTTTGAATGGCAGCTATATATATTTTATTAAAGTTGCCCGATTCTGAAATATCAAGAGATATATGCAAAGTGAGTATGACACTCTAAAAGGTACAAATTAAAGTTGTTTGGTTTTGACTGATTGATCACATGAGAGTTATGTTATATAGTTGTTCGATTCCAAACAAACTTGCTCAAGGTATAAAAAATAGTTTTTAATATAATGTTACATCTAAGCCGCCTATATGACAAGCCTATATGACAAGCCTTTAAAGTCTTTTAATTTTGTAGACTAAAAAGAAGTTATAGAAATAACTGTATATATGTACATATGTTGTATATGTAAATATTTGCAAATTAGAATATGTTGGGCAATTCCAAACAAATAAAACATGAGCATATTACTGGTTGAATGGTAATGCATATTGGTAAGTGTTACTAAGTAGTAGATAAAAATAGCTGACTTATAATTTTCCAAGTCTTTTTTTTACTTCTCACGTCTTAATGAGTTTCTAAAATATTCTATTAGAAATTGATTTTATTATTGCAATGGCTAAAAGTTCTCATGCTCGTAAACCTTTCATTTAAATTGCATTTCTCACACTGATTGCAATCAACTGAGTGAGCATAGGAAAAAATGAACCAATATCATAAACATAATAAAATGCACAGTGCGTTCATAATACAAAACTGCATAAAATGGGAAATGCATAAATTTTCCGACTTTCCACTGGTTTAAAAACTCGCAGATACCATTTCGCAGTATGTTTGCGAAATGTAACCGAAAAATGATTATGCAAACCAAAGGACCTGGGCAAATTTGCATAATTTTTGCATTTTCAATTAAGCGGGTGTCCTGACGGTTACGCAAGGAGTGCTACGGAGTCCTTGGCTAAGGAACGGCAGGGTTAACAGGGATGTGGCACATTTTTGACTTGTGCCAATGTTATGCAAATTTATAAACATCCTCTCTGTCTTGAGTCTTAGCTTCAGCAGAGTTCTCGATTCCCTTTCCTAGGTCCTTGATTTGATTTTGATGTTTTGTTGTTTGGCATTAACCGTGCTAAATGTTAATTCTCCTCAAGTGCCAATAGTTGGGCCAAGACGATGTCGTTAGGCAGGCATTTGTGTTTGTGTTAGGGTTATTTAATTGATTCTGATTAAATATTCATGTATTTCAATTCACATTGATGTTTGTGTGAAGTTGATTGGAACAGTGCAAATACTACTCAACAGGATTGAGAATTATCATGATGAAATTATGAATTCAAAATGGATTAAAAACTATATGTGCATATTCATACGTGATGTGCGATTAGTTCCAACTAGTGGGGTTCTAGTTTAATTTTAATATGCATTATATATAATTATTATTTAAGCAACAGAATATAGTTTACTGTATATCATTTTAGTTAGAAATACTATATGTTTTTTAAAGAATAGGCTAACAATCTTTGTAAATAGTAAGGTATTAAAATAGTACATACTTCAAAATAAATTACTGCAGTTAATTATTTTGAAAGATTTTCATTTGAGTGGTACAGGAATAAAAGCTATACGTTTGAAGTGACAAATAATTAACTAAATTTTCGTGCATTTTAGTTTTAGCTTAATTTTCTTTATTTTACACATAATTATTGATAATTATAAATTTTATTTTCTTATTTTTTATTAATTCTTTAATTATGTTAATTTATTGATTGATTAGCTAAGCAGGATATTTCTTATATTACCTTTTTGTTTAAGCAATATTTTGTGTTATATTAGTTCATGCGGAAAATGTCAATAAAAGAGCAGAAAAATAAACTTGAATTTGTAGAATATGTTTGTATGGATTAATTGTATTGATGACTCAAATAAAAGTCTTACTACTTACTAATAATTCTATATGGTAGTGTTGGAAAAGCTGGTTGATAAATGTATTTTATAAAACATTTATATTTTTATTTTATACTTAAAATTTTATTCAAAATAAAATACTATAGCATTTGAGCTCCTAGTCTTTTTCCCATAGTAGTAGGTCACATCTGCTTCGAATCGTTTCAAAGCAGTTTGTATCTTACTATTTTGGGTTCTACATTTTAGTGTTCTATGCAAACCACTTTAATCAATTTCCACAATCTGTATGCGCAATTTTCTCAAACGAATATCTCGGCAATCTCAAAACTCTTAAGAAATTTTTTTAAACATGAAAAGAAAACGAAATGATAAAAGGCAAAAGGGAAAACGCAAAATGGAAAACTGCAACCCTTTTACAAGTAACAGCACAGGCAAATAATCAATTTATTAATTTCCCAGACTTGTTGTTGTTTATGCAATTTGCAATATCAAATGTCAGTAAAATAGCAACAGAGTCCTCTGAAAAAGGATTATGAATTCTGATGCAGTGCCAATGGAACGGAAATTGCACAAAAAAATTGCGAACCCTTTTGCTCAGACAGGCAGAAAACCGTAAAACACTTTTTGCATAACCGTAAAATGAAAATTGCATACGTGCAACCCTTTAATGCATGCAGGATAAAAAGTCTGTAAAAGGAAAAGTTAAGGTACGGCGAGAATAAGAAAAAGGAGGTGAGCAGAGATGGGGTGAGGTTGAGTTAGGAGAGCTAACTTTCACATAAATCTCGCGGTGCCAAATTTCTGCAGCAGCTGACGTCATTAAGACGGCATTTGTCATTGATTTCCGTTAAAGGATTTGCTATAAAATTGTATCCTTTTTTGAAGAATTTCCTTCGCCTGAAATCTGAGAGTTTCTGCAGCAAATTCAGGCTGTCGAATCCCTTGATAAATGATCGATAGTTTGTGCAAAGAAAGTGCCAAATAGAAAACGTTGGAAACTTGTCGAGCCGATCATCAATCAAACACGAACGTGACTCACATTACAAACTGTGAACATTTTCCTTTTAGAGTTTAAGATTCCCAAAGTTTAGAGTGACTCTTTGCATATAAATAGGAAACAATATTTGTTCGTAATCACCCCTGAGCTGCTTGCGAAATGGCCAACGAAACTTGACCTCGCTGGCCAGGAGACTATCAACATACTTATGGCTAGCTGAGATCCCTGCATATATAATCCTATTAATTGCTTTATTAGCAGTCGCAAAACCAACTCGAATATACATATAAACAGCTCTATAAATGTGTGAAAACTGCACAAAAATTTCCCAGGCACAAAAGACTGTAGAGTGCAGCTCAACCCCAGTCAGATAATTTCAGAGGCCAGCCAGCTGATCATCGTCATCATCATCAATATCATTTAACCTAATGGACCCTGACCTTGGCCGGCTGCACTAAGCTGTGGCAAAAGTGTCCTTATGCTCGACTGATCCTGGCGTTTCGTCTCTTCCTTTTTCTATTTTTCTTTCATTTCCTTTGCTGCGAAATTGCAAGCCCTATTATAGGGGTGGTTCCCAAATACCTTTACTTGGGCTCTTGTGCAATTCTTATGCTTGAATGTCCAAACAAATATAAATCAAAGTTGGCATTTGGCAATATCTTGGGTTTATCAATAGTGTGTACCAATAGATGCTGTTTGCTTAGGCTCTAAGTTATCTCAAATAACAAAATTGAAATTAATAAAAAAATAGTTTTAATTGAAATTGCATCTCAAATGTCTTGATGGAATTCTTAAGCTAAAAAAAAACACTAAACTATGGTTTAAGTTAGCAAAAATCTTTAAAGTAGACTAGTTTGTTTTAATAAGAATGCCTTTTAAAGTTAAATTTAATACGCAGGTTTCGCAAAATATAAAACACTTGTTATTGATTGCCAAATTTTGGCAAACACCTACCAACAATCCATTTAATTGCCGTATAACGTGACTGACTTTTGACAGCCACTGGAACGCCCCGTTTTGACACTCAATTTGCATAAATTGTGCAAAGTCATTAGCAAACAGCCGCTGTCCACGCAGGGCATTGGCATTGAGGCGAGACCAGGACCAAAGGACACGCATTGATTGAGCCTTAATGAGATGTGTTGACAGTGGAAGGTCAACATGTTTGTACGATAGTTTAGCAATTTGCAAACGTTTAAAGAGACACTTAACTTTAAAAGCATCTTTAGTGGCATCTTAGTTAATTGTAATTAACTTTGGATTAATAATAAAATTGTGTGCTAATAATGACGATAAGACGCAGAAGTGAAACACGAACTTTAATAACTGTCATGGTCTGAAAATATACACTCAATTTATTATACCAAAATGAACATTTTACCTTTAATTAATTGTTCTTTAGAAGTGCTTAATCATTGCCATTTTCGCCTAAGCTTCTTAGTGACATATAAACTCAGAAAATCTTTATGGTAGGTTCACACTGTGTCACAATAAGCTTTCAAACTGTGTTTGTGCCATAACTAAAGTAACAGAACCCATGAAATTTACAAAATGTCTAAGCTTGAATTGTAATACATTTAATATTGCAGTCTTTGGATACATAACTGCAGCTGCAATACTGAACCCAAAATTAGCCAAAAAAAATTAAAATGTATACTTTAATTTAATTTTTGAGATATATTTCTCCTTTAAAGTGCTAAATCAATGCCTAAGCTTCTTACTTTGAGAAATATACACTGAATTCAAACTCAGAAAATCGTTATGGTTGGTTCACACTGTGTCACAGTAAGCTTGTAAACAGAGTTTGTGCCAAACCTAAAGTAACAGAACCTATGAAATTTACAAAATGTCTAAATTTAAATTTAACAAAATAGAATTGTTATCTTTGGCTCGCCAAAGGTACCCTTGCAGAACACTGTATAAATTTACAGTTCACGGTGTCATATTTTCATCGATTAGCTATATGATATAGTAGTCTAAACTGGATAAAATTTGGTTAGCAAATGTATGTGAACTTGGTAAATATCGCTCAATAGAGTGAAAAGATTTTTGTACTAGGCTCTTCTAGCCGATTGTTCCTTTAGCACCTATATAATATAGTTGTCATATTAAAATAAAATTTGGTTTGCTTATAATAGTAGTTACTTTATGCTTATAGTCTAAATTTTTTGACGATTGCTTAAAGAACATAAAAGTTTTTCTTACCAAGTATTTTGAACTGATTGTTCCTATGGCAGCTATAAAGTAGTCGATCAGAACGAAATTTGTTTTGCACATGGGATTTGATATTGGTACGCGTTTAGACGCGTATTGCGTGCATTTGAATAAAAATTTCAATAGCCAGAAAATATTTTAGTACAAAGAATCTCCAACCGATTCCAGTTTAATAAATATCGCAGCCCTTAAATTTATGACTGTGGCACCGTAATACTGGACTGTCACTGTGAAGCCAGCATTAACTTTTTTCAAACTAAAATTTCTTAGATTCTGTTGAATTAGTTTTATTTCTCTAACTCCAGTCTTGTTCTACTTTTAATTGCCTGCTGCTCAAGCAAGCTGAAATCATTAAGGAGAGGGAGTAAAACGTGCTGCGATCATGATATCCTGTAGATGCTTAAATGGAATCGGTTAGTTGGTTGATTGTGTCGGCGTTGTGCGCCTCATTGCGCAACTGCCAAAACTGCGTCAAAGAATTTTCCACAAAACAAGAAATTCGTATAGAAAATAACCCAAAACAAAATGTGAGTAGAAGAAATAAAAAATAGTAAAGGGAGCGGGAAATGAAAGAGGAAATCAATCCACCCTCAATTTGAGGCCAAATTCCTAACAAGATGTGTTTCCTTGTGCTGTATTTTTCTAAGCATGCTGCGTAATCCTTTTTGTAAGGACACGTTTATTTTTGTGTCTGTCTTAGTGTGTGTGTGTGCGTAGCTGAAAGGATTGCGTTGTAAGAACGTAAGAATTGAGGACGTTTCTTGGTCTACGCGTATCTCCGTATCTCCAACTGGTACGCAGTTTGCAGGCAAAAGGTTCTTGCTCCGAAATGGCAGCTGAAGATGATCAACACAAAACACAGAAAAAGAGTATTTGAAAAAAAGGATGCCAAGGATACAGATGGGGCGCCGCTCAGCGTTTTGTTGTGACGATGTAATAAGATTATAATTTCATATTTTCCTTTCAATTTTTTCCTTTTTGCGTTAAAGTTCAGAGAACTTTGGCAGCTGACCTTTCGAGTTGTAGGGATATTCGCCAAGGGTTGCAAAAAATTCATAAAACTTGCCACTGCAACAACCCTTTCTCCTTTTTCCAACCGAGTTCCATTAGTTTTTCATAGCAAATTTTCAGAACATTTTAGCAACATTTTATCCCAAAATAAAAAGGGTAAATATTTGCAGAATAAACTCTTACCTTGGAAAAAAGTATCTTGTAACACGGTGAACTATCATTAATTTTAATATTGTCATTAGTTGTACGACACAACCCGGCTGGAAAATCCTCAAGAAAATCGTGAGAAAATCGTGCTGTGATCGTAACTTGAGTCGCTGCTAATGATTCTATGAGGAGTTTTGAGGAACTCATAACGATCATCAATCAATTGTGAGACACTCGCTGAAAAGGCAAATATTTATGATAAATTATTTGCTAAAGTTCGTTTTTTCGGCAAAGCGTGAAAATTGTTACGAAAATCTGTTCAATTGATTTTACAATTTTCACAACTGTTTTCCACTTTTTTCGCCCAACTCCATTAAATCGAACCGAAAATCAGCTGCCCAAAAATCTATCAAAAAGTAACGTCTACTTTTTTTCAACCCTTCCAGCGGATAAACCATTAATAAATTATGCTAATTTTCGCTATGAGGACCTGATGCCCAAAACGCATTTAACAAATATTTGCATAATTTTGGCACAGGCGACTTTTAAGGGCGCTGCCAGGATATCCCGGCCAACAGCCAGTGTTATGCTAATCGACCTGTGATCCAGCAGCACGAGGAGGAGGAGGGCAACACCAGAGGAACTGCGCACGCGCGCCATGTGGAAATTTATGCAAATCAGCAAATATATTTTAAAGGGAACGATATCCCCTGCCTGGCAAATCAATTGGCAAGGGGCGAATACCAAATACCCAATACCGAACTACAAACATCGATTGATTTCCTATGCATACAAAAGTCGCCTCTAGATTGCGATTGGAACGAGCAACGAGCTCTGGTTTGTCACTTGGTTGGCGAATTGAGATTGAAGTGGATTTACCAATTGTTGCCATAATTGAGTGACATGGATAGAAAAAATCTAGAATGCGAGTATTCACTAAGGTAACGTACCATATACTATTGATTACAAAAAAGGTTCCACGCCAAAATGGCAACTGATCTGAACTGAGCTGGAGAAACTCGGAAAATCTGCATGAAAATGCGCACAAAAGCCCATACATAGAATGAAAACTGTACAGAACCCAGCCATTATTCTTATTTCTCTTTCTATTTTTATGATTTTACATTAACTTAATGCAAATTTGCATATGAGAATTTCATATTCAGTTACAAATGTTTCCAAATGAAAAACTTTTGTGTTTTGGCTTTTGTCTGCGAATGGAAGTTATGAAAGAGAGATAGATATAGAATAGAGAGAAAGAGCGAAAGAGGGGAAAGTAGTAGTAGCAAGTCAATTGAAGGATAACAATCACTTTGCTCATGAAGCGACAATTATTATTTCAGGCCCTACAAATGTAAAACTTCTGATGTCAGAGAAGAGAATGGAGAACAGTGAGAGAAATGAGAATTTGCATTACATTGGAATACTTTTGGTAAGCAAATTGTAATTGATATATTTTAATTAGAGTTAAGAGTAGAACACAGAACAATTTTATGAGAATTTAATTGACACATATCAGTAAGTACAAGTACAGATTGCCAACTATCTGAGGTATAGCAAAGTTCTATCTATCAACGTGAGAAAATCTTAGTGAACACTTAAAACGCATCTTACCTAATTACGACAATTGCCTGTGGCATCCTTTGTCCTTATTCACAATTCCACAATTTATGCTAAAAAGTAAACAAAAACCGTTTGAATATTCAATCCGAGGGGCGCATCAGTCTTCTATCTTCAGTGGGCTTGGGACACCCCGAGGAAGAAAGATTCAAATAGATACGAGATGGGTTTTTAGGTATTTTCTTCCTTTTTGTGATCCTTGGTCCTTTGTTTTGGGATGCGTTTGGCCGCAGATTTATTGCCTCAACTAAATCTCAACCCAACTTTTACCCCCAGGAAACTGAATAGGAAAATAGGTAAATGCTCAGATCCAAGACAGAATAAGTATGATATTTCAATAAATTTTTGGCATTTATTGCAAATCTAGATTCACAATAGGCAGCAAACATTTTGTTTTCTCAACTTTGTTGACCCCTGACGAATGTGTTGAGGGTCCTTTGCATAAATCTGTGAGGCTATCAATGACCACAGCGAATGCTAATAGGATCTTCATTTTGCAGAGAGTGTTGACAATATATTGCGAGAACAAAGGACCTCATGCTGATCATAATGGATGAGATGCGATTATCAGAGGAAGTCGATGCAAATGTGTGAAGTGTTGTCAGCTTCCGGTGCATCCCTTCATCTTTGGCAGAAAGAAAGGATATCGCTGACCATCAGACTGACCAACCCGGTAAAGGACACGCGTCTGAGTCGTTAAATCATTTAATGCTGGTCAAGAAACCAGTTAGTAGTTATATCTGTAGGGGCTAAAGGGGTATAGGGTTGCTAATGGTCAGTCCTCGGGTTAGCACGTGACCAGCTGGACCATCCCGCTTTCATCTGATAAGAAAAACTCCATTTTCTCTACCAGAAATGTTAGCTATTAGGTCTCTTCAACTTGGCAGATGCTTTGCGGATTTCTTGAGAAATGTCCGTTAATTTGAGAACATGTTTGAGTTCAAAATGGCTGACCTCCAGGAAGATCGTGTGTATTACTCGAGTATGCTCAATTGTAGACAAAATGGGAAGATAATTTGAATGCATGACCGCAAGCCTAACCCTTTGAGCCCGCCATTGTCCTGCTGTGCCTGCGCTGTCCTGCGAAAGCAACAACTCATGCTCAACTGCCACCCCGGGACATGGATAGAATAAAATGTCAGGACATGTTATCCAACTTCTCGTATTCAAGTTATGCTTTTACTGATGCTGATGCTACCGTTGCTTTTGTATTTTCATATTGACCAGATCTCGCCATGGACCCGCCATATGCCATATGCCATGTTCTCCTGCAAAGGGGTTCGTCCTTTTTTTTTGGCTCAAATTTTCTTCGCGGCCTTTTCGACAAAATATTAATGCCAGTGTCCAAACCGGTTTCTCGGTCGGTGATTACTTTCATTTGGATTCGCGGCCGTTGGGCCGTGAGTCCGGTCCGGTTTTAGGCAAGGAAGTCGCCCTTTTAAGCGACCCTTCAACCCTTTTGTTGTGAGGATGCGCAATAGCGAATAAAGTTGCAGCTTTCGATTCATAGTGTTTTGTTCGGGACACCGAAGATTTGATGAGAAATCTTTTTCTCAAGCCCGCTTTTTTTCTTCACATTTTCCCTGTGTGAAAAAGATTAGGAAAGATCTAAATAGCCGTTATAATTTACTGTCCTTCAACCGCTGCGAAGACATTGAAAATGGCGTCATTAGCTTGTTGACCATCTCAATTTGTACACAATGTCCTGCCACGCGTCCAAAAGGATGACCACATAAATGACCACTTAGGAAAACCTGTTTGCCTGCTTGACCAATAGGGACGAGCGACGCGTGCCTTGATATCCTTTAAGAACTATTGGTCAAGAACTGACTACCTGGCACAACCCTCAATGTCCAGTCAAATCGTTGAAGTTAATCTGCAACTTTTCGCCTTTGTCTCTATTATAAGAAAAGGATGAACGATAACGCGTGTCCGTTAAACAAAATTAAGATCTAATTAGCTTTCGTTATCCTTGTGCATTAACAATCGCTGAGGGTCAATGAAGTTGACCAAATAAAATACTCAACGCATTTTCGAGCAAAAATTTGCAACAAAAGCCGAGAATATATTGAAATATCATACTTATTCTGTCTTGGATCTGAGCATTTACCTATTTTCCTATTCAGTTTCCTGGGGGTAAAAGTTGAGTTGAGATTTAGTTGAGGCAATAAATCTGTGGCCAAACGCATCCCAAAACAAAGGACCAAGGATCACAAAAAGGAAGAAAATACCTAAAAACCCATCACGTATCTATTTGAATCTTTATTCCTCGGGGTGTCCCAAGCCCACTGAAGATGGAAGACTGATGCGCCCCTCGGATTGAATATTCAAACGGTTTTTGTTTACTTTTTAGCATAAATTGTGGAATTGTGAATAAGGACAAAGGATGCCACAGGCAATTTTCGTAATTAGGAAGATGCGTTTTAAGTGTTCTCTAAGATTTTCTCACGTTGATAGATAGAACTTTGCTATACTTCAGATAGTTGGCAATCTGTACTTGTACTTACTGATATGTGTCAATTAAATTCTCATAAAACTGTTCTGTGTTCTACTCTTAACTCTAATTAAAATATATCAATTACAATTTGCTTACCAAAAGTATTTCAATGTAATGCAAATTATCAATTCTCTCACTATGATCCATTCTCTTCTCTGACATCAGAAGTTTTACATTTGTAGAGCCTGAAATAATAATTGTCGCTACATGAGCAAAGTGATTGTTATCCTTCAATTGACTTGCTACTACTATTTTCCCCCCTCTCTCTATATCTATCTCTCTTTCATAACTTCCATTCGCAGACAAAAGCCAAAACACAAAAGTTTTCCATTTGGAAACATTTGTAACTGAATATGAAATTCTCATATGCAAATTTGCATTAAGTTAATGTAAAATCATAAAAATAGAAAGAGAAATAAGAATAATGGCTGGGTTATACATAGTTGTTGGATAGAAAAGGATAGGTTCTGTACTGTTTTCATTCTATGTATGGGCTTTTGTGCGCATTTTCATGCAGATTTTCCGAGTTTCTCCAGTTCAGTTCAGATCAGTTGCCATTTTGGCGAGGAACCTTTTTTGTAATCAATAGTATATGGTACGTTACCTTAGTGAATACTCGCATTCTAAATTTTTTCTATCCATGTCACTCAATTATGGCAACAATTGGTAAATCCACTTCAATCTCAATTCGCCAACCAAGTGACAAACCAGAGTTATATAGCATACCATATACCCCGCCGAACCCATTTGCATTCGCATACAAAATCAATCGATGTAGTTCGACTTCCGCCCCTTTGGCAATCGATTTGTTCGGCAAAGGGATTTCCTCTGCTTTCCATTCATTTCCTTTTGGTGATTTGCATAAATTTTCACATGGCGCGCGTGCGCAGTAACCCTCCTCCGTAACGAAGGACACCGTTACAGGTCGCATTAGCATAACACTGGCTGCTGGCTGGTCTTGATGCTCTCTCGTTTCTCATCCACTATATATTCACGGCTGTGCCAAATTTATGTAAATTTTACAATAATCATTTATGCAAATTTTGCACTGCGCCTGTGCAGCGGATGTTACATGTCGCCTAAATCGGAGCACCTTTTAAGGGTTTGATCCTGTTTCGCATTTTTGCAACTACGTTTGCTTTATATGCAAATTTTGGTGGAATTTTTAATTGTGTTTTTTTGCACGATTGTAATGTAGATTTTTTTGTGCTCGTTTGCAATTTGAATTTTGTGCGCCAAAAAATAGTTTATTTTTTGCATTTGAATAGATTTCTTTCGATTATAATGAAAATTTCGCAGCTGTTTCAACTTTTGCGCGCCATTTGCTGACATCTTTTGGCAAAACTCATTCTCAGTTATTTGCGTAAGTTGTGCAGAATAATTTGCATAAAGATAAGTTTATAATTATGAAAATGAGATAGCTTTGAAATTGGATTATTTCTAGAAGGCGGTTGAGCATTTTTGATAAAAAAATGTTTTAATTCAAATGTAAGAATAGAATATAATTTTGTAGCTATTAGATTAAAGTGAAATAAAAAGTACTAATACCAATTAAATGTTGTTATGCTGTATTTTAAAGACATAGAGAAAATGTAAGAACTATACAGTATGAAATTCCTAATTTAAATTATGTATTTTAATTTAAATTAATAATTTTGATCTTCAATCTGTATTTTATATAATTTAATAATTTTTAGTTTAATAATATTAATTAATATATAGTAAGTAGTTGATTATTTATATTCAAAAATGTTTAATATTCATATTTCAATAATGCCACAAGTAATTTAATCAAATACTAAGAATAATATTATTGGGTTACAAAAACATTTATCAATATTTCTATTTAATGTATAATACTAAATACTATATACATATGTATATAGTTTCCGCAATTCATACACTGTGTTAATATAAAATGTTATATATTTATTTTTATCAGATTTTCCCCATCTCAGAACACTTTCTTATATTCTACTAAATTGCCAAAACTTCTCTATACAAATTTACTCGCTCTGCTTCATTCTACATTCCCTTACATATCCTACAAGTTAGCTCTCTTTCCCCTCTGTACAGGGGAAATTCCTGAACAGCCGTTGGCTCTCGCAATGACATTTTTTACCTAAAAAACTCGCTTTTCTGCCGAAATTTACATGAATGCTGGCATTTTATTGGTCGACAGGGAGAAAAAACTGGCAAAAAATCGAAAACTAAGCTGAAAACAAGTTGGACAACGTTTTCGTTTTCCACACATTTTCCGGGGCGCTGGCAAAACTAAGGGTTGGGTTGGACGAAGTCACCACCAAATGGATTGCTTTTTAAGGTTTATCATTTTTTAAGAGAGCAAGAGTGAGAGCGAGATCGGTTTTTTAAGAGACTATTTTTTGAGCTGCGAGAGAGAGGGTTGCAGCCTCAGAACCTTTTGCGCAATTTTTGCTATATTAGCTGGACGTCGCGGAAGAGTTGAAATAGTTTGAGCTGCGCAGCCGAACTTCGAGGATCGCAAGAGACGTGTTATCTTATTTTCTTGAAATCGTGTTGCGCCGAGACAAAAAAAAAAAAAAGAAAAACGAGAGCTGTGTTTTTGTTGTTAAAGACTGTGAAAATCTTGTGAATCAAGCAATTTCTCGAAAGATACCGAAACTGTGCTGTGTTTAATATCAATAACAAAAAAAAAAGTGATTACAAAATGTCCAATCAAATGGAACTTATGATGCAGCTTTATATGATGAATCTGCTGCAGCAACAACAGCAACAGCAGCAGCAACTACAATTGCAGCAGCAGCAGCCCCAACAGCAAAATCAGCAGTTAACCGCTTTTGATTACACACAGAAAGAGGATATCAGCAGCAGCACTTGCCTGCAACAGCAACAGCAGCAGCAGCAGCAACAGCAACAACAACTTGAACAACAACAGCAACAACCACAGATGAAAAGAACGCATAAACGAACATATTCGCAAAACACGAACTGTAGTAGTAGCCGTAGTTGTAGTCCCAATAGTAATTTGATTGCTTTATCCACCCAACAACAATATGAACAACAAGCTACAACTTTGATAACACCAACAACACCTAACAACAATATCAACACAAACATTGCCTATCAGTTGCCACAAATGTTGCTCGGTACGCTGTCGCCGTTGGCGCAGTTTATGTTGCAACAACAACAACAGCAACAGCAGCAACATTTGCTGACAGCAACAGCAACACCTAATCTATTACTAACACCTAACACATCCAGCTCCACATCCTGTAATCCCACTTCTCCTCTCAAAAGTGCTGAACAGTTTACCACAAATAACTTTTTACAATCCTCCACAGTGACATCAACGCCAAATGAACAAGCAGCAGCAGCAGCAGCAACAGCAGCAGCAGCAACATCAGCAACCGCAGCAGCAGCAGCTAGCAGCAATCTTTCGGCCGTCAATGTCAAATATGAGCAGGATTCTCAATATGATGATGAGGATGAGAAGCCACTGTCCAGCTTGAACAGCTGCAGCTCCTCGGGTCTGGCAAGCACCAATGATAACAGCGCCAGCACCGAGAAGCTGCTGCAGTTGTCCGGCGTACAGCCGCTGGAGAGTTCGAGCACCACCTCCAGCCAGGACTCTCCCAGCATGGTAAGTTTATTTTTTATATTTTATATTTTAAATTTCAGAACTATTTTCAATAGTGAAAAAAGGTTATTTCTTGATTACATGGTGTCTAGGAAAGAAGCTTAAATTTTATGTGCTCTTAAAAAAATTTTATTATAAATCATTGATTTAAAAAATTAGAGAAAAGTAAAAAAATTAATTCATACATATAGAAATTATGATGATTATAATAGTGTTTTTTTTATTTATTTGGTTTATTGTAATAGTTTTTATTGACCAAATATTATTTTCATATATGTTCAAATACATTTAAACATAATAGTTTGGTTTATTTAAATAGTTTTTATTGTTTACGTTATAGTTGGATACATATTTAATTCTTTTATCACAATACAAACGTAATATTCTTCAGTTCATTACAAAGTTTCAGTAAAATTGTTGTGAATTTGATTATCATCTCAAAAGTTTTCTTTTTATAATCGCAATCTTTTGCATTAAAACCACTTCGATTTTGTAGAGCTAACAGCAAATTCGCTGAATGGACTTTTAAGAATCATTTAATGGAGTTTTTCTTAAATGTTTGCGGGAATCTCCCACGCTGTTTGTAATTCGAGAATTGTCACAAAAGTAAAGATTCGTGCGCTTTGCTCAGAAAATGAAAATTATGAAATGAAAAAACAAAAAACAAATCATATATAAAGCAAAGCTTTGTAGCGATTTGTCTTGGTTAAAGTAAACAAATGAGAAAAAAACTGAATTCCAAGGAAAACAAACAGCTGCTGTTTTGGACGTGGCGTGGGCTTCTCCCAATTGATGATGCAGCTGGTGGCACCAGGCAGTCTGACATTTGTAGAACACTAGAAAACTATATTTATTTAATAATTGTCTTCATTTGTTTTTGTTTCTTTTTTTTGCTCCCACTTTCGCAGTACACGCCGGTCAAGCAGCCAGCGGACTCATCCTACAATGTTGTAAGTTCCATTGATAATGAGTCAGCACTGAACACCCCAGTGGGACAGAGTAATTCGATGTTGACGCCACCGGCGTCGAGTGAGCAAAGCAAGGGCATTGTCAGCCTGACGACGGCCAGTAGCTTGGATGCCTTTCTGCAAAACGAGGAGAATCTGAAGAATCTGCGCAAGGTGTCCTCTTATCTGGAGTGCGAGAATACGCTGTGTCGTCAGGAAACACTGCGTGAACACTTCCATTGCTATGATGAGCCCTGCCAGGGCAAGATCTTGAGCAAAAAGGATGACATCATACGGCATCTAAAGTGGCACAAGAAGCGCAAGGAGAGTCTGAAGCTGGGATTTGCCCGCTTCTCCTCCGGCGATGACTGTGCCCCCGCCTATGGTGAGGGGTGTGCCTACAACTGGAAGCAGACCCACTACCACTGTGTCTACGAGCACTGTCCCAAGGTGTATGTGAGCACCAGTGATGTCCAGATGCATGCGAATTTCCATCGCAAGGACTCGGAGATTGTCAACGAGGGTTTCCGCCGCTTTCGTGCACATGAGAATTGCCGCATCGAGGATTGCCCCTTCTTTGGCAAAAAGATATCACACTATCATTGCTGTCGTGAGGGCTGCAATCACACGTTCAAGAACAAGGCTGATATGGGTAAGTTATAGCAGAATTCTCCCAACTGGGTTACTTATACCTGTTTCCTTTAGATAAGCATAAGACGTATCATCTGAAGGATTATCAGTTGACGCAGGATGGCTTCAAAAAGATATTGAAAACGGAGCAGTGTCCTTTCGAGTCCTGCAAGTTCTCGACTGTCTGCAATCACATACACTGTGTGCGAGAGAACTGCAACTATATTCTGCACTCGAGCAGCCAAATGATCAGTCACAAGCGCAAACACGATCGTCAGGATGGCGAACAGGCCTATCAGCAGTTCAAGAGCAAGCAGGAGGATACGGAGGACACCAACTCCTTGGATGCAATCACTCCACAGCCTCCCGTTAGCCAAACCACCTCCAGCGCCACCTCTACGCCCCTCTCTTCGCACTCCGCTGAGCATTTCCTGGCACGTAAACGCGGTCGCCCACCCAAGATAATCGTAAGTGATAACACTAATTACTCACTGATGAACCCTTCAATAATCTTTTGTTTACTCTGCAGCAATTGCCGGCGCAGGCACAGCAGTCGGAGGCGAAGCGTCTTAAACTGGATGCGGATACGGACAGCAATCCTGCGAATCCCCCCACAGCAATAGTTCCCCCACTTTTTCCGAGCATGTTGCCAAACTTTGGTGCCGCTGCCGCCGCTGCAGCTGCCACAGATGCCACAGCGCCCAATATGCAGTTGACCCATCTGATGGCACTCTTCCAGCTACAGAATCCGCTCTTCTATCAGAATCTGTATCCCGGCGTGCCGCAAAATGCAGCGGTGTTCAACAATTTGGCGGCATTCAGTGCGGCGGCTGCTGCGGCAGCAGCGGGTGTGCAACAACCCAAGACAGAGTTTAGCATTAAGCCAGAGTTCAAGGAGTAGCAGCGGAATATCCTGAAGAACGAACAGCAGATGTACATAGATATAGTCTAAGTTAATTAGTACCTAGTATATATAGCAGACTGACTGAGGTGGACGCTTTGTATGACAGAGTAAGAGGGGAGAGTTGCGAGGAATTGGGGGTTTCTGTGGTTCCTTAGCCAAACAAAAGCCAACTTAGCTACATTTTGATTTGGCTTCAAAGCCAACTAACAAAATGTGGCTAAATTCGCTTTTGTTATGAATTTTTTGTTCCTTTTTTTTCTAGCACAATAAATATTTCAGCTATCAACAACAATAATAAAGTTAGTTTAACTAAAAACTGTGATGTTTTCTTTAGCTTAAGTAATTCAAAATTGTATTTTTGTAATTTCTGATGACTTAGGAGCTTTTCAAACTAAAATTTACTTTGTGATATGACTCGTTTAAGCTTACACATATAAGTAATGAATAAAAATAACCGACACATTATATTTTAAATTGAAACAATCACTTTTTATGCTGATTAAATAATTGTTATTGCATTTATTATTGTTTGTTTTATATTTTTTGGTTTTTTTGTTTTATTTAATTTTGTATATCATTTTTTTACTCATTCACTAAACACAAATCAGCTACACAAGAACCCTGGACTGAACTATGAACTCTATGAAGACAGTCCAGTTTAAGCGATTTACTTAACAAAGCAGCATTTTTATTATTAAATTTGTGGTATATAAGTACATACATGTTTTTTTTTTATATTTACGTATATATTTAAACAATCGATATAGTTAATATAAGGTCATAGAAGAATTTGTTTTCGAAATTTATATAGCTACTTTATATAATGTACACATACATGCAAATATATTATCGGAATTCGTTTAATATGTTTTGTGGCGGATTTCATATATATATATAAATTGTTTTTTTTTGTTTATAATAAAAACCAATAGAATTGTACAAATTATGTTTATGTTTAATCTAAAATTAAGCGCAATTGTGTAAAAACTAACTGGACTAAAACTAAAGAAACATAAAATTCAACAAGTACAACTAATTAAATTCGTTACAAATTAATTCTGAACAATAATAAGTATATAGAAAAACTTAAACAAAACTAGACATTGAGACTGAGACTGAGACTGACATACGCTGTTAAGCGAGTTTTCCTTCGGTTGGCGGGAAAATCTTAAGCATCGAATAAGTTCGATTCGTTTACACATACAATACATGTTATGCCAAAGATTTTTATAAAATTGTTTGCAAAAGCATTTATCCAATTCATGTATATAAGTACTTGTACATAAGCGTTTCTATATATATAATATATATATATATTTATATATATCTACTTTATATAGTCGGTAGGGGGAAAAGGGGGACTGTATATAACGTTTAGGTAATTTTGAGGGAGCGTATTCCTGTTTACTCTATGTAATTTATGGCCACAATTTGTGCGCAACATGCAACATAATGTAAGTGTTTAGATTTTTTGTCTTTGCTTTGTTGTTTGTTGTTTTTTAAGCCGCAACCAAGTTGTACTCTTAAGCATTAGCTCTACATCTGCTCCAGTATGGGCTCCTCTCTGGCGTAGTAGAGTCCACGCAGCAGCTTACTAATAAATCAGAACCGTTAGCTGCGCCCGGTGGCAGCCGCCGGTGTCGCCTCCGCATTGCTCGCTGGCACTCCCGCTGGCAAGGTGATGGCTCTCATATGATGCACCGGTCGTATGGACTTGAGCTGTGTGGTGCCATTGAAGCGCACATTAACATCGCCACCGACCATGCTGAGTGGATGCATGCCGGGCTCCGGCTCTTGTGGCATTGCCGCTTCTGTTGTGGTCACCATTTGCTCCAGGGGCATTGTGGATGGTACTGTGGTTATGGCCATGTCATAGATTTGGCGAGTCGCCAGCGGTGATAGGGAGGCGGGCGTAGTTTTGTAGCCCATGCGACTGAAAATACTGCCAGTGCTGCTGTTACCACCGCTGCTGCTGCTGCTGCTGCTACTGTTGTTGCTAGCGGTGCTGGGCGGACTGAGCGGTGTACCGACGCCAGAGTCAACTTCCAGCGGACTCTTGATATTGGCCACAAACTTATCAACATGTTCCGGCAGCTTGAGTTCATCCAGTTTCGTTTGTATCACACTCCTGGCACTGGCATTGTCCAGCAAACGATTGGGTCGAATCGGTGGTGGTGGTGGCGTGGGAGAAGCCACATTTGACGTTGCCTCAGTTTGACCATTGGTTGTGTGGTTGCGATGCTGTTGCTGCTGCTGATGCTGCTGACGCAGCTGCTCAAAAAAAGGTGTCTTCTCCTTCCTCTGCTTTTGTGGCGAACCATGTTCGTCTCTTTCGCTCAGCTCTTCGAGCACCTTGAGTGGAAACCCCAAGTGACTATTGACCGAAATCGATTTGCCAATTTTACGCTCCGTGAATATCGGTTTGCGTCTCTGTCGCTCCAAATCATCCAACTGCTGCAGCATTCGCCGCACCTCGCTGGGCAACTCCAGATCCGGATTATGCTCCACCAGTTGGCCAATGTAGCGTCCCAGCGTCTGTATTGTCAGCTCCAAAGATTGCACCTGTGATTGCAGCGATGAGATTTGTGATTGCTGCGACGAACGTGTCGTCTCCAACTGTGCAATGGATGACTGAGCGAACTGTCAATGCAAAATAGATTAGTTATAATTCTGAGGTAGTATAGAACTATTAATAGAGCGAACTGACTTTATATAACTCTGCACTAATGATAGGTAACTCTGACAAGTCAAATGTAACTTTCTATGATTGAATTAATTAACCTAACATTGCCTTATTACAGCTTTTAGTTTCAATCTTTCTAGTTTAGATGTAAAATGTATGATATAGTCGTATGATTTCAACGAAAATTCGTTGCTTTTGAATTCTGTTTGCTATTTGATATAGTAATTTAGTTTTAATGAAATTTGGCGCATGGGAAGCATTTGAGATTCATCGTGATGAAACTTTAAGAGAAAACAATGTGAATGTTTACAGACACAGTTAATACACAAAGAGAATATTGTATATACTCTAAGGGATTGTGATACTTAGTTACTGCCTCCTACGCTCAAATGTTTCTCTGGATAAACTAAACAGTTGCTTTCTACTATTTTGCTACAGAGCATACGAATAGCTAAAATAACAAGAAATAAAAATTTAAGCACCTGCAGCTGCTGCTCTAGATGCTGATTCTGTGTCTTTTCCTTGTTTAGCATTTCCAGATGATGATTCGTCGTGGTAATCTCTTCCTGCAGCACATTGTACTCCACATTATATTCGGCCAGCTGCTTGCCAATGTCCAGTGTAAAGACCAGCTTCATAATCTGCTCCATGGAATTGTGTTCCATTTTGGGCACCACAGATTTCAAATAGTCCATGATTTCCTCAAAGTTATTCCGCTCAAGCAGCTGTTCCTTGTGCACTGACAGCAGTGCAATGGCAAACTTAAAGATCACATCGGAGGATTCCAGGAATAACAAATCAAACACACGCGCCACAAAGCCCAAGGGAAATTGAGAACTGAACACAGTTAGAATCCAGGGAGCAGCATACAAAGTGGGAGAGACATCGTTTTGATCCAGCCACACGTACAGATCAGGCAGATGATCCTTGACCAGACGCGATAGCTGATATAATTGTAGCTGGAATTTCTTCATATCCGGCAGATACTTTGTCCTCATATTGCGACTGAACATCAGATGCTTGAGCAGCTGAAAAGCGCTCGCTTCGTCGCACTGCAAATTTAAATGGTTGAGAATAAGTTGTACGATTCAAGTGTCTGCAACATGGCACAACTTACGTGCAACAGCAGCACGCCACAAATAAAACCCAAACCCTGACAATAGCCAAGCTCAGGATCGAGTATGGAGTAGGCCTTTAGCAGATTGAAGAGCGACAATTGCCCCAAACCCAATGGATCCTTGTAGAACTGATGATTGGGAAAGGTGCGTCCCAGATCAATGAATATCGCATGCTGATGCTCCGTCAGATGCTTCAGTAGCGTCTGATACGGCGTATTGTAGTTGGGGAAACGTTTCGGGTCCACCGGTGCCGTGTTCATCGAATGCTGTTCGGCCAGGAACGACCAGACATCGCCACGCTTGGACCGAGGCACTCCTGTGCGAATGGCATGACGCAGCACCTTGGGATCCTTCTTGTTGCCAATTTGCATGGAGTTGCGTTCGATGATCATTTCCCAGCGTTCAATCAGTTGCTTGTCGCAAGGCACAATCTCTTCGTAGTCCAGCTTGATGCGCTTCAGCTCATTCTCATTCTGGCGTGCCTGCAACATGGCATTCTCCGTCTCCATGCGATTCAGCATGATCGTCTGTCTTATGGCCGTGCGCCACAGTTCCCTCAGCTCGGCAGCATCCCGTTTGCCGCGCTTTGCAGCTGCAAAGGAGATTAGAAAGATTAGTTGTGATTTTGAATCGTGTGTAGAACTTACGTTTGCGCATGGGAGACAGGAACTCGGTGGGCGTCTCGCTGTCCAGCCCCTTGGAGGGTGTCACCACGCTGTTGAGTATGGCCTGGCGCCAGGAGCCCTGATGTGTTTCCGACTCCTTCGGACTGTTGCCCACCTTGATGAATCTAAGAAAAAAGTGAACCGAGTTCCGATTGATCTGTTTGCTTTCTGCTTATTCGTTACTTACATGTCCATCATGGGACTCTTGAGCTGGTCAGCGCTGGGTTTGTTGCTAGGACTAGAGCCCACCGTATTCGAGCGGGAACGGAAGCCCTCTGGTGGGGATTCGGTGCCCTGTGGCTCTGCGGATCCTTCGCGTATCTCACGCAGATTGTGCGCAGAGACACCGATGTCATCCTTGGAGGGTTTGCGCTTCAGCAGACTGTCAAAGGAGTTGGAGAGTGAACGCTTGGCCTTCATGAAGATGGTGCTGCCACCCAAATACTGATTAAGAAACTCGGAACGATTCTCGGCGGTGTCATGGACATGTCGCTGTTGCCGGGATTCGCAATGGGCACGCAGCAGCATCATGAGGAACTGATTCTGCTCGGCAACCGGAGAGTTGGTCTTCTCGGAGCCACAGTACTTGGCCCACACCATCTCCTGTTCGTCATCGTTGAGTGTGGCAATGCGACGCCAGATCATGGCCTGCGTCTTCTTCTCGGACAAACCCTCGACGTCGGTGCAGAGCTTGTGGTACCACAACATGGGGCAATGTTCGCAGCTAAAGATCTGCGTCTCCTGCTTCTTCTTTTGCTCTGCACAAGTGTCAAAGGCCTGGGCAATGGCAGCCACAATGTCATCGCACACATGTTCCGACTGGCACTTGAAGACATAGCCAATGTAACCGTCGTTGTTCAACTCGCGACAGATGATGCCGAAGTGGTCCAGCGACTTTTGGCCATGCACACAGCTGGCCACATCCTTAAAGTCCTTGTAGAGCAGCACCTGTTTGCGATCCGGCGAGATCAGTCTCAGATCACTGCGTCCCACCAAAAAGACCATAGTGCGATTCTGTTCCGCATACGGCGGTATGCAGCCCTGGGATGCAGAACGATCCCGTGGCTTGGGTATGCTGCAAAAGGGATAAGCATAGGATTAGCTGGCGAAACTAAACTATTTTCTAGGGAAACGGCATGGCATGCAACAAACAAACAAAAGAAAAACGAACTGGAGCAAAACTATAAACCAACTAGGAACAACATGCGTGGGATCAGCAGGACTGGACATTGTCCACTTACTTATCCAGCGCATAGTGTGGATGCAGCTGACTTGGAGTTGGAGTTGGAGCTGCGGCTCCAGCCACGGCCTCTTCACGGGGCGGCGTAGGTTCTTTGTTTACAATGACATTGGGCGCTTCCAGCTGTTGATTATCCTCCGAGCTGCTTGCGATTTTATTGGATTCAAGTTATCGTCACAGTTTATGGCTCAAATGGGTCGTACAATTATATTATTTTATAGCTAAATACTTACGATTCCCTTCGGCCGAACTCCATTTGGCTCTGACCACGTAGCAGTGTTCGTTTCGTGGGCGATTTGTTCTCCTTGTTCTCCTCCAGCGGCCGTGGTGTGGCTTCCGCTTCCGCGCCCGTCAACTGCAACTCTACCTGTGGCTTGGACTGCACCAACTGCTCAGCCTCCTGCTCTGGTTTGTGCTGCTGCTGCTGCTGTACCTCGTCATGCTCCTCCTCATCCTCTTCCTTGAGCTCATTACTCTTCAGAGTGCTGGAGGAACTCTTGGGCTCAATGCCAACACCTCCCTCACTGTTCAGGGACATTTTGCGATTCTGCATGAGCCGCATACGCTGGGCATCGTAGGCCTTGAACTTGGGCAGGGCATCGTCAATGAAGGTGTTGGGCACACGCTTCTGGGAGACACGGATTTTACCCACATACATCACCTCAAAGAAGTGCGTGTGATTTGGTGAAATGTCCGCCAGCAAGGAGAGATTACTCTGTGCCGAGGTGGATGTGGGAATGTTCACAGTCCCCGATGAGTTACTCAATCCATGCGTATACGACTTGGATGCCTTCATCTTGGAACTCACAGGATTGGGACTAGCATCGTGCTGAGCATTCCTCAACGCTTCACTCATCTTGAGATTTGTTGCCGGTGTGGCATGAATTCCATTGAGAGACCCATTGTGAGCACCACCAATTCCGACTCCTGTGCCGGCAATTAATGTCTGCGGTATGCTGCCCACGGATCCGCCGAGCGTATGCGCCGGATCTCTCATCTGATGCATCAGCTCGGCCATCTGAAAAGAGGAAGAAGAAGAAAGGAAAAATTTAGAGTTATAGTTAATGCTTCTTCTACAAGTTATAGTACATCATGCGGTTAGTTCAACAATAACAAACCAGACTCTGTTAATGGCCAGTGTGGATGCACATGCTCCTGTTCCCTTCCCTACTCCCCCCCACAATTCCTTTTAATCGCTTTCCCGACCAGGCATTATGATGCGTTTTTGGTCAGTTTCCTGTCTGTCTGTCATCCCACTCAGTTTTATGAGTTTTGTCTTTAGTTTATGACACTTTTTATGACATTCTCACTTAAGGGTCGCTTTTCGCTTACTCTCACCATCGCTCTCTCTCTTTCTCTAACTCATTTTGCCGCTTTTGAGTAAATTCCAGACATGAATTTCATGGCACCGACAAAGTTGATTTACTTTGGTTAGGTTATGTTATGATTATGTTATTTTAAGGGCGACAAAAACTGGACTTCGACCTGGGAATCTGCATTAAATTAACTTTTTTTTACGACTCCATAGCTCATAAATATTTAAAAACTTATTCCCATCAAAACTGAGTTGCTTAAAACGTCCGGAGGATTGTTCTCGGATTATGTTAAAGTTGTGTTAAAGCTATGGAAAAGACCAGCGAGTCTGTAAAACACAATGCACCAGTCTTAAAGTTTTCCATTCATCGATTATCGAACGAATAATTCATATAAATTTAATTGAAGTAGCTAATGAAATACAAAATAGAAAAGAGATGCGTTTGTTAGAACAAATCGATTGCCAAAATCAAAAGTTTTTTATGGAAGCCATTTGCTTATCGATTCTAAAGTAATTCGATTATAGAAAATAATACTAATATAACATTGGTCTCAATATTAATGGTGGGTCTTGTTGTTGTTGTTTATTCAAAAAGAAAATGTTTATTTAACAACGAGTTTCTCTAAATGAATTCTGCTTCATCTTTGCCATTATTCCAAAATATTTTTTGCGATGCCTGCAAATTAGTAAATCGATTTTTAAAATATATTTTAAGTATGTTTTTTCCATGTCCAGTTGAGTTTTATCAGACTATCCTATTGTATTACTATCCATCGTGTTTGAAAATTGTTTCCATTAGTTTTGCGCAACCTTAATTAACATTATGTCAATTAAAATTAGTATTATAAAATGAAAGTGATTATTTGATCACGTTTAGTTTTCATGTGCAGACATCGTGTCTGCGCTTTTGCGTCAATTCTCGGTCAATCTCTTAGTAATTTCTTATACTTCTCAGAGAAATCACTGACGAATCTTACAACAACTAAATCAGTTGTGTCACAGAGAGATAGAGCAAGATAGAGAGAGAGAGTGATAGATAGAGAGCTGTAATTCTCGGTTTCTCCGATCTATTGGCCTTTGGGCCGCCCTGTGTGGCCCAAATTGTGCGGCATTGAAATGCTGCCAAAATTGTAAATTAAGAGAAATGTGTAGAAAAAGTTGACTGTGAAAGTTCCAAAGTCCAATGTCAGTACATTATGCAGCTGTCCGAAAGATGCGGCCCATGCATCTTTAAGATACATTAACTGCACTCTCAACCAATTTGCCACTTATCAGCAGTTTATGGTATAAATAACTACAATTTATTCTAAATTTGTTCATTAGGCGGCGCATAGCTACCACAATTTGAGAAAAAATATATTTTTGTTTTGTTTTGTGATGTCTCTGCTTTGTCTATAGCTGATCAGCCGTTTGTTGAGTGATCGTGACGTCACACTTTGCGCACCATGTTGACCATTTTTCGAATATATCTGAATGAGTATCTATTAGATAAATTTGTATCTACTTATATGCTATATGTAGCAACAGGGACACGCTTGACAACGTGTGTTAAGATATGCATAAATGTACATACAATTTTCTATATATTTATGTTTTTTCATAATTTTTGTTTGTTTACGTAAAAATAAAAATAAAATCAAATACAACATGATCGACTGCAAATTACCCTGCAGTGTATTATTATTACTCTTTACAGCAAGTAAGTACGTAATATTATTGCAATTTTGTTTACTTGTTAACTATATTTTATATCTTAACAACTCTATTTAATATAATTTTTATGCTTACAGGGTATAGAGTCTAACGCATATACTACTATTGATAGTTGGGTACATATAGTACATATTTTTATTTACTGCAAAATATTTCACGGGAATTCAATTCAACGTCACGTTCGCATCGCGTTTTGTTAGCATTTTTCTTTACGCCTTTTATTTTCTTTTTATTTTTACTTATTTTTTAATTCTCAAACTCGTCTACGTGCCATCAACTTTTTACTGTTTGCGGTATTAATATTTTTGTTATTTATTTTTTTTTTTAAATGTGACAACTTCACATCGATATTTACATACGGCATGCATATCAACACCATTTCGAACTGAGAGAGAACTTGACAAGCCCTTAAAAAAAAAGTTAAATTTCATGACGAGGGAGTTTAACTGGCATTATTTTAGTTTTTTTTATGTGTCGCCAGATTGTCTGGCTTATGTCCTTCAGACTTAGTCACGCCCCGTTCAAATATATATCACGCTTGTTGTTAAAAATTGTTTACCACATTGTCAAAACCAAAACTGAACTTGAACTGAAATGGAAATCCCAATTGAAACTACAAAGAGAGCTATAGAAAGGCAGCTATAGGCAAAGTAATGCACTGCCGAATACACTACAATACAAATGGAACATAAATTGTTTTTATAAGAGGTAAACATTTTAAATAGAAAAGCATGCAATAGATAATCAGTGCTTTAAATAAAATCAAAAATCTTCCGTTGTTTCAATTGTTTAATATAAATTTTTAATTTGCACCTCTACGCTGTCGCAAAGGCAATTAACAAGTGCATATGCCTCTGTTTTTGCCTATTGAATGACTTGTTATCAGGAAAAATGTGAAAAATGTTGTAAACGTCGTCTATCATGTGGTTGAACTACAATTTTAATGTCTCTTTGTCCGTTGTTTTTTACTCACTCGTTTTTTGCTGCGGATTTTCATCGTTTTTTATGCAACTCGAAAACTGTTCGGTGGATTGCAAAAGCAAATGGCAATAAAAACAAATCGCCACATGCATTTTAAAGAGCAGTCAATGGTTTATTGAACCCAATGACAAATGTTTAATAACCGAATGACAAATTCAAAACCATTCCAGATGTAAATTTGCATTGTAAATATTTGTAGAGTGTGTAAATAATGCATTTGTGTGGATTTGCTATTAGTTGAACTTGAATACACAAATACCCTGTACTATAAGAATGACTACAAAATGGGGCATGTAGTGGAATAGGTTACATAACAGGTGTTTTGTGATTATACCACTTCTTGTTGTTCTTTAACATAGATATAGGGTATCTCCTAATCATGTACTTTTTGCATTTGAAACAATTTGAAATGCTGTGCGATTTGTTTCGACTTTTTGTGTGCAAATTTAACGCAACCTGTTAATAATTAGCTATTTGTTTATTTTTAAACAACAAGTACACACACAAACACTCACACGCATATGTGTCTAGGTACATATACACAACATTCCCAATCATACTGCGATTTTGTTTATTTAACGCCAATTTGCAATTATTGCTAGTCGAACCAAATCATATAAATTCGATTGTTTATATCGAAATGCATATATGCATATGGCGAAAGTGTTTTCAATAGCAATATTCATATGTTTAAACAAGTAAATGATAAAATAAAACTACTGCTATTAAATTAACTACGGTATATAAGCATGCAACGTAGTGTAATTTTATTGTTTAGTTTTTTTTACTTATTTCTACACCACTTTGTACTTTTAAATAATGCCCAATAGTAGTATTTTATGATGTGATATAAGTATGCACGTTGTTCTGAATAGAATAGGGGGAATCACAGCCCTGGCACCGCTATTATCAAAATCGTATTATACTAATACCAAATAATTAGCACTCGAGCTAAACTCAGTCTTGTTTAACTTGAAATTTAATAATTGTATTCTTAATGCCCATTTTCGAGATCATTTACTTATACTTTTATTAACTAAATTTTACACATTAAATAAATAAATTGCAAAAGTCAAGAGACTGGAAACCAGCTTTACGTTATACATTTTTTAATTTAAGCTGTATGAGAAAATAAATAATTCAGGCAGATTATAGGTAAACTTTTCTTTATTATACCATATAAATATATTCATTTAAAATTGGTAATCCGCACTGTATACCAAACTAACTAACTATTTATATGCATTGCTAAGCTTCTTTTTTTAGTTTTTAAACAAAAACATAAGCAAAACTTTAATCAACATTTATTTATGGCGCTTTTTGATAACTATGCTTTAAGCCAAGCGCACTTGAAGTTGACCAACAAAATTGTAAAACAGTTTGGACAATCCTTCAACTTTCGGAAAAAAGTGTTTATCCAGCGTTACGCTCCTTTAGGCACACCATGGTCAGGGTCAAGTGCCGTGGCGCGAGTCAAACATTTTCAGTTGAAAAGCGATAAAAACCAAAATGTCCAAGCAACTTTTTTGGCGCCTATGACACCAAAAAAAAGTCCAAGAAATGAAAGAAAAATGGAAAATGTATTTCCTCTCTTCAGGCAAGAGCGAACAGTAGGAGGAAAACCAGCTGACGCGTCAGTTGTAGACGATTTTAGCTCTTGGCACGCGCAAGAAAATTTCATTTGAGTATACAAAAAAGAGAAGGCAAGAAATTAGATAAATAAAATAAAAAACAATTTATATGGTAATGCAGTTGTGTGCCGCTTCATTTACATAGGAATTGTTTAAATAATGAAAATGCAGAAGAAACTGGAAACTGAAAACTGAAAATTGCCAAACGGCATGGCATGAATTCAATCTAGATGGTTAAGAATCTAGAAAGACGCTGCTCAAGGGCACTTCAATTAGAGTTAAATGGACGTGATTGTGAGGGATGTGGGAAAAACTTTAACTTTCCATCATTTCTTTCTCCATTAGAATAGTTAGCTATGACTCAGCTGCACTAGAAGAAGTTAAAACCCATTACATAAGGCAAACAGCAGAGAAGCGAGCCGAATTAATGCAAAACAAAGTAAACAAAAACAAAATGCGAAAAAAACACAAACAAACGCAAAAGTAAAATCAATAGCAAATTGCACAAGCAACAAATGAAACGCAATCAAATCAAATCAAAAATGAAATTGAAATCAATTGAAACAGGCGGCAGAATAAAATTGTTAAAGGGCTATGAGAGCAGGAATGGGGGAGTATATGGATACGAATATTCTCTACATACGGTGCGACTCTTATTCAAGACGGATGCATCGCTGACGGAGGCCGTCAGAATTGTATCTCGATGAAATGGCACCGTAAACATTGTATTATATTTTCTCTTATTTTTTGTTGCTATTGTTGTTGTTGTTGTTGTTGTTGCTGCCGCTGTTGTTTTTGCTGCAGTTACGAAACTTACTGTTACACGTTCGCTTTAATTCACAATTTATTGCTGCACTTTATGTTTTTAATATTTGTTAATTTTTATCTTTGACAACCATCAGAAGTTTGTCGTAATTTCCATTTTGATTTTGGACTCTACACTTTAGAAATCGTTGTAATTTTTACTGTAAATAAGTTTAATTTTTAACTTTATTTTAACAGAAATATTTAATTTTTTTTGTCCAAACACATTTAATTGCACTTTTATTTTATTATTTACTTTAGTTATTTTCGATCTTTAACTGTTGTTGACTGAGTAATAACATTCACTTTATTTCAATTTATAAACTTATTCATTTATGTATAATTTGTTGGATATTTGTTTTTCAGCTTGAAGAATTTTATTTCAAATTGTTTTGGTGTATTAATAAAATTTTGTTTTTCCAACGAATTCTCCAACAAAAATACAATCATAAAATTATAGACACACTTATGCCTACACAGCCTTGTCATAATAAATCATTTGTTTAAGTGAAATGAAAGATTAATATACCAGAAAGATGTTTGAAAGTCATCCACAATATAAAACAAAAATGAGAAAAACTAGCGACAAGTTTGAATGTTTTGAATCGTTTGATTTGCAAGTTTTTTATTAACTGGTTACAAGTATCGAAAATCGAGCGGGTTTCTAATAGTATTCAGTTATAAGGGTGCCTGCAGCACATTAAATATTTGCAAGGGTAGTGAGTACATAGTACTCAGTACTTAGTTGCGGTTTGGCGATAAAATAAGCGCACACAAATATTATTGATACGTATTTTGTAAAGTATTCCCTGAGGCAACATCAAATGACGAATACAATGCGATTTCGCTCAGAGCAATGTTATGTGAATGTTAAGGCATTGTTATATATCTGTGTCTGTATATACCAGTATATATATATGTATACATATGTATATGCATATATCTGTATTCTCTGCTAATTGTCGCGTTAAATCATTTACTTGATTTGAATTCGAGATGTTTGCACTGCCCATTGACAGCCGCCAACGTTTTAAAGTATTTGGGACAAAGCAAATACTGTGTACTAGCCGTGAGTGCTTTATGTAACATTTGTTTATCCAACTAAACACATTTTGCATGAATCGAAACGGATTAGAAAACAATTAGTTTATGGACAGTGCATCAAATTTGTATATTTTTTCTTCAATTCATTTGTACATGTCTTTAATTAAAAGTTATTAATTGTGAATTGACGCAATTTGAAGATGATATACTACATATATACTCGCTTGTTATACATATATGAATATAAATTTACAAATTGAAATTTTTATTTTGATATGTGTGTTTTGGTTTTTTTTTTGGCTGCCACGTTTAAAGAACTAATTTATTTATATTTTATATATGTGCTTTTGTTGTTGGCTAAGCACTTTGCACAGTAAACAAGTTGCAGAGTAAACAAGTTTATATTCATTTCAAATATATGCTAAACAACCATAGGTGCAGATGTACTCTCAGTCCGCACAAGTTCAATTAATTATTGCTAATTATAATAGCTTTTTACTTTTTATTAACGGATTTTTCACTGTTTTGTTTGTTGCTTTTGTATTTTGGTAGCTGTCGCTGCCTTTAGACAAACGCGCACGCGTTTCAATTGCCGCCAGACAACTGACAACCGGGATCCCATCCCACTCGCTGGCCTCCGATCCAACGATTAAAAGAGAGTGTGTGAGAGAGAGAGAAACGCTCACAACAACAACAATAACAATAATAAAGAAACCTGCGCATGCGAAATAAAAGAAACGGCAAAAACGGTTTAACAACCGTTTCTCAATGAGCATTGAGTAAGTCCCATTGAGCGAGAGCAAATGACTGCGAGGGAGAGTGGTAGAGCGAGAGTGCATGCGACAAAGTGCGCACAGACAACACAGCGTATGTGTGATATTTGCCTTTGGGGGCAAAGTTGCAGTATTTCACACAACTTACGGAAACTTTACTACAAAAGCTGCAGTCACAAGTTATTACATGAAAATATTCATTATTTAACTTAATAACTTACTTAGTTAGTGCATCAACGTATTATTTATTGATATCAGTAAATGAACGTGTAAGCATTAAAAGAAAAAATAAGCTAAAATCTGAAACAAAATTGAACACAATCAATGTATAAACTAAAATAACTAATTTAATAATACTTTATATTTATTTTAAAAGTTTCGCACAAGGTATTAGTTTTAAGGCACATTAATTTGTACAGCTTTATATTTTTAAGTATTACCTTAATAAATTTTTATAGCTTTGTAAAGAAATGCAAATTTTTTTATTGCAAACAAAAACAAACTAATGAAAAAACTGCTACAAAACCAATGCAGCAATATCAAAGCTAAGAGTTCCAATAAAAGTGCTCTATCAATTTCATGCTGGCAAACACAGGAAAAGCTATAAAAAGAGATAGAGAAAGATAGGCTATATGCAAAAATTCTAATATAAATTTTGCCATAGATACGACGAACGGTAAACTCTATTCAGGACACTGAAGAGGAAAATCAATTTATTTTCAATAGTACAAAATGCTTTTGCTTGCCAAAATGTGCGACAAATTGAATTTGTTGTCACATGTTTGTTATAAAGGAAACTGCATATCACTACAAACACACAACAAAAACTAATGCTAAAAGCCAATTATCAATATCCTAGACATAGTCCCTACAGGGGGAAAAAAGAAGACTTTAATGCTCAATATCAATTTCAAAATGTTGCTTTCCAGAAAGCGAACATCAGGCCAAGGTTAACAATGCCGTGCAGGACTTTGAGTTTCAAGCAAAGCTCGAACATATGCAAATGTCGACAGCAGGCAAACAGGCCAGAAATTTCAGCACGATGCTTGCTTCCATTGTAGCTCAAATGCAGGTTAAAGTTCTGTCTAGTAAACGTAATATCCACTCCGTCTCTTTGCTTCGCCCTTTCCAACATTTTTGATTGCATTATGGTTGCACTTTATACGATGTTATGCAGAAATTAAAAGAAACTGGTGGAAAAGGCTGCAGTCGAGTGAGGCAACTTTAATAGTACAGAGTCTAAAAAGTAATAGATTTTAGAAATGAACACTTTACAAAACAAATTACATACCGCATACATCGCTTTAATTTTGACAAAGCTATGCAAGTTTTGCAAAGTTAAATTGCTGTCTTAAAGTAACGTTTGTAAAGCATACAGCTTTTCATAACTAGCTAATAAATGTAATAGTAATTGTAAAATATATGGTGCTGAGTAAATCCAATTCTTTTAACAAAGTATAGTAACACGCTGTCAGTGTCACCTCTCTTTAAATTGTCTACAATTCACATTGTGGCCAAACACTCGATTCGATGATGTTGGCCAACACAAGCAGGCAGAATAACGCCGGGCAAGTCCTCTTAAAGCCCATTAAAAGTCAAAAGAGCGTTGCGAATGACAACGTTGATGTCTCTCTACTTCGGACTATGGCAACAGAAGCCACATTTGCTAGAGGTTTGTAAAAGCCTCTCTCATTTTTGAGGTAGTTGCCATGCCCGGATCTCGGTCCGAGTGCCGAGTGCCGAGTTTGGCTTGTGGGCTGTTGACTGGTTGGGTTCTGGCTGTGGGTTCGAGTTCAAGCCACTTGGCAACACAATAAAAGCGATGTTTAAACAGCGATGATGGTCCATGCAAATGGCAGCTCAGCGTCATGCGTCATTTGCGACAAACGACAATGACAACAACAAAATGACAGCAGAGTAAAAGGGCTTGCAATCAACGTGAATTGGTTGTCTGTTGCCAGGTTACCAGCTAAACGCACAAGATTGCCACCACAATTCTTTGCACAAAGTGTGCTTATTAAAATAAAATAAAAACAAACATCGCATTAAGCATTACGCATTCGCCATGTGGCACGCATCTGCAGTTTGTACACGGACTAAATTTTTTTAAATTCTTTAAACAAGTTTAATAATAAATACATATTTAAATATTTTGGGTCAATAAACATGCAAAATTTAAGCAATGCTCCAAAATTTAGGAAATTTAGCAATGTAGAGTAGTGCCCTTAATTTGGTTGAAAACATGAGCTTTGGAAATTGTTGTAACCACTAAGACCACAGCTGTTAACGGTGTCTGCTAAAAGTACTCTACTCTACTCTTATCTCTGCCTTGCAATTACCAACATTTTTTTATTACATTCTCTAATGGTTTCCCCTTCGTTTCTTTTTTCATTGTGTTGTCGCTGTTCCCTTGCCACCTAATGTCGTCTATTAGCGTGTTTGGATGCTGTTCAGCTACGTGTTTTAGCGGAAAACGCTAAAAGCATTAAGTGGAACTTTGCATGCCCGCTTCATAAAATTCATTAACGATTTACTAGCCAAAATAAGAACATTTTAATAAGAATAGTAGCTAAACAAGCTAAAACTAAGTGTTATCTACGAATGCATTAAATTTTGTTCAAGGTTCAAACCTAATATTATCATAATTCAAATGATTTACAAGAGCACAATCTATTTGTTATCTAATTCACACGTATGTTTATCTCGTATCGTTTTATATGCATAAAACAAGATAAGCTTTAAAATGAAAGTCATTTAATTTATGTTCGACTAAACAAACATATACAAACAGTTTAATAAAGTTTGCACTATTTATGGCCAAGTTTTAGGTTTTCTGTGGACTGACCCATAAATTTAGCTGCAAAGTTTCAAAACAAAGCAGCACACACAATCAAATATACTATGTGCTTCATTCTGTGGAAGGCAGTTGGAAAATTAAACGCCATGGGCGTGGCATACTGACGTTGCCTAAAATGACTTCTGACATGCAATCAACAACAGCAGCAACAGCTACAACAACTATAACAATAGCAATGGCAACAAAACAAAAAGTTCTGTAATTACAATTTAATTTAAGTAAAGTCTAATATTAAGAAAGTACTTAATTAAAATGTTAAAATTAAATATTAAATTGGAGAAAAAATCTTGAAAGTTTGTAAAAATAGTTTCATTAACAACATGCAATTTGAGGATAAATATAAATATTTGTTCTATTTAGTAATTCTATTATTTAATTGATTAACTCTTCTTTCAGAACTTTCCATTTTCCATTGTGTACGCCAGTAATCGGAAATTGTTTTTATTTTTCTATTTTTCGACTGTCAGTTTATATGAAATTAACATTTTGCGTGTGAACACAGCAAATTCTTCAAGTTTTTTCTCTCCCTCTTTCTCTTTTCCCGAAGGTCAGTTCTGAAATGTGTGTGGCGCCAATATAGTCATAGTTAAGGGGTAGTTTTGTCTGGCCTAGTTTTCGTTATTTTCTAGCTCTAGTGGTTTTAATTAGCAACACAATCGGAAGTTGTTTTATAGCATGCTGAGCGCCAATTGTTATACGGAAAATGAGTTGGGCGCTCAATTTGATGTTGGGTGGATGATTGAGTAAGGCCATAACTTAGGTAATAGTATGACGGATTAACACAACTAACAGAGTAACTAACAAACTCAATGAACAGAGTCTAAAGTAAAAGTTCCGATTAAGCATAAAATTATGAACTTTTCATTAGTTTTAAAAGCATATTTTTTCCAACTTTATAGAATGTGCAAAACTTTGTGCATTTCCTCATAAATCGTTAGCTGCATTAAAGCCCTTTTGCAATTCACTCAGTTGGGCTTTTGTTAAAACAAAAAGCATTGTTCTAACTTTCGAAAACATTTTCATGTGACTGCATTACAAAGGGGGACAAATGCAAATGTCGAAAATATAAGTTGCAAACAAAAGAGCAAAATTTAAACTTACCTCCTCAATGGTTTCACATTCGAATAGATAGATGTGCAGAAGCGGATCCTTGGGATCCTTCAGTAGATAAACTAACCCAGTGATGGGTCCTTGGAATTCCATAAAATTTTGCGGCTGTTCGGCATCAGTGGCCTGCTGCTGCTGCTGTTGCTGTTGCAATTGATAAGCAGCAGCAGCACTGGAGGAAAGAGAGCCGTAGGATGTGGATGTGGTCAGTGTGTGACGAGCCCCATTTGCGGTTAATGAGTTGCCAACAGCAGTGGCACTAACACTAGCGCCAGCTGTGGCAACACTGGAAGATGACGACGTTGAGGATGCCGAAGTGGATGCGGCTGTTGCTCCATTGGAGAATGCTGCATTTGCAGCATTTAATTTGAGCTGCATGAAACCATTTCCAATGGACTTTGCCTGCGGTTTGTGTATTATGCGGCACATGCCAACGATATGCTTTAAGGGATGGCTAAACTGCAGCTCAAAGTCCGAGTTGTAGGACTCCAGTATGCCATGTTCGATGCCCACGGATAACTGCAAATATAGAGAAATAAATGGGTTATATTACTCAAGTTTTCAATCCCTTTAAAATTAAACATAATTATATCAAAATATTTTATTCAAATCAACTTTACTGGATAGCTTTGACTTGCTTGTTAATACACTCGACACCACACACACTACTCACACTAAATACATAAACAAAGTTACAGATAATAATAATTTAAGACACTCATTTACACCACACAATGGACACTCCTACAGAAACATCTGCGGTTACAGATGCAGCACCCGAACTTAATATAGAACCAAGTGAGTCCATCGAACATCCAGATGCCGATGATGCAGCAAGAAGTACAGAAAATGAAGGCCAACTACAAGAGTCTACAAAGCACAATTCTCAGCAAATTAGCACTCAAGAGGATGAGGAGAAAAAGAACCGAGAAACCCGTAAGCAACGATTGAAAAATGCGCGTAATATTCGATTCACAATTGGAGAAACCGAAAGTAAAGAGGCGCCAGATGAAGAAGATATTTTGGGTGAAGTAATGGGCGGTACTGCAATTTCCACTCCTACACTACTAGTTCCAGATACAAATACTCCGTCAGATCTGGAGGATATTAGTGTGCCCGATTTCAGGGTAGAGGAGGAGGAGAAGGTTGTCGAGTCGGAGGATGCTGATAAGCTATTAAGGTATTCTTCCGAGAGCGAGGATGAACCAATAAGCGACTCAGTAAAGGGTGGCGATTCCGTTAAAGCTAAAACGAACTTTCTGGATGATTTCGAGATTCCTTCATTAGGTGATATTTCTGAAGACGAATTGGATGAATTGCTTGTACGCTTTAAGTCTCGAATTTCAAACATGATATCCACTGCATCGTCAGTGTCGGAAGATCCAGGTAAATTTGTTGATCCACTTACCGGTGACAGTTTTCCGGCATCAATGCAAAACGAAAGCCCAGAGACTTCATTGACTGATACTGTTGTCGATATGGAAACTTCAAGTTCAAGTTTAAGCGATACAAACTTGGATTTCGATAGTTTTGTGTCTTTTAAACCCATTGCACAACAGACCGATCTCTTTATTCAGTTTGAACCGGAAGTCATAGTATCCGATATCGAATCATTAAGAAACCTCGAAACATTAAGACCATTGGCAAAGCCAGTTAGTGTTAGTAAAAAGGTTGTAGATGATTTTTTAGATGAACTCTTAAAAACGGTCGTCTTCAATGTTGAGAACGTACGATTCGACATTGTGTTAAACAAAAATATAGATAAAGAGCGACTATATAAAAAATTAACAGATGAAATCAGGCAATATATGGTCGAAAAAAATGCAAATGATTATCTGAACTCGAAAGTTCTAGAATATTATAAGCGAATGAAAAATGATCGTGCATACACCAAGTTGACTCCCGAAAAGAACGAAAAGGAATACGCAAGATATAGGGAAGCCCTCACCTGTCTAAATTTTAATTTAGAATTCGTAAGACAGGCAAAAAAAAAGGCTTCTTACTTATTAGCGAGTGTTATAATGGATCTTTCATACGCACAAAATATCACCTGGCACTCAGAACAATTCTTTACAGAGAAAATAATGAACGTCTTAGGCAATAAATCCGAACACCTTAGTCGTATAACCGAGCGAGAGCTGAGACTTATGGCTCAAAAGAGAAATGAGATCAGTGATACACGTCTCACTCTTATCACAACTAAGCACGTTTTGGCACGGATCCAGGAAGTAATATTTAAATGTGTCTTTACTATACCCTATGTCAAGAGTACTAAAAGTTTCATCGAGAGTATAGAAAGCGGGTGAAAACCCTGAGCTCACAAAGTTTATATTCTCGATGGACATTCAAAGTGTAGTTAGCATAGTCATGTCCTTCTGTTCGTCTGTTTGAGTTCAACGAAGTCAGCAGTATTATTTTTTACTCCAAACTTCTTTCGGCGAAAATACCATGTGAGCTGCTTCTAGCACTCATTTCTAATCGTAAGCTTCACCTATAAAAATAAACAAGCCTGGTCTGATAGAGATAGTAAGCGTGTGTATTCGCTACCAAACATAAATTATTATGCACTGACATAGGGTATATTACTGTCGAATGCGCTCGACTGTACTCTTCTTACTGTACTTATCAATTCTCTGCACAGGAAATTCACAATCTTCAGCAAATCAATACGGATATATCTATGGATGACTTTATTGCCTTGCAGAATCAATGTACTGCATTGACTAAAAAAATTGAAGGTAAGCACAAAGATACATACAATTAGATCTTATAAAAATGTATTAAACTATTGGAACAGAACGTAATAATGATTTGAAAAGGTTTCGGACACATTACCATGCTGATTTGCATATGACCCAACATAGCCGAGAAAAAACTCAAGCGATTACCAATAAACTAAAAGGAAGACGAATTAAATTGAAAGCGGCACAGAAGACACAACAAGCATTACGTGAATCTCTATATAAGGCGAAAATGGAACGTGCTCGTATACGAAAACAGCATTCGGATCTCACCTATAAGGGCGGACTGTTAGCTATGCCATCCCTGATGCACGACTATGATAAAACCGTGGATAAAGTGAATGAAAAGCATCACATTGTGAATGAACTCAAGGAGACGATTTCGCGACTAAATCGGCAAATTTCTTCTTTCGACCTGCGTGCTACTAATGTTTCTACTGCCAGTGTTAGATTCTAGAACAATTATTACATCTTTACACAGAACATTGACACAAGATTCCATAAATAATATAAAAAATATTAATATAATATAAATGTATGTATTTACATGTATATATAAAAATGTGAAATTTTACTTGATTTTAATCTTACACCTTTCTGCAACTGAACGGAAAAGCTTAACATTAATCCTTTTTACATATACAAATTAACTATTATAAGTTTACATTTCTTGTTTAAGATATTTTTTAAATAATATACAAATGTTTTTAATAATTAATGCAGATTTTTAATTTGTTCTTATGACAGCAATTTGATGTAGTATTTCGATCTTAAATGCGGATAGACAGCGAATTAGTTGTCTTACGAGTGCTATTCACGATATAAAAGATTATATTAGTCTTTGATATTATTGAATATTATTTGAGTTATTGGAATAAGCAGTCCTTGTTAAGCATGTCATAGACATTCTCAACAGAAAATCAATTTTATTCCTTCTTGCTTATTATATTAACAATTTTAGCTTGGGTTTCATCGTTAGTTTATTGTGAGGGAAATAATCAGAATCAAATAAAATACAAAAAAATACTAAAAAAAAAAAAATATATATATATATTTATATATATATTAAAAAATAATTTTTAAATACATTTTAAATGGACTCAGAGGTAACAGAAAGTCAGGTGGAAAATGCTGTCGTACTCTTGGAAGAGAGCGATGTACAAAAAACAGATCCTCCGGAAAACCAGCCAGAAGCAAATGAGCATGACAATGATGACAAAACCGACCAAGTTATTGAGAACGCCGCTTTAACAGACAAGTTAGAGATTGCAGAAGCAGACGACACAGCTCCTACAGAAACCAGACAGAGTGTGGAAATCAAGGAAACAATGCCTGAGAATGAAGGTAAACGTGGAGGTTCACAATTGGTACAAGAAGAGTCTGGAGCCTATGATAAGGAACAGGAGAAATTGAAAAGTTTACGAAATATACGTTTTAATGAAGCCGCTGAAACCGATGAAACTACACAAATACTCAAAATCGAAGATCCTGTGACAGTTGAATTTGATAATGTAATGGATGTATATGATACAACCATTTCCTCTCCTGCTCAACTATCACCTGATACGAATTTGGAACTTGAAGATTCGGAAAATATCATTGCGGAGGAAAGCGATAAGAGTGAACTTTTCGATTTAAACGATAAAGATTTAGATGAGTATCATATTAGCGATATTGAAAGTGTTGAGGAGGAGGATATCGTCCAAACACCTAGGCTATCCCTAGAATTTGATACAATACAAGTGAAACATGATTTCATAAATAATTTCGAAATTCCCACATTATCCAAGTTTTTGGAGGAGTATCATGAAAGTGAAAGTGATGAGATAACTGTTGATTCAGAAAAACAAAGTATTGACAAGGGTAAATTTGTTGATCCCCTTAGAAGATTTAGTGAAGATGACTATGCAGAAGACGTATTAAAGTCGTCGTCTGAGGTTTCAGAAGAGTCGTCGTTATCCGTAGATTTAGAGTCTATCGAGGACGAGCCGCGTCAAGAAGCCTTAGGCGCTCTGGATTTTAAAAAATCCATTGTTATAAGTGACGATGCAAATGACGTATTTGAAAGATTCACCAAAGATGTTTTGACTAGAGGTATTACTTTTGACAGTGACGACGATCAGGAAACCAAGAGAAAGCTACTTCACAAAGAAGCCCTTCAAGTAGCAATCGATCTCATATACGATCTCTTCAACATTGTTGTCAACGATGCTGAAAAACGGACTACAGTTAGTTCATCTAAACATAAATTAGATAAGGTAAAAATGTTACAAACCTTGTTTGAAGAAAGGAATAATTATATGTTTGAAAAAGATTTGAATACATTTCTAAACATACGAATGGCAGATTATTATAGACGCCTGAGAAATCCACGACCCCTCGCAAAGCTAACTGAAGCACAGACGGAAAAGGAATACAATAGATATAAGAAAATACTGTTAAGTCTTGATTACTATTTAAAGCTACAAACAGAGACTAAGACAAAGAATGTTTTTCTTATATCGAGTGTCGGAATGGATCTTGCGTACGTGGACAATATTATGAGGAGGTCTCAGCAAAGTCTAGAAGCCGTAATGCTCGGAGTACTTGGCAGTAAATCCGAGTACCTCAAACGTATAACCGAACGCGAGCTGGCAATAATGAGAAATAAAAGAGATGAGATTAGCGATACCCGTTTGAGCCTTATCACAAAAAAGCACACTCTGGCACGAATCACTGACGTAAGTAATGATATTATCCACACGATATTCTCACAATGATCTATTAACATTTTAATGCAGAAAATTTTCAATCTTGAACGATGCGATGAAAATAATAATATGGAGGACTTTATCAGTATTCAAAGTCAAGTGCTACAGCTAAACAGAAAAATTGAAGGTAAGATCTATATAACAGAAAAAGATAATTTCGTAGTTTAAACATTTCCAATACATTTTGTATAGAACGTAATCATGATTTGAAAAAGCTTCGACTAAATTATCAAAGCGAGTTGCACTCTGTCGCACATAATCGCGAAAAGTGTCGTGCCATTACCCGCAAACTGAAGGAATATAACAAAAAGTTAAACAAGAAACTGGAGACTCAGCGCGTTTTAAGGGATCGTCTTTATAAGGCAAAACAAGAACGTCGTCGTATACGAAAAGAGAATGCCGATCTCAGATATCAGGGCGGACTGTTATCCTTGCCAGCTCTCATGTATGACTATGACGAGACTGTGGAAAAAGTCGAGTCTAAGCATGCTACTATTATTGAAATGAAGGAAGTTGTAAGTCGTCTAACCAAACGCCTTCATGAGTTGGAGACACGCACTATCTGATATAGATTGTACGAATCAAGGAATTTTATTAAATGGTACAAATCCAAATCCTCGTATGATTGTACAAATATTTTATTTCGCAATGTAAAATAAAGCAAATCGATAAGTTTTCTCTTAATTGTCTGCTCGTCTCATTTAATCCTTAGCATTTACAGTAGGCTACATGGTTTAATAATCATGAGAATACAAAAGAACAACGTACAAATAGATGTATTTTCCCTTTCCAAGGCCCAATGGCGTCTCGTTTCCACTAGGCGAAGCAGATTAACAGTATTAAATTCTTTTAATCAGTTTACTTGCATGCACAAGTACAAAAGCGGTTCGCTTAGAGAAAGAGAGAGGTATAGCAACAACTAGAGAGACCCACTGAAATAAAGGGACCGACGAACCGACGAATGAGTAGCTAGATACTAGAACAAGCAAGCAGAGACTGACAGCAGCCTGACAACATTGCAAACATGGCGGCTGCTCCATTTCCGGCGTTCTCATCACAGTCACCGTCACAGTCAACATGTGCCGCCATTTTCAATGCTCGTTGCCGTTTTGTTCTTGGCCCCTTTTAATACCCTGTATCCTTAAAGTGCAATAGCATATAGTGTGTGTTACAACCTAACAAAATTTTTTTAAAACTCAATTTCCACATCACTCATATTTTTAAAGCTGTGAAATATCTAATATTTTTTTCTTCCATAAATTATTTTAATATTCTGAAAATTTAAACAATATCGAATAGCAAATAAGGCAACTAGGGTAACTTGCAGTTGAGTATTGTCACCCAGAACACTGTTACCATTTTTTATGCACTGTTTTTATTATATATACACTGACGGGGTGACTAGGGAGTGTCGACGTAGAGTAGGTGGGGAATTAGAGGCTTTTTGCTTGGGTGTGTCGATGTTGTGGCTGGAACTGTAGTTGACAGAAAGCAGGTCGCACCGACAGTTAGGTAGTTTTTTTTTTTCTTTTTCCTATCAAAAGGTCTTTGTTTTTGCTATAAAATAAAAGGGAAGCAAATGAAATTTATGTTCAGTTAGTTAAGCAGACGTTGGTTTAGTTTGGGGTGTGTTCCAGGAAAAGGTAAATAGAACCAACTAAAGATTGACAAGTTGATTCAAGTTAAGGGAAATTAAACCAGCAACCAGCTATTTAAAGTTTTTTCAACAAACGAAAAAAATAATCAAGAAAGATGTTTAAAAAATATGTCTTCGTTAATTGAGTTTAAATATTAAAAAAAAGATTTTAATTCAATTAATTTTCCATTTTCTCTTTGCTAATCGAGTTTGTTGTCCAATTACTTTTGCACTTTATCGATTTGGCAACACTGCCGTTAAAAACATAATTTAAACTTTAATTTTATTAATTGGAGAACCAAGAAACAAGCACAAAAACGTAAACAACGATGAAAATAGCAAGTTAGGAGCAGAACTTTAGGAACATGAGACGGAAAGTGGTTCAAAGGAAGTCAATGAACAAAATTAAGTTTCTGTGAAAATAGGATACACCAGAATGAAAACTTTAAGCGAGATTGCTCGCCTGAACGATACCCAATGGCTGCGGATGTTGCTAAACCTTAGATGAAATGTTTAAAGAATGTGCTAGATGAAGATCCGCGTTTTTTCCTCATTTTGGGTAAGGTTACTGTAAAAATACACACTTTTCAATTAATATCAATTTAGTAAGAGCTAAAAACAAAATAAAAATTAAAAGTGTAGAGAAGAGTTGTTGGCGCGCACAGGAGGAACAGGATGAAAGAGCGCTTAATGAGGCTACTTGCCAGCCGGTAATCATTAGGGATGCCACCTTGGCTTAAGCACGACTCACCTTTGGCATTTGAAATTAATTTCCAAATGGCAAAGTTCCAAAGAGATTTTAGCACTGCCTGTTGACGATTCTATTGCCTCTGCACCATTCGAAAACCACTCTATCCATCCTACATGCCCCCCAGCACCTTTCGCTTTGCCAATTTTCAATTAATTTGTGATTTCCACTCCATGCCATAGATTTCATAGCGAAAATCGCATAGAGGTGCGACAAGTCGAGTGCCGAGTGCGGCAGATTCATTTAAATGTTGTTTCACGTTTGACATTGACACAGAAAATCCAATTATTCCCCGCAACCTTTTGTCAATTACCAGTTGCCAATTTGTTAAAAACTTCTGTTTTCTAATGTAATCACTAAACAATGCGATTTGGGAATTTTCATTAAAAGCGTTCGATTAAAATGCAGAGCAACTGATTAGCATAAATAAGTGGTCGCAAAAATGGCCACCAATTTGATTGTGTTGAAAAATCCACCAGGAACGGGAGTGAGGAAAAGTGGCAGCCAATTAACTATAGTATAACTTAAAAGAAATTGGAATAAATTTACTGATTTGTCCTATTAATACCCTCAGCCTGTTTATAGGGCATTTTACATTACCTGCCACAAACGATGTTTAAACAACGGCTGCATTTGCAGCAAATTTAACATTTCAGGTTTAATACATTGCAATTAACTTTTTCACCTCAAAGATAGATAGCAAGTGTAATAGAAGCTAATAAGTTTAGCTATATTGAATTGACGCCTTACATCATACATCTCATTTTATTTATGGCAACTGCAGTAGCGCCAGGCATATAACCCAGAGCCGAGTCTTGACCCTTTTGGCCGCAATTTCCATATAAAATAGTAGTTTGATGCAGTTAATGCAAATTATATAGCTACAATGCTGACAGCAGCAACACTAACAACAACAACAACAACAACAACAATAAAATTAGTAGTAGAAATGTAATGAGCAATTGTAGACAATTTATTGAGCAACAACAACAACAACAGCAAATCCAATTGCATGCATAACAAGAACAGCAAACGTCAGCTGCCACATGAAAACGTAATGAAGAAACAGTTAAAATGTATAAATCACTGAGCAATAACACGCGACGCTGATGGCACGATGATGTCGTGATTTCAATCAAACGATGTGAGCGTGACACGCTCGTGAGCCTTAGGTACTAAAGGGTTGCTGACCAAATCTGAATTACATCAATTTCAAAATTGCATCTACTTTTAAGTGCTATTGAAATATACAAGAAAAAAGTAAACCTAAAGTTTCAAATGTAGTTAATTGTTGAAATTAGTTAATTGAAATATAATAGATATTTTCTTGTATTTTGCAATATGTTATTAATTTAATTTACGGAATGAGAGTTAAGGGCTGCAGGTATCTATTTCAGAGCAGGAAGGCCAACACGCTAAAGGCGGGTTAATGATATTATGTCAACATATAAATTAACTCTATATTACAAATAGTTTTTAGTTTTATAAAGTTTTTACTATTCAAAAAAACATCATTACAAAAACCAAGTAATATTATAATTCAAAGTATTTGAATTAATAATTAATAACTCGTATTTTACCACCACTAATTTCTATGCAAACGCCAGACAATAGTAAAATACAGAACAATAATATCGTTTTTGGGGGATTGTTTTTACATGGCACTTACGGCATATTAATGTTTGTGGCTATGTGTGTGTGTGTGTGCGTGCGTGTGTGACAGTAATAATAGCTTAAAGAATAGAACGTAAAACAAATAAAATAGACATAGTCCGAGTTTCCTTTAACTTGACGTCAATTAGAGTTGCTAAGAAAGACGAGGTTAAAGAGCGGAATAGTTGTGAAGACAAATGGGAAGTAGAATGAAAGAATGCGGTAACCGTTAAAAGAGGTCAAGATGTCAATTGTTGGCAGTTATGGGCTAGAAAAGATAATTATAGCGCATACGCAGTGTGGGACACATTTTCCCATGTGCGAAAAATGTAAACAAAATAGGCGATAAAGTAGTGAAGGAATACAATCAGAACGAAAGGAAATATGAGGAGCAAAATCAGAAATGCTCGATCATAAGATACTCTACAATCTGTATAAAATATTTCACACTTCTGTGCGATCAATTAGCCAACTTCTCGGCTGAAAAACTGCTAGACATACTTAAAGGTTGCTGCTTAATGTGGAACAGTTCTGATTTAAAGCATGTCAAGTGAGAGGCAAATCCTGGAATCAAGCGACCGCACAACTGTGTGCAGCATTAAATTCAAAACGTCAGCCAAACGGAATTGAGTGGGCGTGGGCGCTCAACCAAAACAGCGACTGGGAAATAATACGTAACTCATACGCCGCATAGGCTCAAGCGAGAGTCCTCCACTGGCAAAGTGTGAAACCATTTACAACACTGCACTGCACGCGAGGGGAAAGCAAGAAAGGGAAAAGAGAGCAACTCAAGTGACTCGACTCGACCAGAAGCGGATTAACACTGGGACTTGAGTGACTTCACAACCAGCAGAAAGGAAAATACAAAAAAATTAAATGGAAAAAAAACACAAATATACGGTTTTCTGCTGGCAAATGAAACAAGCGGCCTATTGATTTTTCTTCACTTTTTTTTTTGTTGTCAGCTCTCAAAACAACTTTCCGCCTGCCGTTGTGACGTCAATGAAAAGCATGCCACAAAGCTGCTGCCACTGCTGCTGGGAGGTGTGTGGCAAGCTGAAGTGGCGGCGAATCAGTGTAAGGGAAGCACTGCCTATCTCTTTCTCATTATCTACAGAACAACAGTGTTTCAATAAATAAATGCTGCATACATTTAAGGAAATCGTTTAGGCTCATTACAGATAATTATAGCTAGTTTTGTGAGTTGATATTCCTTAAAATAGTACGATAATTTTATAAAAGCTCTAGAAACTTTTTTCTCAATTTAAAGAGTGTTTAAGCTCTGACAATTTTATTACAAATTACAAATTAAATATCAAGAGAAAAGTCATAAAATCAGCTAGTTTTTGATTTAAATGTGTCAAAACAATTATACAAAACAGTGCACTGTTTGCATTGCACATTTTAGCCTAGAGTTGTGAAAATGTTTGTTTATAATTTAAAATCAAAAACATTACAAACAAATTCGCAGAGTATACAAACCCTGAAAATACGTTTAATTTATTTTAAAAATAGAAATGTACAAATCTACAAATCTATGAGATACAATTAACTACTGACATTTAGATATAAATCAAATTAACTTGCTTATACAAGTCTAAATAATATATACTCGAATGTATGGCACTTTATCAACAAAATTATACAGGGTACAAGTCCACACATTACTTTTGCATAAACAAATGCTTGTTTATAATTTAGAATCAATAAAATTATACCTAAGATCAAGGTCACGGTCGCTCACACATAGACTTGTGTTATTTACAAACACTCGTTTTCAACAAATAAATGGGTTGAGAGTTAATATATCACTCTTGTTTAAATATACTGACTTGTTTATAAATCAGAAACAATAAAATTGATAATTAAAGATCAATAGAAAGCATTTTATCCGACATATCAATACAGATCTTAACATGTTTGCATAGCTTTCAGTTATTGACCCATGTATTATGCAGGAATGCCATCAATTTCATTGCACTAATTGCTTACCAATATGCAAAACAAATATTTATAAAAGTTCACATACGCACACACAAACAATGCGTATACACTCTATTCTTTGGGGTACAAGTTTGTTTGCTTGGTTATTGAAGCGTCACAAAAGTTGACATAAAACTTTGATGGGCCCTGAGGTGTGTGAGCGGGGATGTCATTTTGCCAAGTGGGCGTGGCATGTATCGCACTTGAGCGACAGCCAAAAGGCAGCTTGTTATAATTTTCATGCGCTATTTAACATAATAAAGCAATAAGCTGCCACAGCATTTGTCGGAGATATGAAGAGCTTGCGCAAACATTTCAGTTTCCATTTCATACTTCTTTCTATTTTATATCTCACTTTCCATCTCGCTATCTCTTTCTGTTTGTTAGTTTGTTTTGTGTCAATTTACCGTGGTTGTGTGACGTAGAACGAAAGAAGCAGACACTAACAGCAACATGCATAAATATACTACATATATGTATGAGAAGTAATAAACAAAAGTGCAGGCTTAAGTAAATATTTATACAAGAAAATATGCATCAAATTATGGTTTAGTCTCTGGGTTGCAAACAGTTAAAAAGATGAAAAGAGACAGCGAGAGATAGAGAAAGAGAGAGCGTGAGAATGCGTGTGTGTATGCGTTTGTTGTGCCTGCATAATTTGTTGGTGAGCGAAAATGCTGTGAACTTAATATATGCAAAAACATAACAAAGAGAATTGTGCACTGATCTACTTGAGTGGTATAAAGTAGAGCCAATTCTATCTAACTGAATATTTTAACTAAGTGCTTAAATTTTCTAAATTACACACAAACGAAAACATAAGTTTGTAATTGAGGTAAACTTAGAAATTGTGCTAATGCTGGTTTTTCAAGTCAAAGTTTTTTTATTCTCAGAATCTTCATCCTAGAAGGTTGTCTATCGCCACAACTTAAAAAAAATCAAGGGTTCCCAGTTTAAACCCTGATACAAAAAAATAACCCTACGTCTTTCACCTATAGTTGTGCTTGATTTTATTTGTAAACAAGTGATTTGACTGACACACCCCCTTTACCTATTTATATACCGAAATACCTAATCAAACTAGGCATAAACCTTCAAAACATTATTTTTAAGCGATCCTGAAAATTTCCTTTTGATCGCTGATAAACAATGTTCATAAAGGCAACGCTTGTATTTAGTGCTAATAATTTACATTAAAAGCTTCGCAGAATACGTAATTTAATTAAGTTTTCTTCAAATATATAATTATTAATATATATATTTAATAATTATGTTTTTTGTTTTTAAATGTTAACTACAAGTTTAATAGAAATATTTTATCTATGTATGTTGATATTTTAAAAATATGGATTGGTTTAAACTAAAGCTAAAGAAATAAAAGCAATATAACACAAAAGAAACCAAGCTATTATTATTCCACCTGCAATAAACACCTCTGATAATTCTTTAGAGTCTAGATCTCAACGGGAGTTAATAAAAATCCTTTGATGGCACCAACGAAGCACACAACAATTTCGCATTATTCCCCATTTAAGAAACCGCAAAGCTGGGGCAGGATCAGCATCAAGTGGGAAGTCCCCCAAGCAGCCGGTACACTCGACAACAACAAAATTAAGAGCAGAGTTTCACTTTTATAAAAATGGTTGGTTGGTTTTTTTTTCTGTGCTGGCCATTTGCCGTGGTTCTCGGGGGCTTCTATTCAATGAGCATCAACAACAATTGCTGACGGACAGAGAATGGGATGATGTTGCTGTCAAGTTGCCGCAGGCACGTAAAAAGGATTCATTTTAATGCCCCGAGTTTGCCACCTGAGCAGAGAACATGAAACCGAAATGGACATGGCTGGTAAATAGGACGGGGGCTTTGGGAAAATCCAAGAGATTCTTCTTCTTTGCTGCCAACACTTTTACATAACTTTCACTCAGGTTGAAACTCGCAACTTGTTGGCAGCTGTGGGGAATTTAATTATGCGCTTGCCTGGTCCTCGGCCTGGGGATGAACTGGACTCTACTCCAGACTTGGAAAGCCCCTAAGAAAACCCCAGAGCGTCGTTAACAGGCACACCCAAAACAGCCCACACAAACACAAACACACACACGCATTTTCACACACACACTCACATGAATGCGGCTGATGGGCGACTAATTGCAAGCTTTGCTAAAATTAATTTCAAGCTTCAAATAATATTAGCCATGGGACACCAGAGTGGGAGCGAAAGAGACAGAGACAATGACAGAGATAGAGAGAGAGACAGACAGGAGCATAACTTGTCGCCGCACGTGCTCAACGCGTCGTATGCGTAATGCGCCAGGCAGGTGATTTCAGTATAGGCGTATATATAAATGTTGTAGGCCAAAGCGAGGGTAGATCGATAAATTAATAAATCGACAATTGTCATTTGAAATTTATAATAAACAAAGTTAGTTATTTATTTTAACTAACATATTTTAAACACACTTGAAAAAAGTATTGAACATTTAGATTAGCAGTGCCCGTATGTTCTCTATTGTCTGAATTAAGCAGTACAACTAACGTCATTGTAGTTGTACTGCTTAATCCCAAAAGAAAACCACTAACAGTATTGTGTTTATTATTGCATACTATTGATATATTCTAAAATTATAAGAACGATTTAGAAAGGTTTTGAATAAAAGTACTTTTGGAACACGGATTTCAGCAAACTTACTTGACAAGCTTGATCTGCGTGCACAACAAAAGTAAGTAAGTTTTGAGTTAACACGGGAAAATAGAAATTGACGTTATACCATAAGCCTATGCTTAAAATATTTAAAGCGTAAAACTTATTAAATATTTCTAAATTTCTTTTAAACTCTTCAAACATTTGCATCTATTAAAGTTTTAAACATCATTTTCCAAAGTTCTTATATACAATATAATAACAATATTGGTTTACTGAAAATATATTTAAAAATTTCAAATGTTTGCAAATAATACTATAGTGATCGTATAGTAAAATAATAAGTACTGTAGTGGCAGCCCTCGCAATTTGTCCATCTATATGCATATGCTATGTCTGTCTGTCTGTCTGTCTATTTCTGCCTATATTTTGGTATGACGTTGTTCTTCCAATTAGCCACGAGTCCCGTAATACAACTGTGATTTTCCGTATGTTTTATTGGCTCACCTTTCAGAATTGTGGGACTAATTTTGGGCAGTTCTGTAGCCTCTTTATCGAAACGCTTACCAACGGTAGCTAATCAGTGTAATTATCGTTTATGGAGCGCAAAATTATTAATAAAATTTCATACGCTTTTGTGAATGCTTTGGAGTTGTGCCTGGCGGGCTGTTTAATTGATTTATTGAGACGTAATAATTGCAAATTGCTTTTAATTGTTTTTGGTTATAAGATAAAAGCGTGTTGTGGATATCACTAAATGCCATTGGATTAACGTGATAACGCTTCATGGGTTCACGGGTTTCAAGGAACAGTGTATTGTAGGAACAGCAAGTGTAGCACCTAATAATAAACTCTTTAGCAAATGATTTCATCAAGTGATTCCAAGTTGTGCTCCTTATAAGCTTTTGAGAATTGCTGACAAGCTGTGATGAGCAGCAACTTCATATGAAATGTGATTAAAATTAAGCAAAGCTTTCACAAATTTGTGTGAAATATTACGAGTTCCGAATACTTATCGATAATAACTAATTTGGTAAAGTAAGACAATATAATTTGATGTTCTAGAATTTCAAAATAGATATTTACTTTCTTACGCAAAAGCTCCCAGAACTATCTTCATACATAAAAAGTTAGCAGTAATAAAATGTAGCTATTTATAAACAGCTTTCGATTTAAAGCTAATAAGTAAATGTAGATTATGTACATGAAATATTGAAATGTAAATCAGACACAAAATGTCTTCCAATGTTATTATTTTAATTTATCAAGTGAAATATTAATATTGCTAGATAATTGATAACAACTTAATTTTAGAAATAGCTATATAAGACTAAAAAATGTTTAAAAACAATCTTAAAAAATTTAAAATCTTAGCTCAGTTATCAGAAATTAACTAAACTAAACAAAATTTTCTATAATTAAATGCGTTCCCATTAAAATAATATTTTGCCTGAATAAAACCCTTTGTTTTTAAGTATTTTTTTATTCAGAAATTATTTCTAAATTTTTAAAGCAGCATTATTAACTAAATATATTATGTAGATTTTAAGTTTACAATAATCTAGCTTTATTTGTAAAAAAATTCAAACTATGAACTAGCCAAAATTGCAAATCGTGAACATTTTAAAAATACAAAAACTGAGTTGAGTTTCTAATTATGCTCTTTCGTTGCATAATATGTATACTTATAAATAACATAAAAATCAATGCAATAATTTGCTTTACTTTTCTCGACTTCGGTAAAGTAAGTAAATCGTTTTAAAACCGCTGAATTATATATGTATTTACTAGCTATAAATATATTTAGCTGAGTATTTGCTTTGTTTTAATTCTGTTTGAGGTTTTGTTGTACAGTTGGCAAATAGGTTCTTTGTGTTTTTTATTTTAAGCTAATTTAAAAATAATAAATTTAGTCATGATTTCACTCACCTTTGTGTAACTCTCTGTGGATCGTATATCGTTGATGGTCCAGGGTAACATGGACGCCGAGTAGCGGGGATCTACGGATGCACTGCCGCGATAGGTTAACGAGACGAGTCGGGTCTTCATCTTGTTCGAGTATTTAAAGTTTTCCTTTAGAAAGATCTATCTGTATATTTTACTTTGTGTGTTTCTTTAGTTATTAGATTTGAGCATTAAATGCAATTCAAGTTAAATTGAGCATGCAAATTAAATGTCATCATTTTTTGCGCATTCTTTATGTAATGTTTTTTTTTTGTAGTTTTCGTTTTTCGTTATTTTTGCAAATTCACTTTCCGCTTGCTTGATTGTTATTCAAATTGCTTTTTAATTGTTTCCAACTGCTGCATGAGAAAAAACAAAACAACAAAGGGGGAAAATATAGTAAGCATTTAAAACTTAAATCAATATTATTAAAATGAGCAATTTGGAGTACACAACTCCCTAGAGACGAAATTGAGGAGTACGAGCTCCGCATGAGTCACACAAGGCACAAGCAGAGACTAACGGCATTTGTGGGCGTAAGGACAATGACCACCTGACGGCTTTAGATATTAGTAACAGATAGCTTATTTAGTTTTGTTTTTTTTTCTGTATTCTTTTATTTGTGGCTCATCAGCAGCCACGTTTACTATCAATATTGATTTTTTGTGCCCTGCTCCCCCCGCTTCACTTTACTTTATTGCTTTGCCGCTTCACATTCGCAAAAGGCAAAGCCAGAAAGCGGAGCAGTTGCTGCTTCTTCTTTCCTTGGGGGTTTCTTTCTTTATTTTTTGCACGCGACTGCCTGAAATAGGAATGTGTGGACGCGAGGACGAGCGACACCACCAACAGCAGTGTAGAGACGCAGGGAGAGGAGCGGGAGAAGAGCGGCAGAGTCACCCCTAAAATCGTCGCTCGTCGCTCACTGGCAATGTTGGAATTTACTTTTGCATAAACATTTACATTTAACTTTTCTATGGTTTCACAATGTTGTTGTTCTTATTTTCTTTTTTTTTTCTTTTTAAGTTTACTTGTGCTTTTTTTCTTCACACACTCGCACCCACACACACACACACAAAGACAGCCGCGTAAACTTGCAACAAAATAAAGTGTAAATCAAACTAACCGAATTGGTGCTTTGAACGGATACTGAGACTGAGACGCCACAACGCTGTGAATTTACGTAGAGCACTGAATTGCTAACGGTACAACAAATGGCTCCAATGCTCCTTCAGTCTCGACACATTTCTCTCTCAATGTCTCTCACTCTCTCTGACTACAAGACAACGACGACGTCCTTCGTCCCTCGCATGTAGCGCATGCGCAGTGCTTATTGACTATGGCGAATAAGCAAACGCGGGCACTTTTTAACCGTATACATTTAAGAGTCTATCGTTTAGTTATACATCTACTTGACTGCTGCATAATTAAATTTATTTTAAGTGCAAGAAATCTTTCGCCCGCCAAACAAAAGCAAAAACTCAAGTAAACAATTGGATACCATTTACACAGAACGCCAACAACGTATCGTTAATCGAGCGACCACCACATGTTATCGATAACTGTAAAACAGCTGACTGGCATGTGACATTCGCTGCCAAGCGCCGACAACAGTGCTGCAAAACGTGCTCAAATATACAAACTGTACAGATACGTTATTATTTCAAAATAAAGCATACCATTTAAATTTATATAAATTTTTATACAACAAAAACTTTAAGTTTTAATTAGTAGAAGTTACAGCAGCAAACATTTATAAGACTATAATTGCAGCTGCTGGAGGTGTTCAGCTTCTTCTTCGTCTTCTTCTTCCACTTCTTCGTTAGATTCTGCTGCTGCTTGTTTGTCTGCCTTGGCGGTCAAGTTGTTGTAAGCCAAGTTTTGGCTGCTCAGTTTGTGCTGAAATGCGGCGAGCAACAGGTGTGTAAGACGGCTGATTCGGTTGCGCTCGCGTTATCTGCGTGATTTGTGACTCTCTCTCTGTCTCTGTCTCTGACTCTGACTCTGGCTCTATGTAGCTTTGGGTGTGCGTGTGTAGAAGAAGAGACTTTCACTACGGTTCAAAGCCCAAAGTCAGTAACTAACGCTAACATTAATTAATGCGCTTCGCACGCGTTGTCGTTCGTTATTATTTCAATATCCCAGAGTGGTTTTTCAGTGTTGTGTTGTGCTTGTGTTGATGCTTATGAGTCGTATTTTTGATATTTTTTTTTGTCTTTTTGCATTCGCATATGTTGTTTAATATTTCAACTTATATTTGTTAATTTCTCACCATCAAACACAATGGCGCTGTCAACTCTTTGTGTGTATGTGAGAAAAAGGGCTATAAAAAGATATGGAACAACTTAAAAGAAGAAGGCGACGACGATGGAGAAGACGAAGACGAAGAAGAAGACACTTTTGTCGCCGACACCAAAACAGAGTTGCTCTTTTCAATAGTACCGTTAGTGCTTAGTTAGTGCGCCATCGCGAGTATTTAAAGTTAATTTAAATAATGAGGAGAATCTCTGTGCTCATAATTGATTTAAGTAGCTCAGCATCAGAGCTCAGAGCTCTGCAGCTTTTGCCATTTGCATAATTTTCCACACATACTGCTGCAGTAAGAAACACACGTCAAGAAAATTCGTTGCGCTTTTGTGTTGCGACTGCCACTGCAACAGACTGCAACAACAAGTGGCATTTGTTGTTGCTGTTGTTTGGCTGCACTCACTCACACAGTTGCACGGTTCGTTGTGTACTTAAATGGACAAGTTAGAATCCACATTCCACAAAAGAACAACCACAATACACAATATCAAAACCAAGAAGGAAGTGGCAAAGAAAACGGCAATTGAGCGCCGCAGTAGCAGCGCTAGCGACAGCAACAGCGGCAGCAGCAGCAGCACCAACAACAACAACAACTTATCTATTAGTTTGAGCAAATTTCAAAATAATTGCGCATTCTAGACAATTTAGACCAGAAGGCACTAAGAAACTGAGACCGGTGGAAAACTGCAATGATGTGCATTATTTGTAATTTGTACAGACACATGCACACACATTACACACAGAGAGCGAGAGAGAGAGAGAGAGAAAGGTGAAACAGGGTAGGCAGGCCGCCTTTTAGCGTTGCGTCGTCGCCAGCGACTGCGACTGCGACTGCGTGCAGTTTTCCATTCTTTGCGTCCCACACGAGCACACACACGCAATCCAATTGGATTTTATGTCAAGCTTTGTTGTTGACACGACACTGATTCTTGTTGTTGTTGTTTTCCTTGTGTAGTTTTGCTCTTTTTGACCCACACATACATATACGCAAATGATTGGACTAGTTAAATCTATCACCACTGGCCTTAATTATCATCACAATAGCATAGACAAAACAAAACGAACGCGACGCAAAAACTAATAACCCGAAGCACACAGTGTGAAAGAATCAGAATGTGTGGCCCAAAAGCGAAATAGTCGCAACATTGTAATTAGAACGAGCGAAAGGCAACAAAAGAGCGTGCGGTCAAATGTTGCACAGTGGGCTGCAAGACAACACAAAACAAAATGCCAAAATGCCAAAGGTGATGGGTGATGAAAGCTAAAAAGCTCAAAGGCCGAAAGTTATCTGAATGCAAATGCAGTGTGACCAACTATTTAATTGATATTGCTTCTTAGTGCACGCTGACAGTAAGCAATGGACATGACAGACAGGGAGAGAGATAGTGTGTGTGTGAAACAGTTAATTAGTGAAATAAATCTAATGCATGCGATTGGCTAAGCTTTAAACTTATGCGTCGTGTGGTACATTTGTATATTTTTGGTACTTTTTGTAAGTCGTTGGCGTATTGGTACAGGGTACACTTTTCAGTTCATTTTAGAATCAAAGTAACTACATTTTTATGGTTGCAATATTTTTTTGCAATACTTTGCAGTAAAATTTAAATAAAAAATAATTAAGATAACATTATATCCCGATTTCTGAAACGAGTACTTACAAATTAGTTTAGATATCATCCATGCAAAATATCCAGTGTGCCCGGATAAGTTTAACCCGATTTAGAACATTGCATCTTTTGCGAGGAAGTAAGCGACAACCATTCTAAATTTAATCAGTATTCGTTTCTGGAATTGAGCTAATATGATTAAATACATGTTTATTCTAGAAGTATGCAATTAATAACGGCATATACTTTGACCTTTTTATTTAACTTTGCTCTTTCTGAATCAGTAATATATATATATATTGCTATAAAATTTCACTTTTCGCTATTTTTCCCAAGTGGAAAATGGAAGCTCTTGAGGCTTACTTAATAGATTAATAATTTGCAATTTTTAAAGAAATTTAAGAACTTCGTTTTTTTGGGGAAAGCAAATTAGTTAAGCTATAAAAAATTAATAAAAGCGCAATATGAAAAGCGTTTTAGCATTTCTATTGTCCACAAATATAGATACGTATGTAAATATTTATGACAAATGCTAATGAAACCTACGTGAAATTCATAAAAGTCTGAACCTCTTAGTTCTATTCGCCCACCAGTTGAAAAAGCTCTACAAAACAGTTAATCCCCAAGTTTATTTTTAAAAATTCAAAAGAATTCATAAGCACACGCTAAACACACAAATACATACATATCAACACGCACACACACACACACATAGATCCAAGTCTCACCTCTGATCTTGCCACATTCTCAATGCTAATGGCAACCACTGTGCGTCATGGGGTGTATTCTTTGAGGCACCTGCTGTAAACGTAACCGGCTCAAGTTGCGTCTTGTTTTTTTTGTTTTTTTTTTTTGAGGCGGCACTCGTCGTCGCCCGCCAACGAACCCGAAACAGGAAATTAAGAAAGAGACAAAAATAGCTAGAAAGAAATGGTATATTTCTCACAACAAAGTTTTGATACACTTGCAGAACTTTGTATTTATTATAGGTCAGAAATTGTATAGTTTTGTTTTGAATATGTATGAATTAATATTCATGCTCTGTAAATTTTATAGAAATATGTACGTTAAAATATTTTTGGCCGATTATTTCCACGTTAGCCGTATGACATTTATTTATATATTTATTAAACGCCGATTAAAAGCTGTTTCTAAAATATTTAAAATGTGGAAATATAAAATTATAAATGGTAGCTAAGTTGAAACTAAAATTATTGACTTAAAATATAAATAGTTTAAAAATTGAAAAATTTGGTATTAGCAAACTTTTCAATCCTTAAATCCAACTGATTGGGAAAAATCCAAAAAAACCCAATCAGATAATTTTTAAAAGTAAATTTACGGTATATTTCGGATCTGAGAATGTCGAAGTCCAATTAGTTCACAATTTAGTTGCACTTATTATATGGTGACTGTATTTTGTGTAAATTTGATTATACGTCATATAAGTTAATTACACTAAAGGTGGTTTTAAAATTTTTTTCAATACTAGAAATGTTTGTTTCAGAACTTTTTTTACGTTCTTATTAAATATTAATAGATTAATTTTTGTGAATTTAAAAGAGAAAACTCAATAAGCAAATTAGTAATGCACACCATTATTTTCGAACAATTGTTCCTATGGATTATTTAATATAGTTAAACATTTTATTGAGATAGCTCAATAAAACCTCAAGTTCTCTATTAAATGAGCTTGCCGTAAATAGAAATACCTGATGCAATATTCATAAAGATTTGTATGTAAAGGTACTACATAAGTTACTTAGTTTACATAGGAAACACCTTGATATCTTTACCTATATAGTACTTAACTCCTTTAGTACGTTACAAACATTGTGCCAAAATCATAATAACCACTCTGAGGGTACAAAAAAGTAATAGAAATATTAACAAAAACCGGTTATTGTGAAAATGAAAGAAAAACTTTTATGTCTAACTATTGCATACATTTGTGTCTCTTTTTTTTGTGTGTTTTCTGTCTCTTTTTTATATATTTCGTGATGTTCAATTTTCTTTTCCACAGTTCCAGTTTCCACAGTATTCGATTTTGGTGAGTGAAATCAATGCGTAGTAGTAGAAAGTGAATTGCAGTTTTGCTTAAATCTTCACTTGACATTACGCAAAAGGCAAAAAAATAAAGACGAAGAGAGACAGAAGAAACACTTGAAGAGCTGAAAGTGAAAATCAGTAAAGATTGAGTGGTTAAACTGGACACCTGCAGATAGTTATATTGCCAAAAAAAATACGCACATTTGGATTTGGAGACTACTATAAACACACACAAGCCACATTAGATTGCGGTTGATTCCGACCGCCGATGCGTCTATTAATCCAAACGGCAACGGCAACGGGTGGCGCTGCTGCAGCTGCTCTACAGTCCCACTCGCTATCCCACTCCCACTCGCAATACAGCTACAGTAGCATGCGTGAGGACGACATCGAGTTGGCCATTAAAGTGGTAAGTCTAAAGCTATCCGTCTCTCTACATATGTACACTTGTATATCAAAGTCCCACCTGTTTTACACCAACCACACACACAAGGCACACATAGTGCCGGTGAAGCGAGTGATTAGAATTGATTGAGCCATACACTGCCGCACATAAAAATAGGTGCAGAATTGAATTAGACAAGCCGAATTTATTATTTTCATATTAAATTTGATTAAATAATGCATAATAACGTAAGATGGATTAGACAAAGAGTCAACAGATTTAAAGTACACGTTGTCTTTACTTCTTTAATAAAAAAGTTTATGCCAAGCATTTTTAAACAAAATGATTTCAGTCTTTGTTTTGCTTTTAATTAAACTTAAAATGTGTTAATGGTTTTTCACACGCGTTTTTTATTTTTTAATACATATGTATATTGGGTAATATATACAAATGTACCCCGTCGAGGGTACAATAAGTTTGATAAAAATGTTAAGCAAACAAAAGAAAGCATTTGCGAACCCATAAAATACATAAATTCTTGACCAGTATTAATAGCGGTGTCGATATATCGAAGTTCGTCTATTCGATCGCGTAAACGAAAGGATCTCAGAAATAGTTAGTGAGATAGGCTTAACTAATTTGAACGCGAGTCAAGTTTGTTTTCAATTTTAGACATCAAGTCTCTTCATCTGTATAACCCACTATTAACAAGTAAACCTAATTAAAAAAGGAATTGAATAATATAAATATTAAACGATCCTTAAAATTTTATTGTGGTCGGTGATCTCTGATGTATTTCAAAAAGGTGTTTTGAATAAAAAATTTGCTTCATATACGAATTCAGCTATTCCAAATTATGCTTATTAAAATTATTTTGCTAACCAGTGTAATTAAAGTAACTTTCATAACTGTTTTCTACAGAGCCAAGCTCAAATTGATTTGAGTGTTAATCTTATATAGAATTAACACCATTTTAGTATTCAATGTCATTCCATGCCAATTAAAATTTCATTGATTTTAATCAGTTATTGTTTTCATTGGTAAAAAAAAATGGTTTTATAATAATTTTCTTCTTTTAGTTAAACTAATCTACAAATAATTTTTAAATAACAATTGAATACCAAAAAACTTAAATAATTAAGAAAAAATTAATGCCATACCTATTTTTGTGTCCATTTGTGCATGGGGCAAGAACATATCGGATGTGGCATGGATAAGCGTTAAATAATAACCGCATGCTATAATGCAGCAGCTACTCGTTAATGGACAGTCGGAACAATCACTGATCGTTTACCTAGTCGTATTTGGAACGGTGCTTTTCTTTCTCTCTCTCTATCTCTTGCTAAAGAATTCTTTGGAATTATGACTACAATGTGTGACTCTCAAACAAACCGGCCACGAGAGGCCTAAGTCAAAGAGAATCTCTTAGAATTCAACTTTCTTAAACTCAAATTAATAGAAGACTTCCGCTAAAATCATATTTTTTTATCAATGCCCAAATCTCAGGAAGCTAACGATACGTTTCATTAGTGTAAATTGAATAATAGCTGAAGCAATTATTAAATCATTTGTTGTTTTTTTTTTAATTTTGGTATTAGATAAATTAACCAGCAATTCGAACTGAAACTCATTCCAAGTTGTTTTTTTGTTAATTAAAATTTTAATGTTAATCTAACTAACGACTTTGATCAGCATTTTGCGGGAAACGGATGAGCTCAAGATCTCCTACATTCATAAGACGGATGGAAACGTATGAGTTCCATATTGAAAAGCATTTGAGAATCTTACTTAGCGTTTGTCCTCACTGACTGATCAACGACCAGACGCAGCCATAATAGCTGAGAACTTGACATTTTTGCACAATATTCAAGATCTCAAACATTTATAAGACACTATTTAATATTTAAATTAAAAGCCATGCACTTTATAGTGTCAAGTCAAATAGTACTTAATTGCTTATTAAAATAAAGGAAAATTTTTGTTTTGCTCGGTATTATATCTTTTAAGATCAGATACAGAGAAGACTGAAAAACACCTTTAAATCTCTTGAAAAATCACACATTAACTTTTCGGTTAATGTTATATTTTCTATGTGGAACATTTCTAATGTTTTTTTTTATAATTTCAGGTCATTGTGGGCAATGGTGGTGTTGGCAAATCCTCCATGATCCAACGCTACTGCAAAGGCATATTCACCAAGGACTACAAGAAGACCATAGGCGTAGATTTTCTGGAACGACAGATCGAAATCGATGGCGAAGATGTACGCATTATGCTGTGGGATACGGCGGGTCAGGAGGAATTCGATTGCATAACAAAGGCGTATTATCGGGGAGCACAGGCCTCGGTGCTGGTCTTTTCCACAACAGATCGTGCATCCTTCGATGCGATCAAGGATTGGAAACGAAAAGTGGAGAACGAATGCAACGAGATACCCACGGTGATAGTACAGAACAAGATTGATCTAATCGAACAGGCGGTGGTCAGTGCTGATGAAGTGGAGACGCTGGCCAAGATGCTAAATTGCCGCTTGATACGCACCTCTGTTAAGGAGGACATTAATGTGGCGTCTGTGTTTCGCTATTTGGCCACCAAATGTCATCAGCTGATGACGCAGAGCTACGACCAGGTCAATAACAGCACTCAACAGCATTCCACACATCCGCCCTACAGCAGCACGCCCACAATTAGCGCCTTTAGTCCGACCTTTACCAAATCCAGCAGCGGCACAATTGTTCTGCGTCCTGCCAAAAAGGGAAGCGGTTCAAGTGCGGCGCGAAAGCGCAAAATTGTGCTCAAAAAGTGTGGAATATTGTGAGGAAAAGACAGAGATGTATCAGAAGAGAGGGTAGGGGGAGGGTGGAGAGGGAGAGCTGTGTAGCTACAGCTGTTGGCAATTAATAACTGGAGCATATTTAACGCTTAATTATTTTAGAGCCCAAATCAAGTTGTAGCCATGTGAGCAGCCAAGCGAAGAATGCAGCCAACAGTTTGGGCCGCAATCAAACCACAAGGGAGAAGAGCCAAGAGGGAAAGAGGCAGAAAGAGAGAGAAAACGAGAAGAACGTAGAGCCATTCACTAGTCGTGCACAGACTCCGCTAGATTCGCAGTTATCGCATGATGTGTGGAAAGGATTATGGGGGGATTAGTCTAGGGGTGGGCAGAGGAGAGAAACACAACGTAGAGTTACAGACAAGAGGCACAAACTAACTAAATAAAATACTGTTTGTAATAACAGCGAAATTGCAATACTCTTAAATATCAAACTAACTTTTAAAGTTATGCCAGACATACTTTAGGCAGCTGTTAACCATTTGCAAGCAGATGTTAATAAATTAATTAGCACACTGAAAGCATGAACTGAGAGTGCTAATGAAACTGCATGGATCCAACTTTAAAGGGTATATGCAATCAATAGAATACATTCAGTTACATTCATTATTATTTTTCGAAACTAATTAGTTAAAGATAAGAGCATATAACCGACTTTTCTATAACGGAGACTGTGTAAAATTATGTATGTATTTATTATAACTACTATGATACTCGTACTAAATCTATATATATATTCATAGTTAGAGATTATTATTTCTGATGGCACGACAGCATGCCACGCCCCCCATTGGGATGGGCGGACAGGTGGTTCGTGTGAAATCCAACCATTGCCAATTAGCTTTGGTAAATGTGCAATTAATTGTTCGACTCATCTAATTATTAGCTAATTAAGAGGCATCTCATATCGCAATCATGTCGGAGAGTGTAGAGTAGTAGAGCGCGATGAGTGTAGTTTCGGTCTGGTGTAATATGCAAATTTTGTGGGGGCCATGAGAACACAAGTCGTTAGCCCAAAATATGCAGATATACATAAATATAGTATATTACCTAACAATCTACCTACTTACATACATATCTATGTTACTAAATAATTATACTATATACATATATTATTATTAATTGCATAAGCCGATAATTATAAAACTAATAAATTATTTTATATTGTAAATTAAAAGATTGCATTATGTTAAGTATGTATGGGTTGTCTACTGTCCCAATTGATAGGTTAGAAGGTACGTACTACGTAGGCATTGCCTGTTGTCCACATTTTAAAGTCTGTGGTATTATGGAGTAAAGGGTAAAGTATGTATAAAGTGAAACGAATTGTTTCCATAGTGCTTTTGTATATTTATTAATATTTGTATACTTTCTGAGCGATATATTGGGTTTCATAAAAGTAACAGGCAGAAGGAGGCGTGTCAGATCGATTAAGCCATGTCCGTCTGTCTGTCCTTATGAACAAACATAACTCAGAGATGGTAAGAGCTACAAGTTCAAAGTTGGTCAGAATCGATCACTTATTTAGTCAGTCAGTACAAGAATTAATTTTTTGTTGATACCTCGCCCCATTCGCCCACAATAAGCGAAAAAGCAGACATACCTCGGAAAAAATACATGTTTTTGTTGAATATCTCGGTAACTATAACACCTAGGGGCATCAATTTTGGTATGCAAGTTGCTAGATCCAATATAAAGATAGTTAAATTAAATTTTTTTTGGATTCCACGCCCCCTTCGCCCAAAAAAAAATGGCAAACTATGCATGAATCGATATCACGTATTCATCACCGAGTAGTAACCTTGTAACCTCGCACTGGATAAAAGACAAGCACGATCCTGAAAATTGCATTAAAATCGGACTATAATTAAAAAAGTTATTCATACAACGAAAATCGTTACTTTCAGGCGAGGCATAGCCACGTGTATTGCACTGAGCTCCACTGATGTCATTTCAGCTTTTTTTCCGCCAGATCTGGCTGTTTTGAAAATGCTATTGCGGGAAAAAATTGAAAACAGCGGGCAGCGGGAACTATAGCTTTTTTAGAAAATTAAAAATAAAATGTTTGTACATTACTTTTTCTTAATATTGTGAGTTGTTTCTTTCGTGTTTGACGATCAAAAATATATTTCTATTGGTAAAGTATCGATATTTACTTTTATCAAATAATTTTTACTAATTATTTATATCTTTGTATATTGATGCGTCTTTCATCACTAACATTGTGAAATTCGTTTGACAAATAATTAAAAATTGACGATGGAAGGAAGTATACAAACACAAAGTGCAAGATGTGTGGCTGCAAAACAAGTAGTATAGGAAGTGACTAAGGAAGAATCCCACAGATTTACCTCTGGTGTATTAAAATTTTATTTTTAAGTGCACTATTACTTCAAAATTTTTCTTGTTATAATTGTGACACATTGATTTAATTTTGAAAATGGATTTAAATTACTGATAAAACTATTAAAATATTATATGTATGTAGTTATAAAAATACTTCAAATTATTTTTTTCATACAGAAAGAAAATCAAAGTTTAATCTCATTAAAGAAGTATAATAAAATGTATTTGAGTAAGAATATATCAAAAACAATATAAAAAACCGATTTATTTATTGAAATCCAATGAAAAGTATCGATACATACATAAATTTGAATTACTCCTCCCACCTTTTATGATGACAAGGAAAGCGATTACCAACACTTTACCGGTCGCCGTGTCGTCATTGTACAACACTGTGCATTGACACGCAAGTCAATTGCGATGACAGCACAGTCAACAGCAGCGTAAGGTTAGGTCAGCTGTTGCCATCATGGTGCAATAATGAAGGTGGGAATGCAATATTATCACAGATCAAACAACCTTGAAGTATTTTTGTTATAGCTTCATGAAATTAAGTCAACTGTTTACTTTGGAATACAAAACTTTAATAAATACCAAATAAACACATTTAAATTAGGTTGAATTTACTACTCGTATCATTTGGGGTGCAACCTGGTTTTTGATTACACCATGACTGCGTTGACTGCCGAATGTCAATCTGTTAAACCAGTTGACTTTCTTAGTGTAAACATGTCGTGAAATGTATGCTTTATAAGCTTTCCATACAAATTAAACTATAAAATGCACAAACTGAAGAAATCGAGACGTCCTAGGAAAATTAGTACAAAATGGCCAGACGATAGATGCCATCAACTGATAAGTTTGGTAGAGTCCAAGCCAAATATATGGGATGTTCGAAACAGCGATTACAAAAATCACAAATCTAGAGATCTGACTTGGGATGAGATCTCACATGAACTGAATACAACAAAGGAAGAAGCTTCCAATAAATGGAATCTATTACGTCAGCAATTTCGTGTGCGTAGCGTTTTAAACTTAAACAAACCTTGTTTTTTAAATTTATGTTTATTTTAGAATGCTTTTAATAAAGTTAAAAGTGGAACTACAAGTGATCAGGATGCTGCTGCTCTCAAGCCACCAAATCCCTTTTACAAAGCAATGTTGTTTCTACAGTCGATAATAAATGTGGAAACGGTTCCACGCAGATCAAGCTGTGTAGGTTTACAGCTCAAGCAACTTAAAGAAACGTATAATAATTTTATTTTTATAATCATAGAAGATTACCAAAGAGTCCGAAGCGAGCATGTCTTCATTTGGCACCTCCTCTCAAGCAGTTGAAATTGATGAGGGAGACGTTGACGTAGATTCACCCTTGGATGCCTCGTTATCTTCTTTGCCATCGCCATCGCCGGCTCTATTATTCAATAGGTATCACGATCCTTTGGCGAATAGAAGGGACGAGGACGAGTTCGATCTGTGGGGAAAATCTGTAGCGGCCACATTACGAAATTATCCAGATGCAACTGCCGTGCGTATGGCTAAATCCAAAATGAATCTAGTAATGGCAGCTCTTGAAGCTGGAGAATTGGATGCACATTACGCTCAATGCAAAAGGGAGTCTCAAAACTCTTCCTAGTTCGGATATGATCTGTTAAAAACTAAATGCGTAACTAAATAAAAGTTAATGTGTATAATTTTAATATGTATGAAGACTTTAAAATGGTTTTCTTTTTGTTTTGTGCAGTTTGCTTAAAACAATTCTTCAAGTTTACTTTGTGATTTAACCGAATTCAGTTTTTACTTTTTCTAGTAGTCTAAAACAATCGACTAAGAAGTGAATAGGTAGCTAAATAAAACTTTAAATTTTATATTTGGATATGGAAAATGGTTCTAAGCCGAACTAAGCTTAACCGATTCGGTTTGAGTCTTCACTTAACAAATTTAGCGCTGATAGAAACAGTGATCGAGATGTTCCAGAAACAAAAACATACAAAATTATTACGAAAATATAAAAAATTTCCAATTTTTTGTATCTTAGCCTCATTTGTTTATCTTTTTCGAAATATTGTATGCAGCCCCTTGATATGTATACCACCCAGAGTATTCAAACATGTAATCCCAAATGAATCAATTCATTTTCCATATGTTTACAATTTTTTTGTTTTGTTTTTATTATTTGATTTTCGCTTTTACACGTTTTCTTGTATGCTTGACAATTTTGTTGTTGTTTCATCTTCGTTTACTTTTACGCTTCTTTTCTCAGTTTTAGGTATAATTTTTTTTAAATTGTTTAAAGTAAAATTTAGTTGGTTTGTCTATTTACAAATTGCGCTTTGTTTTCCATTCAAGCGATTTCAATTGTTGTTTGTATTGTTTTATATATTTACTTAGTTGTTTTATTCTTGATTTGTGTTGTGTGTTTTGTTTGTTTCTTCATTTTTTCTGTTTCGTGTTGTTTTACTTCTTTTAAGTTAAGAAAGGCAAAATATTCTTTGTTTTAGATATTAGTATTTACACAGAAATCAAGAATGCACTTAAAGTAGAAGAGTGTGTAAGAGCTGAGCATAGGTGTTAAATGGGCGGGGCTACTCTCCTCAGTAACCCCCAGAAGAAATCTATTCAGTATTTTTGTGTCTTGGGTGGGTTGTGCCAAAAACGGGTGGTGTGTACATATGTATGTGGGTGTTTGTGTGTATAAAGTATAGTTTTCTGGTTTTGTGAAAATTCCTATAAAAATATAATTTATGTGTATACTATTATTTATAATATTAATTATTTACTCGCTAAAAGAGAAATCAATATGAATTGCAAACAATTTCTTGGCACTAAAAATTTAAATGGGAATTTTAAAACTTTAATTTTATATATTTTTATTTTGTTTTTTTATTTTATTTTTGCTTTTACAAAAGAACTAATTGATAAATTTGATTATTTCGTAATTTGTGGTCATTTTTATTTGAAATAAAAATTATTATTTGTATTTGTGTGTGTGTGTATGTGTGATTGTGTGTGTGGGACTTTATTGAACTCATTTACAGATCTGATATAAGATTATACATATATTATTGTAGTTGTAGAGACTATATAGACAAACTACATTAGAACGTTAGCCGTTAGTTTCTTTGTTTTTTCTGTTTTTTCTCCTTTTGCAATTTGCAATTGTTTATTTGTTGCTGAATTTGTTTTTGTAAACATTAAATTATTTAAGTATATATAACTTTCATCTTAATGTGCTGGATGTGTGTGTGAGAGTGTGTGTGTGTGAGTGTGTGTGTGTGTTTGCCGTCGGCTCTCCTGTGGCTTATTTGCTTAATTGGGAATTGGATCTTATGGATGTGGGGGGGGATCATCGGTCCTATATAAATAGTAAGAGTGTTAGCCTAAATAAACACGACATCGCATTGCTGTTAAGTTCAGCACATACTATACTATATACTATATATAGCTATAGATAATAACTCTTGCGATTCTCGTCGTACACTATTCGGAAATGGGAAAATCGGCTTCATCCTTGCCCTCAAGCGAGCGATATTCATCGGAATCCTCACTAATTGTTGCCGTTGTTGCCGTTGTGCTCACAATTGACTTGACAACATCTGTTGTGAGTGTTGCTGTTGTTGTTGCTTCAGTTGCTGTTGTTGTGGCTACATATATGTCAACTGGCTGATCGGCCAGTTCACTTGGATTAACATCCGGGTTGGTTGGGTTGGGTTCATTTGTGTTTATCGTTGTTGTGGTATCATCCGCCACAGCCACCGACTGTGTTACATTCTCCAATTTTTCTTTATCCTTTCGTTCTCCATCCTTTTGTTGTTGTTGTTCTTCTTCTTGTTGTTGTTCTTGTTGTTGATGTGATAGTAGTTGTTGTTGTTGTTCTTTTTGTGTTGAGGGTTGTATTATTATATCAGCAGAGGCCAACAGTAGATCCAACTTTAGTTTTCTTGATGCCGTTGGCTGCTCTGTTATCACAGACTGTGCTTGAGTTGCCGCCGTTGTTGCTGTTGCTGTTGTTGTTGTTGTTGTTGTTGTCGTCGTTTCTGCCGCTTCTGTTATTGTAGCTGCTGTTGCTGTGGTTGTTCTTTGTGTTGCTGCTGCTGCTGCTGCTGTGATTGTTGTAGCTGCTTCAAGCGCCAGCAGCTCATCCTCCTCGCTAACACTTACATAGCGACACCGATCGCTGAGCAACGAGGCCGCCGACTCGTCCTCCTCCTCGTTAACGCTGCTGATGCTCACCGTTCGCTCCTTGAAACTTTGATAGACGCTGCTTGGCCCAGATACCATAGAGGCATCCACAGCGTCTCGGACTGCTGTCGCCAGATGCGCACGGCTAATAAAGCCGGACGCCGAGCCGCTTGCTGCGAAGAGAAAGAAAAATTTCGGTTAAACAATTTGTGTATAAAATAGTGTTTACAGTTGCAGTAACAGCTGTTAGCTAACAGACTCAATGAACTGAAATGTTTGAAATTCTCGATGGTAGAATTATCAACAAAATTATGTGTTTACTTTAATTGTGAGATAAGTGGATAAAATTGAAAAGATGCCAAAATAAAGGCTGTGGATATTATGAATGCATGTTTTTCCAAATTCATTACGAAAGATGTAAGGTTTACAATAATAATAACTATTTTAAATGCGATTTAACAGCTGTTAATGCTAAGATAATCACAGGGTGATTCCATTCTCATCTCAACTCATCTACAGTTCAGTTGCGCACATGTTTTAAAGGTTACTCTCCCATCACTCACTTACATTCCAAACGATCACGACGATGCGGATTTCGCGAGGCCAGCGGTGCCAGTTTGATGCGATAAAATTTGGAGCCCCTGGTGACACGATAACGGTTCTCATCCTATTTAAAGGTAGGGAAGGATTCAAATGATTAGCTAAGAACAATTTGCAGCAATTCATAGCAAAACACTCACCTTGCGTGCCTGGCAGTATTCTTTGTCGATCACACGCCCGATAGCGTAATAGGGCAACGGTATTTGATTTAGTTCGACGACAGCCAACGACGGCAGTTCACCGACAACAGAAAGAGCCGTTCCAGTCGAGGGTGCAGGCGCTGGAGGAGGTGGCGGTGCCGTTAACTGCAGTGCTGCCAAACTGTCGGCATGCACAAAGTACAGCGTAAGGGAATCTTGCACCACCATAAACTGTCCATGTCGTATGCTCCACACCACAAATACTAAATCACCCTTGGCGCAATTCTCCAGCGTGATGAAACGATGACTGGACGAGGCTCCACCGCTTGAACGGGAGCGTGTCATGGGGCCGCCAATTGCCACAGTGCCTCCCAGCTCGTAGGTGGAACTAAACAAATGATGAAAGGGAATGCATTGATAAGTTTAATGAATTTAAACGGACGAATTGCTACTTAAAATGCGTTAAAAATAGAAACATGTTAAATGATTTTCATTAACATACTTAATAGACCAATTAACAAATTTTAAAATCTTTAAATTAAGTTTTCCTTTTGATTTCAAATTCGTAACATTAACATTGCATTGACAGTGTTGCTGTACATAACATTGCCTTAGCATTAACATTAAAAATGCTACAGCTAATGCTATAACATTTTGTTAACATTAAGAATGTACTTTTACTGCTAATTACATTTCGTTAACATAGAGACAGTAGTGATGCAGTACATAACATTTCATTGGCTTTAGGAATATTTAATTTCTATTTTCTAATGATAATGAAAATGTTTTAATAGTGTGAATAGTGAATTGAGTTTTCCTTTTGATTTCAGTGTTTCTGTACATAACATTGCCTTAGCGGCGTTAACATTAAAAATGCTACAGCTAATGCAATAACATTTTGTTAACATTAAGAATGTACTATGACTGCTAATTACATTTCGTTAACATAGAGACAGTAGTGATACAGTGTACATAACATTTCATTGGCTTTAGGAATATTTAATTTCTATTTTCTAATGATAATGAAAATGTTTTAATAATGTTAACAGTACTACTAATAAATACCAAGTATTGATCATGTTTACTCACTTTTTCAGTGCTGCCACGCTGGTCTCCATTTCGATGCGCTTGCTCTTCTCCATGTTGAGCTCCTCCTCGAGCCGGCACTTGTCACGATTGAGATAATCGATTTTCTCCTTCAGCCAACTGTTGCCATCCTCGTTGGTGAGCAGATCGAGGCGTGTCTTTAGCTGATAGCTCTCCTGGACAAGCAGGGCGTTCTGTTCCCGCAACATGTCCAGCTGCCGCTCCTTATCCTCCAGCATGTCCCGCAATATGGACACATTGGCCATCACAGATTCTGAGTTCAGTTGCGACACAGTTGTCGCCGCCACCGGCACTGGCACTTGTTGTCGGGATTGCCAGAGAGCACGTTCCGCTTCAACGGCCTCGCTGATGGCGCGTTCACGTTGTTGGAGCATATCCTGACGCTGTTGGGCCAACAGCTGCTCCACATCCAGGCTGGCCACACTGGCGCTGCTCGTGGGCCGCTCCAGCTTCTCCAGGCTGCTGTCGGAGGGCGAACGCTCCATGGAGGTCATTAGCTTGAAACGGCACCTCAACGATTCCAACTCCGTTTTGTGCTCATGAATCAGTTGCTCACGTGCCTGAGCCACTGCAGTGACTTTCTCCTGCTCTGCGGCGAGCAGTTGCTGACGCAGTTGCTCCAACTGCTCTGCCTGCAGCTGCTGCTGCTGTTCGCTGTGCATGCGCAGCACTTGCCACTTATCCTGCAGCAGCTGCAGCTCCGATTGCAGCTCATCCTGGTAGTGAGTGGTCAGTTCGCTGCGCAGACTGCTCAGATTGGAGCGTGCCATTGATAGACACTGAAGTGCCAGCTTGGACATGCTCTGCAACGCCTCCCTCAACCGCTCCACACTCTCAGCATTCTCCTCCGTCAGTGTGCTGACGTTGAGCATTAAAAGCGGCTCGGTTTCGGTGCTCCTGGCCATATGCTCCAGCTGCGGACAACTGGATGTGGCTGTGCTCACCGTCTGCTTGCTCACAGCATCTGGTGGTGCTGCTGTCGCTTGCGTCTTTTTGCTGCGCTGCACAAAGAACTGCAGCACTGGCGCCATGTCCGGCAGTTGGAGCTGTGTGGCCAGCTCCGGCAGCTGGCTGGAGAGCAGCTCAATGTCGGCGGCATTGAGCTGGGGCAGACGTGTGTCGAAACTCAAGCCAGGATGATCGTTGGCAAAGGTGGGTGGCATGTCGGCCATACCCGGAAACAGAATGTTCAGGAAATGCCCCTCGAAGCTGGCGTTGAAGAGCTGGCGACGCTGCAGCTCCTCGCCATGGATGCGATCAAAGTCGATTGACAAACTGGATGCCCAGGCACGAAACTCATCCGAGAAGATCTTGCGACGCACCACCTCCGTCACAGCTGCCACATAGGTGTGTGGGGCACGATGGATCTGCTCGATAATGTTAATGTGTCGCTCCGCCCGACGCAAACAACGCAGATAGAACAACAACCGATTGTCGAACTCACTCATTCCATTCTCGATCCAAACCACACGATGCAGACGCGCATGAAGATTGCGTCCCAGTTCATCCTTGGAGTTGGCAATGCAGCGACAATATTCACGTATCTTTAAATGATTCTCGAGCATCACTTGCAACTGGGAGCGATGGGATAGACAGAGATCGGGCAACACGGAGTTATCACGCAGATTCAAGGCACGTGCCTCATTCTGTTGCAAGGCCGTTGCCTGCTCCCGCTGATCCTGCACCATCTTCTGTATCTTGTACTTGAACTCATCCAGCCGATACAGCCGATCGCTGAGTCCCTTGATCTCCTTCACCTCGCTCTGCTTGGCCAGCTTTATAATGTTTTGGACTTCCTGCTTTAGTTTCTCATAGATCTCCAGGGAGAATGTGTCCAGTCCTTGGACACACTCATCGCACATCTGCTGCAGTGCCGCATGGTTGCCCTTTGAACTGATCCACTGCAGCAGATTCAATTGATGCTTTAGCTGCTCCTTGGGCTGCACTTCCTGCACTTCCTCCACTCCTCCTCCCTCCTGCTGCTGCTGCTGCTGTTCGTCCTCCTGTTCGTGTCCCATCTTGAGCTTCTTGTTGGGAGATGTGCTGCTGTTGCTGGTGCTGCTGCCCTGGCCTGCTGCCTCTGTTGCTTCTGTTTCCGTTTCCGTTACCGCTTCCGGCTTCAGTCGTTCCACATTATCGCTGTCCGTGTCCAGCAGCGCATCAAAGCCATGGAAATCGCCCTCCGCCTGTGCCATCAGTGCGGGCAAAATGGGAATCCTCGCCAGCTGAATGAGATCATCGCCAAAGTTATGCAACAGCTCCAGATAGCTGCCACGCTGCTGCAGATGGCGATCGAAGGCCTGACAGAAGTTATTGAAGCGCTGCCCAAACTCATTGGTCAGATCCTCCATGTTGGCCACCACAGCGGACCAACCCTGCTGCTGCAGATGCTGCTCATGGACCAGACGCTCGCACAGCTGCTCCTCCTTTCTGCCCAGCTCCCGCATGTGCTGGGCCAGCTGCGCCCGCTGACGCACTGTGTCCAGCACCGCTGGCAATCTGTGACTCTCCTCCACCTGCCGGCGCAGCTCTGCATCCGACAGCTCATTCGATCCCCCACTGGCTATCGTTGGCGCCAGTCGCTCGTCCCCGGTGAGGAACATGTAAATGGGATTCGTGTCGGTGCCTGCCGAATAGCAGGATACCTGTGTGGAGTGTGTCAGCATCTCGCCACCGCTCACCAGCAGCACTATATTGGCTGCAGGTATTCCATGCAGCCGATGTATTGTCTCCTTTAGATTCTCCACCGACGATAGGGCGACGGTCATGTCAAAGCTGAGCATGCGACCGACGTCCACATGGAATACGTACAGCATCATGGAGCAGCTGTTTATCACCACCACCACCACCACCACACCACACCACACCACAGCACTCTATACCGTCTTCTTCTTCTTCTCCACCACTTTAGCTTCTTCCTTCCTTTATGTTTGGCAGTGTGCTAAGGCTGAGTGAGTGTTCACTGTGTCGTCGTTGGCGCCACCTAGTGTTGAGAGGCTGCAAGTACAAAACATAAACAAACATACACCATGTTAACGAAGAGAGCGCATAACAGTGAAGCTTAACAGTAGAATTAAGTACGTCTTGCACCTTGCATCATGCCAGTGCAGCCAATCTATTATTTAATAGCTCTAGATTCTAATTTCATGAAAATTATGCAAATGTATTTAACTTTTTTGATCTTTTGTTCAGGGTCACATTAAAAATAAAACTGTATTTCTATTATATGATATTATAATTTGATGAGTTTATTCTTTTTAAAAATCATTAGAATAGGCTAAAACAAAAAACTTATATTTGATAGACTTTATTAAATTACCCTATAGAAATATCTTTGTTTATATTTGTTATTTTTGCTAATTTATTACTTAAATACAATATAAAAATATCACTGTTTTTGCTAAAAAAATTAAATTGTATTTTTTCTGTCTGTTTTTAAACATTTTCCAGCTGCTTTTGATTGTTTCAAAATTTTAATACAGCTTCATGCAGGCCCCAAAGAGTTGGCAACACTGCAATGCAACGCTTAACAGCGTCTTAACATTACACGTGGGGGAAGTTTTGTCAAATAGTCGCTGTTAAAACTGATCTACTGTTAACAGTGTCCCAAGTGCTGCCAGCTTTGATTAGACACTGTGGCGCTGCTGGGGGGCGAACAATAACAATAACAAAAAATACAGAGCACGAAACACGAAACACAGAAAAACAGTTCAAATGTTAATGACTAAACTGAACGCTGCGTCGCTGTTTTCCTCTGCTCGCGTTTTAAAGTCGCAATAAAGAATTATTTGTTATTTTTTTTTTTTTTATTGTTGTTATTTTTGTCGTTTATTCAACTTGTATTTTTAAATGCATACACTTATGTACGTATTACTACATATTGTTTACAATTTGTGTGTCAAACTTTGGTTACATTTCAAAGCGATAAGCAACTAATTCAAAAATAGCGCCGATCTATCTACATAGACGTATATACACACACAGCTACACACAATATCAAGAGTATTATTATTATCAACGCACCTTAGTTAACAAACAAAAAATAAAAAAAATAAAACAACGTCTAGACATTCAGGCGTAACGAATATAACTGACAACCACAATAGACGGCATTGCCGTCGCTAGCTCTGCTGCTGCCGCAGCTTCTGTCGCCGTCGCCGTCGCAGTCGACGTTGACGCAGCGTTACACGTGTAGCTTCCCTCCCTCGTCAACGATCCCACACACACAGTTTTGTGTGTGAGTGAGAAAAAGAGCTGTTAACTGAGCTGTTAAAGGGAGATGACATGTTTAACATGGCGGTTTACCTGAGCCTGTCCTTTATTACCCTCTTCTTCTTCTTCTTCGCTTCTTTTGTTACCTGAGTAGATTTCACAATTTTCGGAAAAAACGCAACATTTTTCCAAGATTTGTCAGACATATGGCTAAAAATAATTACAATTTTACGAAAATTTCGCGGAAAATCAGCGAAATGACCAAGAAAAACAGAATGGACAGAGTGGGGGAGTAATGGAAGGAGGAAGAGTTTGTCTAACTAAACAGGTTTTATATATATATATATATATATTTCTTACGATTTATAATGAAATATATATGTATATGTATATACGTAGCTAATGCAGTTGTTAATGACGTTATAAGTTTGCAGATTACTCATCAATGAAATTGAAGATCGCCACACGTTGTCCAATTGATAAGCGCTTATCAACGCAATTAAGTACAAAGAACAGGCAAATATATATATACAGTTATAGCTGTATGTATGTTCATGTATTTATATTTACCTGCGACAAGCAATCTAATTAAGGCATATAAATCAGTGGTGGTACATATATAAAAACAGCTAGATAAGAGCTGCAGGGGGGTGTGGAGGGGTATGAGGACTACCCTGAACTTTTAATTGTTGTTGGGGTCAAGCTGCAGCATCTTTAACAGACCAACAGACGAACAGACAAACTGATAACATTTTCTGTTAACAAGAACAGCAGCAGCAGCAGCAACGCGACGCGACGCCAAAGTTATCGTGCGCAGTCGGTGCAGGAGGGCAACAACAACAACAACAACACGAAAACACTTTCATGAGCTGTTAAAGAAGAAGAAGATAAAATGCTACACACTCAAACATACATATATCAAGTAGTCATTAATTAGGAATGTCACATTTCGTATATATATATATATATTAATTCAATTTAATACTTGTTTTTGTTATTGTGTCCTGCTGCTAAGTGGGTTAGTAAATATTATTATTGTTATTATTATGGTTGGTAATGGCGTGTCTGTTATATATATGTAATGTAAACGAAATGTAAATGAAATGTGTAAGTAGAGTCTAGTTAAGTTGCCACACTTTGCAAAACTTCAAGGCAACAACAGAAAAGCAAAGTGCGATAAGCAAGTGTATAATATATGTGCCATATACATGCCAGTCAGTCTGCCAAGATTTACCAAAAAAATATTAATAAAGCTTTTTTCTTGTTGTTGTTGTTGTTGTTGTGGAGGCCTTGCTCTCCATAGCAGCTGTTTTCGAACAGCTGATGCTTGATCACACCACACATTAACAGTGCAATAACAGCAGCAGCAGCAGCAGCAACAACAACAATATGCAATGATGTACATATGATAGATTTGACGCCAAGTTGGCAACACTGGCCACCACTGGGCATGTGTGTGTGTGTGTGCGTTTTGTTGTGTATTGTTTTGGCCTGCACTTTGTTATTTTCCATTACGTTGCATTTCGACTACACGCACACAAACACACATATGTAATGTTTTGGGCACCACAAAAAAAAATAAAATAGAGAGAAGCAAAAGAGAAAGAGACTAAAAATGACAGTTGCAATTACCAACGTTACATGCATGTAAATACATATATATGTATGTTATTTGAGCGAAAAGTATTTTAGAAATGCACTACACTTAAAATATGTAAATTGTTGCAATTAATTGTAATTTGGCTCGAAGCGACTGACGCACCACGACAAACGGCAGACAACAATAACAATATTATAATAATAATAATAACAGCAACAAAACAGCAACACAACAACACAACACACACCACAACAGCAAAACAACAAGGGTTGCCTGACATACAAAAAGAAAATGGCAGCAGGTGCAGAGCTGCATTCGGTTAAAGAGAGAGAGAATGGGAATGGGAGGGGAGCAAGGGCAGAGGGATTGTGGGCGGCCATTCGAAATTTATGCAGTAAAAAGGGCGTCATCGACAATTTGCTTTGTTTGTGTAAGTGTTAGCATGTGCGCGAGTGTGTGCAACTCTGTGCGTATGTTTTTTTTGCTTTATAAACTATAAATATATATATATATATATATGGGGCTTAATTAAAACTATATAAAACTGCTGCCTGCCACTGGCACTTACCTTGTAATCTTTAATCAATTTCAATCACAATAGCGCGCTGATGTGTGTATGGGTGTGTGTGTGTGTATTTGTTTGTTTGTTTGTCAAGTCCGTCTGTGTTTTGGTTTTAATCAATTGTAAACGCGCACGAACACAAACACAAACGCTGCAAATGATTTGGCATCAGCTGTGACTTTGTGTGCCTGTATGCGTGTGTGTCAGCAGCAGCAGCAGCAACGTTGGCAGCGACGTTGTAGTCGCAGTCGCAGTCGCCGTCACAGTCGCAGTCCAAAACAAAAGCTGTTGGTCCCCAGCTTTGGCTTCTCCTTCACTTCCTTCTCTTCTCCTACTCCTTCGGCGAACTTTTTCAACTTCACTTCAGCTGCGTCAGCGTCAGCGTCAACGTTATTTCTATTTCTTTTATGTTATGTATATTCTTATTTATTTTTTATCGCATTGCTTTTGCTTTGCTTTTCGCAATCTGTTTTCCGTTATTTTCGCTGTTTTCGTTGCGTATCAAAAAAAAAAAAATCAGATCATCAATTTGGTTAAAAAAGCTGCCCAAATACTCGCGCGATATGCTTAAATATTTAAATATGTTGCGTTTTGTTTTTGTTTTCGTTTTTCGGGTTTTCTATGGGGTCTTTTTGCTGTGTCGTTCTTCTCCCCCTTCTTAATCTATTTCTTTGTCTATCACAATTGCGTTGTTGTTGCTGCTGCTTTGCTGCTGCTGTTGTAGTTGGTGTTGCTGTTGTTGTTGTTGCTGTTGTTGCTGGCAGTTATATTTCACATCAATTTATGCCATTTACACGCTTTGCCGTTGGCCTTTTTGTTAGTTTTTATTATAATATAAATTTCACGCACGCATATTGTTGAATTACTTAAATTTCTAATTAAATTAAATGGTATAAAAATGAAATAACGCACTTTCGTAGTTCCTCCGTCTTCTTCTTTTGACTTAATAATAACAGCGAATATAACAGCTACAATGACTATAACATTAGCTTAACAGCAAGAGCAAACACGAACACCTGATTTACGTGTATGTTATTTATTTTTTGTTTTATTTTTTTGTCAAACAATAATTATTTTGACATTGCTGAACAATTGATATTTTTATACAAAAAATAATTTTTTAAAACTAACACATAATAGCAATAGTTGAAATAAACAACAACGATTTATTTTTAAAGCAACTGCAATCGATAGTTCGTGTTAACGCGCGAAAGAGTCTGTTAACGCATCGACCTGAAGCGGACGATAGCCAATTAACTATCGATTACATAGCGTGAGCGGATATTTTACATCTCATACTTTTTCGCCGATAGTGTTCTCGCAGCAGTGAAGAAAAGTGCAGAAGCAGCAAAAGTGGAAAAGAATTATAAAATTGCTCTCTTTTTAGGAAAACGTCGATACAAAAAGTCACAGCATATTAGTTTTAAGAAGATTTAACACCGGGATGACGATTTCGTCATTAAATATACACAAAAACACACAGTTTTGATGTGTTCGCGTACATACTCACACACTTATAAGAAAAATCGTCATCATCGGCTATATACTCACAAATAGGCCACAGGGACACGGGCGGGGGGAATACGAATACACGCCATACACAACATCCTCATTTGTCCAATTCTTGTTGAGACTCTTTAAGCTTAGATACGTCGATAGATGTAAATAGTTGATAAATTTGTTTTTTTTTTCCTCTATATAAATTTTACTATTTGTATTTTACCTTAATATTGCATCGTATGTATATTCTATTACAAACTATATATAAAAAAAAACCACACGCACCTAAAAACCCCATAAATAATATATATAAAATATAAAAACAAACAATATGATCAACATTCAGACTATAGAAAATGTGGCAGACTGCACGCCACTCTACTTGCCACACAGCTTGTATCTCAAGCCGCTGGCGAGAATGCAAATTTCTGTTGCATTACCCGAAAAAATCAAAACGGGCAAATCCGTATCAAATCTGGAGATAATGGACAAACTCAGTGCTGAACTCAAACCGGACAAATTTCTGGTGCTCAAAGTGAGTAAACAAAACTAGATATAAAGTACAGAATTCTTATTGAGTTGTGCTTCCCCCCTTCCCTCAGGTCTCCAAAAGCACCGTAAACTATATACGCTTCGAGGCGGAACTGGATGAACGGAAACGTTTGCGTTTGGCCGTCGAGCGTCTGGACGGCGTCTCGTTACGGCTGTCCGGCTTCAGTGACGCCGCATTCCGTGTGCGTTGCACGGAAGCAAAGGATGAGTTTCCCACACGTCACGATTGGGACTCGTACTTTCGTGATGCCCGCAACATGGATGAGATGAAGGCGGGCGAACGTCCCGATACCATTCATCTGACTCACTTGCCCATCCGCTGGTTCTGTCCACGTCACGTCGAGCATGAGGATCAGGTGAAGCCTAGCGAGAGCATTTTCAAGCGCATCTTTGAAAAGTTTGGACGCGTACGTGCCGTTGATATACCCATTTGTGATCCGTATCGCAAGAGTATGCAACCCGATATCAGCGGCATGCGTACCTTTAGTTTCGAGCAAGATGTGCTCTTCGAGGCGTGAGTAATCAATCAATCAATCACTAATAAACTAACCGTTTTACTAAAAGTATTTCAACACCCTTTTTTATTTAGCTATGTCCAGTTCGAAGAGTATTCGAGCTTCGTGCGGGCCATGGATGAGTTCAGAAGCACCAAACTGGTGCGCAAGTTTGTGGACAAGACTCAGGCCATCAACATCACCGTCAACTTTGACAAGCAGAAGCATCTAAGCGACTCGCATGTGCAGCGACGCGAACGCATGAGAAAACGCTGCGTGGCCAAGGCTCAGGCAGAGGACGAGGAGCGTGAGCGAGAGAAGAAGAAGCAAGCCGAACTTGTGGAACGCGAAAGGTGTGTACTCAACTTTTGCATACCTGTCAAAAGAGAGTGGGTAAAGAGGCAATGAGTAAGGGGATAGGGATTAGTTATAGGATAGTAAAGCAGTAAAGAGATTAACGTTGTCCGTTTTGTCCTAGGATTAGTTATTCTCATTAGATTAGAGCATAGGCTAAGCCCCCTTCTTTCACTATTCAAATTTCATTCCTTACTTTATACTTTAGTTGAAAATTTGCACTTGTTGCCTTTAATAATTGTAAAAACATGTGTTAAAACAAATGTGAAAACAATTTAGAAAGCTATACTTAAGTTATTCAGTTATTTATATGCCCAATTATGGTGTATTTTCTCTTTGTTTTAGTTTTATAAATCAAATTAGAGATATTTCAAAGATACCTCAAACAAATGTAATATGGATCTTCTATCTCCCAATTATATTTAATTATAATTGGATAGCTACATTTTAATATCAAATAGCGAAACATTTATGAATCAGAGTTTATCTCGGGAAACTTGTCTGTTTTTCTGATTTATCCTAAATGCTTTTATTTATTTTATTGTTGATTTTTATACCCTCTGAGGAGTATATTGGGTTTGTCAGAAGTATGTAACAGGCAGAAGGAAGCGTGGCAGACCCCATAAAGTATATATATTCTTGATCAGCATCAACAGCCGTGTCGATATAGCCATGTCCGTCCGTCTGTCCGTATGAACAAACAGAACTCAGAGATGGTAAGAGCTACAAGTTCAAACTTGGTCAGTATCGACCACATATTTAGTCAGTCAATACAAGTTTCTTTAACCTTTTTTGTGATGCCACGCCCTCATTCGCCCACAATTAGCGAAAAACCAGACATACCTCGGAAAAAATACATGCTTTTTACGAATGTATAGATAATTATAACACCTAGGGTCATGCAATTTGTGACTAGCAGGTATGCTATTTGCAATTTACAGACAATTGTTATCAAAATTTTGTTGGAATGCCACGCCTCCGTTCGCCCATTAACAAGCATAATGTCTTTGTGTCGTATGCAAGCCACTGGCTTAATTATTTCGTTAAGTATAGTTTTGCAACTTCCAAGATATACTGGGAGACAAATAATATCAAACGAATGTAAAAAGGATTTTCTATCTCTAAATTATGGACTATAATTAAAAAAGTTTGTCATACAAACTTAAATTTTAATATCACAATAGTACGAAACATTATGAATCATAGTTGGAACACGGAAACTCATGACTGTTTTACATGGTCAGCATGTCAAACTGACTTTTATTTATTTCATTGTTAATTTTTTTATTGATTTCAAATGCATTAACTGAGATCTGGTCGAGGTATACGATTTCTCGCCTTTTTTGTAGCAAACTATTAACCAGCAATGCTTTACAATTTTCAGGGCAAAGCAGGAGCAACTAAAATTGGCCGAATTGGAAAAGCAGCGGGAACGCGAGGAGAAGCGCAAAGAGAAGCATCTGAAAAAGATACAGGAGCGCGGTCAGGTGGAGATCTCGCAAAAGATTCGCGTTGAGGAGCGTAAATTGATGATAGCTCAACGTAAACTGGAGAGCATACGCATACTGGAGCAGGTCTTTGAGCGGATACAGGTAAGCGAATGCCACCAAACAAGAACTCTGCTTAAATGTACTTAAAATTTGAGTTTTATTAAATACAATTGAATGAAAATAGAATGAATTGAATGAACGATGAATTTTAATGTCAGATTTCTATAAGATATTAAGTTGTTAAAGAGCAGTATGATATAGTGATCTGATGCATAGAATTCGCTACTAAATATTTAGTACGTAAGTTTGGCTTTGATAACTAAAAAGCAGTTTCATTAAGTACAATTCTTTGTATTATTTTAAGAGCATTTTAAGTTTATTCCATCTAAACCTACTCGAATGCAAATTAACTTTGGTGTTTTTTTGGCTTCCCTGTAGCTTAAACAAAAGGAGAAATCACATCGAGCACATCATGATGATGCCAAGGATTTGCAACGTGGTCGTCTGGTTGAAAAGTACAAGTCTGCTACGGAGAAACTGGTCTGTGATCAGCGCAAGATTGTGCAGGAGATCAAGAGCAACACACCGCTGCTGGGTCTACTCAAGAGCAAGTCCAAGAAGAGTGGTGCTCCGGCCGGCAACAGCAGCGAAGAGGATGACCCGATATCCCATAAGAAGCACAAGCTGAATGGCAACATTGCTGAATCGAATGTACCTCCAGCTGGAGCTGCCCAAACGGTTAAAGCTAATGCGGATGCAGTGCTCAATCCTTTCAAGGCTGTCACGGCTGCTTTAGCCGCTGGGGCGGTGCCAGGAACAGCTGCAGCCGCTGCATACAGTGCTGAAGCTGCCAGCGAATGGATGCAATCGCTGTCCATGTTTGGTTATGGTATGCCAACTGTGTTTCCCGGTGCCGCACTTTATCGAGCACCTGGACCACCACCATTTCCCGTGTCCAGCAACTATCGCGGATTTGCGCCGCGACCACGTGGCCGTGGACGAGGCCGCGGTATCCGCGGCAGTCGCTCCGGTTACGATGGACACTCCTCTTCCTACTACAATCCCAAGCACTATGATGGCGATCGTTATGACGATGCTGAGGGCAATGGCTACTATCACAAATCCTCTCGTGGCAGGTGAGACAGGATTTCTCCCACCAAATGCTAACTTAAACTAATATTAAACTATATTTTGTTTTGCTACAGAAATCGCTCACGCTCCAGCTCCTATTCTCGCAGTCGGAGTCGATCACGTGGACGACGGTGAGTATTCAAGTTCGATAACATCTCATGATCTTTCACTGCAATTCATGTGTAGTCTTATCTGTCGTTCCAGACGTTCCCGGTCACGTTCACGGTCTCGCAGCAAAAGTCACAGTCGAAGTCGCAGTCGCTCCAACTATCGCAAGTCGTCCTACTCATCACGGTCCAGGTAATGGCATTGAATCGAACAAGCAAAGAACTAGCAAGCAAAGCAAACTTAACGAACGAAAAGAACTCGCAAGCAAAGCAAACTTAACGAACAAAAAGAACTCGCAAGCAAAGCAAACTTAACGAACGAAAAGAACTAGCAAGCAAAGCAAACTTAACGAACAAAAAGAACTAGCAAGCAAAGCAAACTTAACGAACAAAAAGAACTAGCAAGCAAAGCTAACTCATCAATGAATCGTTTATCGAGAATAAACTACCAACAGAAATTTAAAGTGTGCTGATCTCTGTTTGATAATAATCTCTTCTCTATTTATTTTTTAGACGCAGCCACAGTCGCTCACATTCGCGCAGTCGCAGCAAAACCCCAGCTCAGCGTAGAAACCGTAAATTGGCATCCACACGCCGTTCCCGTTCCATTAGCTACTCGCGCTCTCGTTCCCGCACACCACGCTCCAAACGATCCAACTCACGTCGTGAGCGTCGCAGCCGTAGTCGCAGCCGCAGTCGCAGTAACTCGTCTAAGCGCATCGTTCTGGAGGCCGATAAGCTGGTGGCCTCGGCTGAGCAAATACAACGTACAGTTGACCAGCACACAAAGGAACGCATGCGCGAAGAAGTGCGCGAAATTAAGCAGAATTTCCGTCATCAGCGACAAGACTCGCAACATCAACTGCACGATAATCATATGCAGAAAGATGGTGATGATGAAAGTGCAAAACGGGCATCTGTCGGCAGTCGTGAAGATGACGATAAGCGACATGGTGGCAGCAATCGGAGCAGTCGTCGAAATTCTCTTGCTGCATAGCATAATTAGTTTTAAATAAGCATAGTTGACACAATTATAAAAAACAACAATATAAAGCATTTGATATAACGTATTTAAATGATGTTTTGTTTGCTGCTTGTCTCGATTTCATGCACTTTTCAAAGTTCGATAAACTGTGGCGGTCGGGCAATAGTAATCGCAAAGGTGTTTATCGCATTGGTTGACTATTATCGTTACAGCACGATTTAAAACAAACAATTAGTAGGTAAAAATATAATATTTAAAATCTTCAATGGAGTTGCCTAGTATTTGTATATTTGACTCCAGGTTTGTACGATTACAAAAACGAGCGTTTAAAATGTGTGTGAGGGTGTTTTTTTTATTGGTTTGCTTGGTGTGTTGAGCGGTGCAGCTTAATGGACTAGAAACGTCTGTTGTTGTTGCGTCCCCTGTTTCGACCACCACCACCGCCGCTGCCTCCACCACCGCCACCAGAGCCACCGCCGCCATTGTTACCACGTCTTCGACGCTGCTGCTGTCCGCTGTTATTGCTGCTGTTGTTGTTGCCGCCCTTTTGAAACTGATCACGTTCGCGCTCTCGATCGTTAAAGTTATCGTTGCCATTGCCATAACCGTTTTGACCGGAAGGGCCGGCATTACCATTACCGTTTCCATTACCATTGCCGTAATTGGACCAGGGCGCATTGGAAGCCCAGGGATTTGGCCGATTCGTATCTTCACGCGATGCCTGATCCATGGGTGAACCACCACCACCTCCACCACCACCACCGCCGTAACTTGATGAATCTTCAATAAACTCAGTTTTGGGCTGTTGCGCCTTAACGGTCAGCAGGGCCGGCAGGAAGGGTTTCTTGAGCAGCAGCAGCTCACGCACACACACCAGCTGGGCATTGTGCTGCCTGGGCTCGAAGCGTGATTTCTTTAGCGGTGGCGACACCTCACCGCGTGCCTGTGCCGCCTCCAAAGTGGGCGACAGTGAGCGCGAACGTTCCCGCTCCCGATCTCGATCCCGCTCTCGTTCTCGCGTCGGTACCACATCGCGTAGCTCCTCCAGCTTGCCGGCATCAATGTACTTGTTAAGGTACTCGGCTCCCTGGCGTATGGCGGCCATTAGACGAGAATCCGGATGCACGCGTACAAAACGGCCGTAGACAAAGACGCCCACAATTGTCTGGGGATCGAGGCCATTAAGCATGCCGCTGGCCAGGATGCCCTCAAGGGTATTCTCGCTGATCTGCTGATGGCTCAACCCGTTGCTCGAATCCTTTGACTCTCGCGCCGCCAGCTCATCGTGAATGCTGAGTACACTGGGATCGTCGGCGCGACGTGGTCCAGCCCACTGCACCTGAAAGTTACGCGGAATGGGCTTGCTGTAGGGCACTTTCTTCTCACGATCACGATCGTTGGCTGACCTGCTGCCTGCATCCAGATCTAGACCCGGAATGAAGCCCTTGTCGGCTGTAAGGCTCTCAGTGAACTCCACCTTATCCTCGGGTCCCATGCCAGGTATGACGGCATCATCTGTAAAATACACAAAATGCTAAAGTTTCCAATTCCTCTTAAGTTAGTTTCAGTCCGCCTACCATATTCACACTCATCCAGAGCAGCCAGACTGGCAGGAAGCGTATTCAGATTGTACTTGTCACGCATAAGGTCGCCGGGTCGATTACGTGTCCAGAATTTGATGGTGTGATCGTTGGAGCCAGAGCACAGAATGTGACCCAATGGATGCCAGGCAAGTGTCCACACAATGCTGTCATGTGCAGTCTCAACGCCACCAATTTCCTTGTCGGTGCTGTTGGAGGAGGCAATGATTAGCTATCCATACTACCTAAACCATTATAAAATCCCACTTACCCCACATTCCAGAAGAGTATGGAGCCATCGGAGCCACCAGAGCAGAAGAGACCCTCGTGTATGGGATGCCAGGATACGGAACTGGCTTCCTTTTTGTGACCGCGAAAGACTTGAACTTCCTCGCGTAGATTGCGAATGTCGAAGAGCTTCAGCAGATGATCCCTTGAGGCTGTCACCAGCCAATTTCCATTATCGTTCCATTTGAGATCCATTACCGTTGATTTGTGGGCATGTCTGCAAAGTGGAGAGTGGAGAGATAGTAAAGATACCAAAACCACACAAACCAGACAGTTGCTACTTACAGCGTGGCCAGTGCAATGCCGCTCTTGGGATCCCAGATTTTGATGGGCTGCTGATTATCCTTGCTGCCGCTGACAATCATTGCCTTTTGTGGATGCCAATGCACGCATTTAACATCCGCACCATGTCCTAAGAACAAGATCAATCGAACAATATTAGTTATAGATTGCTAACGGGAATACTATTGGTTTACTTACCTCGTAGCACTCGCTCCTCTTGGCAGCGCATAAAGTCCCAAATCCTCAACGTTCCATCGTCGCTGCCGCTGACAAATTTGCTGTCCGTTGGGCTAAAACTGTGAAATTTGACATTGAGTTCGAGTCGCAATCGGAATCGTAGAGAAACAAGGGGTTTATATATATATATATTTATGTGTAATATAAAAGAAACCAGATTATTTGCAGATTATTTGTGATACGAAGCACTATTTAAGTTCTTAATATGTTAAACCAGGGATCGTACTAAATAGTATAGTAACTCTTCACACAATTTTGGATGAAGCACATCGGTGTTTTAATTATTCAAACACAGAATATTTGTGATATATTGGGTTGTTATGAAGTAACTACAGATTTTGGACAACCAATTATATAAATATTGAAATTAAGTTTTGTAGATTTGTGTAGACTGCAGTAATAAATCATTATTTTAAATAGTGATACATCATATTTTTCAACCAATTTATTTGATTTTCTGTGAAGTTTTGAAAAATTTATGTAGATTCTGTTATTTATATAGAAATGGAATTAAAATGTATGGTACATGTGAATACAAAAATAGAATTCCTTATATTTTGTATTACTTTGTTTGCAATATTTTTAAGACAGATTATAAACATTATTTAAAATGTAAATGTAGTAAAAAAAATTCTATTCTGAATGCAGAAATTAAATATTGAAGTTTAGATTGGTAAAGAAATTTAATATGAATTTTTAATGTTTTATTACATATTGAAATCTTATAATACTTATGACTTCAATATGTGATAAAACATGGAATTTAAAATGAAAATTTAGTAAAAAAAATTTCATTTTGGATGAATATATTTTAAAAGAATCTTTATATAGACCTTTAATGTATTTAATTAAGATTATCTAAATTCAAGTTATTTATAGTTGTAAATAATGCAGTTTATAATTGAAATTTAAATGACGAATAATTGTATTGATAATTAAATAGAAGTGGAGGGACTTTATGCATCAATTAATAATTTTATCATAATAAATATTTTTTAATTTTTGTTTATAATTCAACTTTAGATTTTAAAATTTAAGTATTATTTATAAATTCGCCTCAGATTTAAACAAGTTTTGACATTTCAATTATTTTTAAAATATCACACGATTTAAATTTATGGGAAATAAATTAGCTTGTAAAATAAAAGGTAAGTTTGAATCAATTTATTTAAACTTTACTTCTATTATGTGATTTTTTTAATATTTTGAAAATTTAAACGCATTATAAAATGTATTCTTGTTAGATATTATAAAATGAAAAATATCCTTTCTTTATTATATTCTAAAAAAATTAAATTGATGTTAAAATAAAATGTTTGAGGTTTTTGTTTTGTAATAAAAAAAATTAAAATTTCCTTGTGGAACTTTCAGATTTTTTAGTAAGTTCTTTAAAACTTTAAAGTAATAGATTATGTATATTGGCAAAAAAAACTCTTGAATTTTTTAGATTTAAAAAGATAAATTATGAATTAAGCTTCTTTGCTTAAGTCTCCTTTTTAAGAACTTGGCTCTGCTGATTAATATATGTATAGGGGATGTTTAACCTTTACTCACTCACTCCCTCACTCCGATCTCTCGCAGTTGCAGCAGCATCATCAACGGCATCAAAGAAAACACTCGAACCCCCGAATTTGAACATACAAAATGTTGCATTTAGCATTTTTATTATTATTGTTGTTGTTGTTGCGTTGGCGCGCAGAAATAAAAGTGGTTCAAAGGTTTTTCTTTTTGTTTTAATATTGTTTTTCGGTTTTGTGTTAGTTTGCCTTTATTGTATGTTGTTTATCTTGTGTGACATAATTTCAAAAATTATATATTTTAATTTCAAATTGAGTTCACAGTCTTGTTTTTTTCTTAAATTTTTTGTTTTGTTATGTTAAGCCTAAATATCACAGTAGTTAATACATTCATAGTAGAGTGGTTAACTTAGGGTTTGTCATCCTAGAAACTAGAGGAAGTGTATTTGGCATACTGAACGCGTAACCTACACTAACCAACCAAATACTGGTGAATCGAGAGTAATTCCTGGCTTGTTGCTCAAGTGACGGCTTTATTGTGTAAATTGCAACAGCCCCCGAGAAATGTAAAAATCGAAAAGATTAAGGAATAAGAAACTATATGCTTTAAACTCAAGTCTCAAATGTAACTCATGAAAGCCAGGCGAGGATGTGGTTGAGGACGAGGACTAGGAATTTGAGGAGTACGTTAAGAGATTTGCATGCTAAACTGCGCAACTGTAAACGATCTAAACTTGGGCGGTTCGGTTTTGGCCACCACATGCTTGCAACATCGAAGACAACGGCGGCTGCGAAATGGTAAATACAATTGACAATTACATTCATTAGGCAATACCTTATTCCCCTAATCGCCTCCTTGTGCGCCTGATACATCTTCACGTTGTTCATGTTCGACTGCCAGTATTTGACATATCCGCCGTGATCTCCGGTCACCATCCAGCTGTCGTTATGCGACCAGACCATTGTACGCACAGATATATCGTGTGCCTGGACAGCAAAGCAAACAGTTAGCATATAAGCCAAGTTTATCGGCTTGTGACTCACCTGTAGAATTGTTTCGAAATTAAAGGTGAGGCCGTTCCAAAGCGTAAACTCGCCAGAGCTAGCACCGGTTACCAAACGTCTGCCTTCCGGCGTCCAGGCGAGCGTAAAGATCGGACACCGCATTTTATTTGTGGCCGTCTTGACGAAACGCGTCGTTATCGCATTTGCCGGATTATCTAGATAGCTGGACGGTGGCAGCATCTGTGGCACATAAATGCTGTCCGGCTGCAACGCCAGACGATCCCGATAGTCACGTTGCCACAGTCGCGCCTAAGCATTCAAAAGTAAAGATATATGAGTATAACTCTGATATTCCCGTTGCTTTGATCCACTCACCTCCAGTGCCTTGATAATGGATGCATTGTAATCAACAGTTTTTCGCATCACGCTCTTCCGCAGTCGCTTGCCATCAAAGTCATCTTGGGACATGCCAAAGGGTCGCTGAAAACCGCCCGGCATAAACGGCTTAAAGTGATTATAACCCTGTTTGTTGCCTCCATGATGCGGATGGTAGTGTCTGTAGTGCTGACCACCCATAGATGGCGGCGGCATCGATGTGAAATTTGTGGCCAGCGCTGACGGCGCCGTCAATAACTGTGGAGGTGGTTGTGATAAGTCCATGCTGCTGCCGATTTAGTCAGCACTCCCTCTGGATGTTATTTTTGCTGATGCTTTCTTCTTTTGTTGCGAGACACAATTTCTAAAATACAGAATTTTTATTATATTCGCTGAACTAGTTCTTTTTTTTATTTTGTTTTTTTTTTCTTTGTCGCTTTCGCGTTGTAGTTGAAAGCAAATTGTTTTAAACAATATAGTTTCAAGAGCTTGGCACTTACTTATGTGTTGACTTTTTATGTTTTGCCCAAAATAAATTTATTTTACCGCTTTGCAAAAATTCAGGCCTTGTAAAAAAAAAAATGCACACACACACATACAGATACAGGCGACAGCAAAGTGAAACGCGTGTCGCTTTTTTTTGCGCTCAACAAATGCTAGTGTTTGTCTGACTCGTATTTTGCTTACCTGCTGTTTAGAGTTTACTCATTATGCTGATCAAGTATTTTTAATCTTTATAAACAATTAAAATGCTTTTATTTTAATTAATTAATTTTCTATCAGTCGCGTGCGTGAATTGCAGTTGTAGCGAAGTGTTTGGAACAAGTTCGATCGAACGAACAACATAGTGATGTGAGAAAAACATCGAAAAACATCGTTTGAGTAAGTTCACACTGTTTGTAATCGATATAAGTTATTTGCTTGGTAATAAATAAAATAAATCCTACCCACTGCAACTATGAATAATACAAATAACAAGAAAATAGTTCGCCCACAAATATACATATGCTGTATAAATTTTGACCATAACTGCAAATACCAAATGTTATTTTTAATGTATGCAAAAACCCGGTCACACTGCCGTAGTGCTGCTGCGCTGCTGTGTGTGCGTGTGTGTGTGTGTGCGACACTGGCGCTGCTGACATGCGCAATCATCGATATTGCTGCAGTCGAATCCGAGCTCTGCCGAGAGCCGACTAGTGTGCCGACCAAGAAATATTTTATATACGATTGCGCGTGGGGTTTTAGAGCTCAGTAGTTTGTCGTCCGTGGTTGAGTAACGTTCGTTGGTTGGTTGAGTGCAAACGATAAAGTAATTAACAATTATATCTATTGGCAGTTAAGTTTCAAATCAAATAAATAAAATCCGTGTGTGTGCATCAACTTGTTGCCTTGCTATAATTCGTGAACGTTTAAATAAAAATTAAATCAAAAATCATTTATATCTTTAACAGCCAGCTGAGCAGCATCTCGTTAACGTTATTAAGAGAAAAAGAGTAACAACCAATTATACCGGACATTTAAGTCAATATTGTTAAAACGGTTAACATGCAAACAGTCATTGAGTAAGTAGTTGTCTCCTCTTACTTACTTACTTACCTTTATGCCCTGCCGCCCCAACCCCTCTGCATCCTACCGCCCCCCACTTCACTCCACTTTGAACAAAACATACATATATGTATATGTATTGAAATATTGTAGTGCTGCATTTTCTTTACGGTTATCTTGTCTGCTGCAAGCCAGTTTCGGTTTCCTTGCCCGCTACTCTGCCTACAAAACATTCACATTCGATTTTTTAATTTTTGTTGGCGCGTCAAAAAAAAAAAAAAAAAGAAAGTTGCGCATGTTTATTAAAAACACGTTCCGGGGTGTTCCAAATGATTTTTGTCTTGTTTTTTTTTTTTTTTGTTTTGTTTTTGTAGCAAGAAATCAAAACTGGTCCCTGGCTAAAAGTTATTTGAAATTCGAAGAAGAGCTTAGAATCTTTGGATTAACATTAATTATCGTTTATTATTTATTTATTGCCTTTTTCAAAGGCTGCCAAAACAAGTATTAGATCTGATGGGCTTCCAAAATTTTGGGTCTAATTCCTTAATTTCATAACAGCTTCGACATAGCTTTTATCAATGTTTTTACCTGTATTATTGGCCTGAATAATGCTGTGTGTCTCCACAATGCTCTTCACATTGCTTTTAATATGATTCACACTTGTCAGCCACATTTCAAGTCCTGTATTTACGAGGTGACGAGGTAAATAAGCATCTCCAAAAACTATATAAGAACTACTGTGTATCAATGAATAGAGCCACCGTATACAGATTAGTTTAAGATTAAATTAATTTCTTCTATACAAAAAATTAAGTGTGTCCAAAAATTTGAGTAAGTTCGAACAATCTTATCTCTCGAACAAATCTTATGTTATTTTAGCATAAAATAATTCATGTTTTTAAAATACTACAAAAATTCGCATACTCTGTAATTCATATAATATTGTTCTGCCACACAGCATGTACATGTACAGGGTGTTTAACAGTCGACCCGCTAGCTTGTAGTCTCTTTTGCCAGTTTTCTTTTGTTTTATATTTTTAATGTCGTGTTTTAAAACGCTTAATATATAGCAATAATTACAAAGGACTGTTTATAGACAAATCTTTTGTTTTTGCATTTATTTACACATATCTCTATATGCAATAATGTATATAATCGTTTGTTGTACAATGTCAGAAATCTGAAATTATTATTTTTTTTTGTGATTAGTTGAATGAATTCGAGTTCTCACGTAACTTGGCAATTTTCTTTAATTGTTCAGATGCGTTCGGTTAACTAAGTGTTCTCATGATTCTTTTCAATTGTTTAAAATGTCGTTTCGTAGTTTATAATATAAATAATATGTATACATACTTAACAAATGAAAACATCTCTTTGTTAAAAAACTGTTTACCTTTTGTGCAGCACTCTTCTAAGTTTTTTATGAGTTTTTGCAGAATTAACAAGTTTTGTTTCTAATAATTTTGCAGCAATTTTAAAGTGTACATTGCACACTTAAACTTAAAAGGTAAAGTTGAGTTTTAGTTGAGTGTCTCATACATATGTACATATGTACGTACAATGAGAGCCTTTGTGGACCCCAAAAAAAAACAAAAATATCACACCTATGGGGCGTACTGGTATTAGGGGTCTATAGATGGCAGCGTCTTACCGGTTTTAACAGCGTTGACTAATTCTGAAACCGAGTGTCTATTTTTATGTGTTTTGCTGTTGTTGTTGTTTCCATAGCGGTATTTGGGTCAACCAAATCCAAAACAACAAGAAATCCGCTAAGAACTGAAATTTCAAAGTCTTTGACTTTTGGTTTGTTTCTCGTTATTTTTTATTTTTTTTTTTGCGAAATTAATTTTTTATTCTTGTTGTGGCTGCGGCTGCAGTTTGTTATTTGCTCAAATTGCATAATTAAATGCACGCAGACCTTAACGTGGTCAGAAGCAGCAAACTGCAACTGCAACTGCAACTCCAATTATGGTCACTCATTTGGCCATGCGACTGCGTTTTCTTTTAGTTTTTTCTTTTGGTCGAAGGTGAAGCTTGCGGTTGCCACACCCCCAAGGCCTAAATGACCCCCCTACCATAACAAAAGTGGGCACCACTTTTATTGCAATGTAAACAAATGCTGATACTTATCATTTAGAGCATTACATATAGAGCTATAGATATTGTAAACAAAATTGAAAACATCAAAATTCAAAAATTACGTAGTCTGGCTTCAAAATCTACCGGTTTTTCTAGACCACAATTTTGCTAAAATACGTAGATCTACGCACTTTTTTTTTTTATATTTTAAAGCAATAAAAAATAATATAACAATAAATTTTTAAATTAACTTTGTACTTTATTGTTATCAATTTACGTTGACGTTTTAAAAAAAAAATTACATTGTTTAAAAAATATATTTATAATATATATATATAAATATATATAAACACACATATGTATATTGAAATGCTAAATAGTCTGTAAATTCATTTAAGAAAGTTTTGCTGATTTGTTCGCACGTGCTGATACTTAGTGTAAACATATAGAGCTATAAATTTATAGAGCTATAGATATTGTAAACAAAATTGAAAACAATAATGGGGATTCCTAAAGACTGTATCGCGAACACGTGATTTTAAGACCACTACGAATAATCTTATATTAAGATCCAAATGTTTATACATTTACAAAAAAGGAACAAAAATACAGTGGAGTTAACCTGACCGTAAAATACCTAATGCTGCTCATTCCCAATTACATAGACGTATCGAAATCGTGTATAAGGAAAAACTTTCTTGTTTAATTTGTTAACCCTTTCTATTATAATATTATATGCTATTTATGTGTGTCACTTTTGCAACTCTAGAACTTAGGTAAAAGTGTGTCAAAAAAAGAAAAGACTTATTTTAAGTACAAAAGTTCTTACTTTTAGAACTTTAGCTCTGTTAGATTAAGGTCTTTGAGCAAAATGTTTGAAATTCTAGACTATTGGAACATATTCTTTTTGAAGCAGTGTATAATCTATTTAGTTTATAGCGGTATAGACCCCGTGCCAAAAGTATTTTATAGCATCTAAAAGTAATTAAATGCTTAATTATTGAATGATTAATTTGTTTGATACTTTAGTGTCTAGTCTATCAATTAAAGTTTAAGCACTCAACACTTTAGCAACGTATCATAAACATTTCAAAAGTTTATCAACAGTGTCAGTTGATTAATTGCAGTTGCATTTGCAATCAATTGAAAATCAAAAAATCAAATCAAATTAAAGTAACAAAAAAATTTAAATCTTTTGAGCACTTGGCTTTGGTAATCTTCTTTGTTTTAATTTTGTGGCCAGTCATAACATTCAGCAGGTGCGTTCTTCTCGGCATTTTCTGCAGGTGCAGTGCTTCCTTATGAGCACGTGAATCATGGAGAATGAGGCCAAGAATCCGCAAATGATTTGGCAATTGTTTGAAATGCTGGAGCGTGTAGCTCACGTAATAGTAGTGGCGGTCTTTGACTTGTTTCTTCGGGTTTTTGGCATAAACAACAACATTATTACTCACCACCGCACATAATAATACAACAGGCGAGTGTAATGCGGGGCATTTGTCACAGCCAAGTGATTGATGATGTTAAAGCCCGACTCGGGTTCAGTTTTCAGTGTTTCAGGTTTTCAGTAACTCTTCTTCATTCAAGCCAATTACTCGTGCACTCGTCCGTTTGTTTTTACACATAATTGTGATTGTTTGATGAGCGGCCCCGAAAAGGAGGATTTTTGAAGAATTACTGGGAATCGGGAAGCGATGCGCTTCGTACGTGACCCACAAAACTACGGGCAACAGCAAAAGAGAGCTTTCGTTCTCTTTAGACCCGGCTGAAAAGAAGCAAGGTCAAATGAGGCCATTAAAATTATCTATAATGATAATGAAATCAACCCTTTGAACTCGATTTCTTTTGTTATGCTAGTTTTGTAACTTGTTAGCTAATAGAGCTTTTGCCAATTAGTTAACTTACAAAATACATATTTATCTATTGCTCTTGAATACTGTGTTTTTCTAATGTTTGCGTGCTGGTTGGGAAGAAAACATAGAGCTACTCTGTACGTGCCATGTGAGCATTCTTTGGGGCACGATGCCTGCCCGATACTAAGCGGTGGAACAGTTATTTATATAACTAGGTGTACACTATTAACAACAATTTGATCTTTAGCTTGAACTCGTAGCAAAGTCTAGTATGTTAGCCTATATATTTAATTGGCTTCTTAAAATTCAATATTAATTTATAGCAAACAAAAAAACTTAAAAATACATTTATTTATTTACAGATATGTATTTTAAATTATACTTTTATAAGCAGCACCTTTGCTGTATTTAATTAAAAAGTCAGCTTTGTGAAACTTGTTTAATATTTTATATTAACTGTGCATCCAAAATTTCTCTATTTGAATGTTTCCCGCTCTGCTATGAGATCAGCAATCTCGAAAGCGTCTACTGTCATTCATTTCATTGGTTTTTAGTGCATTTTGTGATGAACTAGTAATTAGTTTTGTTAAATCGCTAAGTAAATTTGCAAACTGAGTTATGGTCCACAAAACACTTTGTTGTTAAATTAAAATTGCTGGTGAGCAACAGTTTTATGAGAATTTAAAGCTTGAAATACTGTACAACTGTATAACTTCCTCTAGGAACTTTTGCATTTAGTATGTTTGCTATTTTTCTCACAACATAAACTGATTTCATATTTTTTGTGGCTTTTGAGGTCAATCTTTGAAAAGTGAAAAATTTCGCTGGCCTTTTGTTGTTGTAGTCTCTGAATGCTGATAGCATATTTAATCAATTGCCTTGCCATTGGGTAGATTGTTAATCGTATTCGTAGCTTCGAATAATTGCCAATAGGATGGGCACCTACCCAAAAAACAAATCAACAAAATTATAATATTTCCATTTCGTTAACATGCGAAACGCACCTCGTAATATTCAATGTAAAACTCGTTGACATGTAGCACGAGACAGCCTTGGCTTCACAGTTTAACTTTATTATTTTATTTAATTTTTCAAGTATTTGGCAAACAATGATATTGTTATTGTTATTGTTATTCATGTGCCAGTGTTGCATAATGCTGTATGCTTTAAAACTGCAACAGTCGCTGCACTTTTCAATGTTTTCAATGGCAAGTCAACGGATGTTGCCTTTTCCTGCCATTTTCCTGCGACTGGCAAAAGTAACTGCCACAACATCCTGCCACGCCCCCTAAAGCGCCCACAACACGGACAATTGCATTGTCGCTGATTTCTTCCTGTTTGCAAATTGCAAGCGTCCTGTTCATAAACGTATTTCAAAGCCGGGCCAAAAGGCATCGAGTTGCACTCGACTTAACATAGGGCCAAGCTCAATAAAAATCCAAGTTGAATTTCTAGGAGAAAGTTAAAGAAATTTAATCTGTACGAACGCAACGCTATAAATGTCTAAGCAAACAAAGAGGCTACCAAGTGGTCAAGAATTATCGACTTTCTAATAAATAAATGGGCCTAAAGGGAATGACAATGAGCTTATTGGATTTATGTGTGTATATGTGTGTGTGTGTGTGTTTGCGGCCAACACAAATGTGGAATGTATGCAAAGTGGTTGAATGTGTGTTAAAAGCAGACTTTTTCCGACAAATCTGTCTCTTTCAGACCACTGTACTGGTCTACTTCATAAAGTTGTCGGAGAAAAAGTGTGTAACAGACATGCCCAACTCCATAAGCTATACAAATATCTGTTTATCAATAATAATACTATCAATATATGTAACTATAAAATTATAGTTAAATTTAATAAAATTGCTTATCTACAGATCTGCCGTATTGCTGTAAACAATTCTACTAATTTATTATGGATAAAAGTATTCTCTTTGTTTGCAAAATATCTCTTATTATCAAACTATCTTAATCGAATTCTACCTTATATAATATAAGGGATGCCAACTCAAAATTTGAAAATTACGTAGGCTGTCTACAAAATCTACTTGTTTTTTTTATAGCACAATTTTGCTAAAAAACGTAGATCTACGCACTTTTTTTTAATTTTAAAACAATAAAAAAGAATAAAACAATAAATTTTAAAATTATCTGTATTTGTACTTTATTGTTATTAATTTACGTTGACGTTTAAAAAAAGAAAATGAACAAGTTTTACAAAAATTTATAAATGTTTTTATTAAAGTATTTTCGGTGGTTGTCAGAAGGCTCTCAGGTTTCCTTTAACCCACCTTTTTTATAGGAAAATCCGTCAAGATCGGAAAAATCTGGGTTGAACTTCCCTTCATAACATTTGAAATATAACCCCAAAAATAGTCTGGCGTTACCACTTCCTCCTCTTTGAAGGGGAAACTCATGTTTCGAAAAAGTCGCCATTCACAAATTACAAAGTAGGTGCTGCCAATCTATAGCAATCTGGCTCGCCAACCTATTGAAAACGGAATTTAGTGCTGCTAACCCAATAAACATTATCATTTTATTTATTTAATTCATATTATATTGATAATGTTAGTTCATAGGGAATTTTGCAATTTTTTTAAAAAGTACGTAGTTTTAGTTCTTTACACGTAGACACGTAGATATCCTATAAAGTACGGATATCTACGTTAATAGACAGAAGGTTGGCATCTCTGCTATGCATTTAGTGATAAGATTCAACCGAACAATCACTCAAAGCATATGTAAATTTGAATGTACTTAAATTGAATTGAGTGAAACAGAATGAGTAGCCGAAGCTGTATGTTATGAGGTGTCACAAGAACTCATATGCATAGATACACATTAAATTCGTTGTACGTTTAACAACATTATAACTCGATTCGCGTACATTAAAATTTACGTGTCCTTTGACTGGATTCATGCTGACCTCTATCCAATTTTTACTACTAACTAGTGTTAAAATAAGAGTTTCAAATTAAATAGTATGAAAAACTTGTCTGTTAATTGAACTTTAAAAACAACATTCACACAACAAAGTTTTATTTAAGTTCTACGCATACCTACTAAACGTCGTTTAAAACGGAAAAATATTCTTATATCTATGATAGAAACAATCAGATTCTGCACTGTTATCATGCCTATAACGTGTGTAAGTCAATCTTTCTCTTTTAGTTACCAGAAATTTGATGAACTAATGATTTAAACTCTTATAAAATATTTGTTGATCAATTTTTGGATTGCATTAATTTAGAATTTCTTTTCAATTGGTGACATCACATTCGAATAAATGCTTATTCGCTGTGTCTACCAAAACAATCGATGCTTTTTCCAATTTTTAATTAATTGAATATCATTTTAGCCAAGTTAGCTATTTGAGTCAACATCAGCATTGTCCTGCTTATCAGGTTGCCTTCGTATAGAGAAATTTTAAGAATTTGCAAGACTTCCAGTTGCCTTGCCAGTTGCCTAATCGAAGTATTCAGTAGCGAAGAAATATAGATAAGCTTTTTATTTTGCCGAATATGCGTCGCGGTTGCATTGCGGGTTTTTTAATGAGCGAACACGCAGTTGCTTACTTAAATGATATGACAGCTCTTATATTTCGAGCAATTAAAAATGACATCTAAAGCAACAAGCAGAGACTAAAAAAACAAAAGCAACAACAGCAATGAATAGAGAGAAACCCATTTTACCGTGTGCAAGTCTCTCATCTTATATTTATCTCGGGCCCAAGTCGGGCGTAATTAAAATGTATTAGGTAATTGTGTCTGTGGCACAAATTAACACTTGGAAGGCAATTTGTCGCTGCTTTTTTTTTTTTTGGTTGTGGGCTCTATACATACAAATATATACCATATATGCATGTATACATGTATATATGTAGCTATATCTCAGCATCAGCAGCAACAATAATGCAAACTAGTGAGAAAGTCAGTCATCAGCAGCACACATCACTGTACACAGTATTACAAAGGCCACACTCAATTTGATGGACGAGCCCATCAGTTTTTTCATTGGTTTTTTGAATTTTACAATTTTTGGTATATACATTCATACGTAATGGATCTGTCGAAAACCAGAAAAGTTTGTTTTTGATCACCTTTAGTGTGTCTGACCTCAAATGTTTGTTGGCGTTTTTGCTTTCTTGTGGCATTACACCATTCGAAATCTAAACTTTAGGTTAAATACTTCGATTGTGTTTAGTACTAGAGTTATTCATAACTTGTATAAGTAAGTATTTTCTATGGCATTGTAACTTGATTTTCGGGAATCTGGATTCGTTTTTCTTGTTATTGTTTTGTCAGTAAAAGTTTTAAATATTTATTTAAAAGTTTTTTAACATATCAATGCTTTTATACCATGTTTAACGCTCATTCTAATCGTGGACTCATAAGTGCTTATATTTTTCGAGTTTACTTGGTTTATTTACATAAGTTTATATTCTAAACTTTCTATACCTTTTTTCTATGGAAATCATGCACCTTTCCAAATAAGGATTGAAATCAGAAAACTGCGTTTACTTAACACGTAAAGCTCTTCCATTTTCAATATAAACTTCTAAATAGTTATGAATCAATATAGACTTATTTCATTACAAAAGTCATTGCTTCTTCAAACACGCCAAAACTCATTTTAAAACGTAGTGTGGAATGAGTGTCATTTAAATCATTGAGTGTGTATTCACGATTTAGTGATTATACTAGGTGTATTACAAATGTTCAAAAGTGCAAAAAGCTTGTGCTATTAAATTCGCATTTGGCTTAACACAAAAACCTTTAAGTTTTTTAGGAAGTGTACTCACCATTTGTGTTTTGTTTTTTAAGCAACAGACCCAAAAAAAAAAGATACAAACTAGCTCAAGTGTGTTGTATCAATCAAAGTGTTGCATATTAATAAAGTCAACGGCTAGTGACGCCACAAACAATCAAAACCATATTAAAATAACAAAAAACAGTAACAACAAAATAAATAATAATCAATCAATACATGTAAGTAGAATGCCAAAGATTTTTTACACTTACTAGTGCAGATTAATGTTGTTAAAGCTTTTTAAATATTTTGTTTTAATGCAAAAAACTAAAGTTAAATTTATGAATGACAAGTTAATACAAAATATAAATATAAATGATAACATTTTAAAACTCTTGTGCATTTAAAACTCACGCAGTGCTCTGCTTGCTTTTTAAATATTTTGTTTTAATGCAAAAACTATAGTTAAGTTTGTGAATGACAAGTTAATACAAATTTTTAATATATATGATCACGATTTTTAATGAATATTATGTCACATATCGTCTCTGAGTATATATTTGGTCTGTCAAGTAGTATGCAACAGTTACAGAAACTAGACGTTACAAGAACTAACAGAGTCAGCCGTTTGCAAGATTAGCAACAACAGTGAGTCGAAGGAGGCATGGCATCCAAAATCTGTTTGTTCGCATTGCCTGTCTATCTGCATCCATATTAGCAACATGCATCCAGAGATGGCATGACCTACAATAAGTGGTTTTAGTCATACCGAGATATTATCCAAAAACATGTATATTTTAGGAGGTATGTCTGGTTTTTTGCTAATTGCAGCACAAGCCTTCGTTGCGCCTACAAATGAAGCAAAAAAACAGACAACACCATTGAAAGTTCACATGCTTCCCGATCACTGCATTTCTAAATGTATAGTTTTGCAACTTAGCGTATACTTGGACACAAATAACATCAAACGATTTTGAAAATTGCATCAAAATCGGACTACATTTCAAAAAGTTGGTCATACAGTGAAAATCGTTACTTTCAATCAAGGCATAGCCACGTGCATTGCACTGAGCTCTGCACACAAGCAACGAAAACGAAAAACATTGTGCGAGCGAGACAAACACACATATAAGTCTGTAGGCATGTTAAGTTCTTGCAGCGGTAATTCCAATTTGAACTCATATAATTAGAAATAAAACTCAGAGGGTATTACACGGTCGACAAGCCTAATTGAAATTTTCTTTCTTATTTTCTTATCTCTTTGGTGACTTTCTCTGTTGTCCTTGGCGTTAACAGACTTTCTTAGTAATAAAAGCATAATAAGGTTGTATTGCCATCATATGTAGTACAAAACTAGGGTCGTTATAAAGTGGTTTCTGTTAAAGATGGGATATATGTCTATATAACCAGTTTCTTCAATGGTTAAGTAAATTTTGTAAATATGTTTATATAGGATTTGACATAATTTTATATGAATTTTTCTCAAAACAATTAAATATTTTATTCTTTTTACTCGCAAATTGTTTAAGAAAATCGTTATAACTTTTGTTTAGGGTATAAATAATCAAATAAAATAAACAAATGAAAACCCAAAAAGTAAGCAAAGTTGCCAAACGTCACACTAGTGTGTGTGCGCTGTGTGTGTGATTGTGTGTATATGACGATGGCTATGACGATGGTGACAGCAAAGTGTCACGTCAATGGCAAAAACGCCGCCTGTACTTGACACATTTATTGGGCAACTCATAGACAAAAGCACAGCTTGAAACGTACGCCCATTGACACGCCCCCTTTATAGAGGTGGGCAAATTCTAGGATACAGCACCTGAGCAATATAAATGCATGAATAAAATACGAAAACAACAAAAAAAAAAAAACAACAAGCATTTCCCCTTAGACACACAGCTGCAGATACAGCAACAGCTACAGATACAGATACAGGTACAGCTAAAAATGACGATAAGACGGATTGGCAGACGCAGTGGCAATAACAATTGGAAAATCTATGGAAATCAATTGCGTAAACTCAGATGTTGGCACTACGAATACGAAGTGATAAAAACACAATTGTTACCCGGCAACCCCATGAGCCAAAGTCACACGATTTATGGGATTGGAACTGAGATTGAGATGGACATTGAGTCTGAGATTGGGTCTCCAGTCATGTATTGTAGTTCGTATGAGGTAACATCGGATTATCGTGCTCGGAAATGCCGATGTTTAATTGATGAAATTAATTGATTAGCACTTCTAGCTAATTAGACTGTTGGATAATGTAACTGTAAGAGATAATGCAGTAAATCAATCGATTAGGCTAGGCAAGCCATAATCAAAATATGAATAATTTTATTGAATAAAATGTACCTCCAATTCAAAACGGAGTATCATTTAGAAGCGTACGAACGCTTTATAGTTTCTTTTTTATGCTATACCGGAATCTGTTTCTATCTCATCAGAAACTCGTCTTCTACTAACTAAAGAGTTTAACAAATATAAAATCATATGTAAAATATGTTTTAAAACTGATTAAAATTTGGTATTACACGTAATTTGTTGTTCTACTTGGTACAGTGATCTCTGTAAATGTCATTCAACTTGATTAATGCAAAATTATCTAATTTACATAATGCACAATTCATTGAATTCTCTTAAAAACAAATCGGACAAAATAACTTGTAAACTGGTTAAATGCTTTGCTTTGTTTTTGTTTGGTTCTTAATATTAATTATAGAAATTGGCATTTGTGCGATTTATTTTAAACAATGCGCAAATCATTAAGACAAATAATGATTTTAATTTCAATTAGAACTTCAAGTAAACTTGACAATAAAAATTGTTTACTTTTTATAGTGAATTTCATCACTCGGGATGTCAGTTCACGTCAGGGACGAAATCTAGCAGAGTGTGTGTTGCGCAAGTTGTTGCCACCCATATATATATTTTTACCATCGAATGATCTTTTATGTCTATATGTAAAACGCACAAGCATAGTGATTCGATATTATTTTTCAAATAAAAGTACTAAAATTTGCTTGCCGTGTGGAGAACGTGATATCTTTAGAATTTATTTTGAATTTCTTGAGAAGCTGTTTAATCAATAGGTTTAAAATAGGTCTGTGATTAATTTTTGCTGTAATAATAACAATTTAGTTCAACTTTCTATACTAATTGGCTCTTCCCCCTACAACGCGCTGTAGTCTAAAGATGCTTGCATTTCTCTATACAATACATAGTATACATATAAGCAAAATTTTATACATTTTTTGTTTGTTATTTATATAAATATATGTATTCCGTTTATATACATATGTATATGTATGTATATGTATTGTATTTACTGTGCCGAGGTTGTCATTTGGTTTACTGCATAGTTTTTCGCTAATGTTGTTGTTGATATTGGTGTACTATGTTCCATTTGTTCGGTTAACAATAGCTAAAGGTTCAGCCGCATTAAACAATATAATTGCTTTGAATACCAAAAAGTTGTATATATGTACATGTATACATGTAGTTTGAGGTAGTTTCTATATTTTATTTTTTTTTTTTGCAATCAGATTTTAGACTAAAGCTTAAAGCTGAGCGCGTGGCACGATCACAGTGTTCTCTGATGCATGAACATGCCTAATAGAATTTGAGCAAATTGTAACACATTGTATATATTTAGAAGAAATTAAAACATACATACTTAATAATTACTTGAGGGGCTGGCTCATCGAAAGAATTGTTTACATTACTTAAACTGGTTTCTTCCGGCCCATAAAAAAAGGCCAGTGAACGTACACGAATACAGGAGTAGAGTGCATAAGAAATCAGAGTATGACTCACCTGATGATGAAATTATAATATCAAGGTCTATATAAAATTGAAAACATTTTCAACGTCTACAGAAATATACTATATCCTAACTAAAAAGACGGCTAAATAATCTGAGAAAGCAACAGTAAAGCCAAAAGCCAAGGCCTCAGCTAGGGGGCAATGTGCGCTGGGCCGCGTTACCGAGTAAATTGCATATAGAAAATGCTGTGAAAATTTGGTGCACTTTTCGGGTTTTCGATTTATAGTTAAAAACAAAAACAGAACTCAATTTCAGACTCTGCGTTGTGAAGATTTTGTTAACGTGCAGAGAAATTTAATTGAAGTGATTGCTTTTTATACAACTCAGAATTAGTTATAGATTTTAAGATGAATCTATGTTTTAAACTATATATGTGTATTAAATGCTTTGAATTAAGAAAATGTTGACCTTAAATCTATACAATTGAAAATATATAAGTAAATAGAATAAGAATCAAATCTGACTAGTTTTTGAATATCTTTTAATCTTTTATTGCCGATAAAAAAATAGGAGAACAAATTTTTTGCAACAAACTTAGCAAAAGTCAGAATGTTGTTTGAGTAGTTTTGGAAACCGGAATTGAGGCTATTAATTAATTTATGTTTTTTGTTATTTAATTTACTCTTTTGGCAGTAAGAAATAATGTAACTCTGCTGCAAGATATGCGCCGCAAAGTTGATAATAGGCGAACGTGGCCAAGTGAGTGGCGATAACGACCTTTGGCACTGTGGCAAATAATGTCTATAATCAGCTATAAATATAAATATATTTTTAGAGCCAGACTTAATCGCACATTAAAAGTGTATTCGGGCTCATAACTTTTGGCTTTAGTGCGCATCATTATTATTTAATAATTTTCAAAAATAATTGAAGCGTACAAAAAGCGGTCACGGAAATGCTTTAACATATTACATTGGCTAACATTACAAAGTACGTGTAAGTGTGTGCGTGTGTATTTAACATTGTTGTTTTGGCCAGTGGCTTAAAGCCCAAAACAGTTTGTCAAATTACTTTTCAAATTGGCCCACTATATGTAACCAGTTTCCACATATGCCGATCAATATCTATTTGTGTGTTCAAAAACAACTATTGCAAAATTGTCAAATCTCGTCTCATTTGCTAATCGGAAGGAAGTTGCCAATTAAAGAGATACTACACTATCCAACAAGTTATACATATGCATGTTGTGGTATCCATTTGTGGCCGGTTTTACTGTATATGTATATGACAGCACTGATTGTATCTACCATACAATTTTTAATGACACAAATTAATTATTGTAATCTAATGTCAAAGTTCGTAATTCGTGAATTGCCAGACATTGTGGCAACATCTTGACAAAGTTATTGATAAGCGGTCAGCACCATTTATATCGGTGACAATTCCGATACTATTTACTTAATGAAGTCATCAAAAGTTCATGTTATTCACGTGCAGCAATAACCTTGTTTTTATTACAATTAAATATGCTTTATTTACTGGATTTATACACATGTTGGCCACTTTTAATAAACCTTGCATTTCATTAAGGTAATACAAATACAAATACAAATAGATGTTTTACTTGAGCAGAACAAACGTCTACCAATTAAGATACCTAGTACTACTCATATTTGATGCACGTGAGTGCTAGAACACAATATGTTTCTAAATTTTCTACATAAGACAAAACATGCTAAATAAAAATTATGTAAAATATTTCGAGGTTTAGATAAGATTAAGAACAGTCTGTAAACATATCTGCAAAATGCTTCTAATTTAATATCACTTATTTGGTTTGGTTTTGGGTTAAGCGGTTGGACATCTAAGCATAAACTGAATCATTTAAAAATAGATCTTCGAACCTGAACTCGAACCAAATCACTTTTCCACTGAAATGTATTCGGTGTGAATTAATAAAATAGTAAAAATAAAATAAAATAATTTACATACTTACCTGTTTCCTAAATCAAATGCAGATTAGTTTTAGATTTCTTCAAATATCGATCTACATTTGTCCAAATGTTATTCGCACGATGCATATTTTTTGTGGCTCAAGATCTAAGACTAATTTAAGACTGTACTATATATATAAAATTTATAATATACTAAATTTATAGTATTTTCGACTGCAAAATGTATTGGAAAAAGATTTCTGCAATCTTGAAATTAACTAACATCAGCCAAACTGGATTACTATCTATTTGTTTCTCTAATTAAGAATCTTTATAGATATTTAGTGTATTTACTAATCAAGATTAGATGACACTTTTGGTATTATGTTTATGCATAGATTTTTGTTTTGTTTGTTTATATTTGAAAGAAAAATCTTGCAAATATTCTGTTAACTTATGACTGCCAACTGACATTTGTTGCACAGTGTTGTGGTCGTCATAGTTGTTGGTGTCTCTGCTGTTGGTCAAATGTTGATAAACAAGTTAAGAGCCGAGGCACGAGGCCGCCACAAGATAAACGAGATAGCCGATGGGTGATAGCAAAAAAAAAAAAGAAAAAGTGAATTGATTATGGATGGATGATGGCGCCAACAAAAAAGAAAAAGAGAAGAAAAAAATCAACAAAAGCGAGAAACGAAAAACAAGTTAGATGCACAGTGAAATTTACTTGACTTTTACTTTGCACCCCTTTCTGTACCCGTCTCCCATTCCCGACCCCTGTGGCCCTGTTGCGGTGGGAGTCACTGTCTAATTGAGATTTATGAGAAATCCTTTATTCTAACTTGCGTGCATTTGTGTGTTTACAGGAATCCCAACTGGTGGCACCGACGCTCTAAGCTGGAGAGGGGCCTGTTAACGGGACTCATCCTATTGTTTTTAATCGTTGCCACAGGCTTTGGCTATTGGATCTTCAATGGACTTAAGCTGAAGACGTGTGGCGACGCTGAGCCACCGATGGCACCACCGCAGGCCACCGCACTGCATAGCGATGGCACCACCATGAACAAGGTGACTGTGGCGGATGGTAAGGGAAAACCGGATTCGGAACAGGTTTGCCTCACCAAGGAGTGCATTCACACGGCCTCCAAGGTGCTTAGCAAACTAAAGCCGGAGGTGGAACCCTGTGATAACTTCTATGAATTCGCCTGCGGCTCCTATCTGGAGGAGGAGAACATTCCCGACGACAAGGTGTCCATCAGCACATTCAGCGTCATCTCGGACAAGTTGCAGGAACAGCTGAAGGACATTATTACAGCCAATCGTCCTGATACCGAACCCAAGCACTTCCGTTTGCCCAATCTGCTGTACAAGGCATGCATGAATAAAAGTGAGTGCACTTTTGAGTTCCACTTAAATAATCTATCTAATCTATCTATATTAAATCGCTTCAGCTTTAATTGAGTCGTTGGGCGCCACACCAATTGCTAAGATTGCCAAGTCCCTGGGTGGCTGGCCACTGCTCGAGGGTGACAAGTGGAATGCGGACAACACTTGGACATGGCAGGAGCAGGTCAAGAAATTCCGAGCTGCTGGCTTTAGCATGGACTACATCATTGATTTCTCCATTGGCGTCGATCTACAAAACAGTACCAAGCGTATTATGGATGTAAGTAGTCGGTCTATAAACAGTTTTTATACCCTCCAAGGGGTATATTGGGTTTGTTAAAATTATGCAACAGGCAGAGGGAGGCGTGGCAGCCCCATAAAGTATATATTCTTGATCAGCATCAACACCGAGTCGATATAGCCATGTCCGTCTGTCCATCTGTCTGTCTGTCCGTATGAACAAACAAAACTCAGAGATGTTAACGACCACATATTTAGTTAGGCAATACAACAATCTTTTTCAATAAGCAAAAAAACAGACATATTTAAAAAAAAAAATGTGTTTTTGGCGAATATCTCAGAAACTAAAACACCTATAGACACCAATATTGGCATGCAGGTTGATATTTGCAAATTAAAGACAATGCCATTCAAAATTTTTGGATGACACGCCTTTTTCGCCCAAATAAAGTTCGACTTCATTGAAAGTTCCCATGCTTCCGGATCACGTATTTCTTAACGTATAGTTTTGTAACTTAGCGTATACTTGGAGACAAATGGTGTCAAACAATCCTGAAAATTGCATCAAAATCGGACTATAATCAAGAAGGATAACATATATTAAAGCTGTGCGATGCACAGCCACTGAGTTCTACTACAGCGCTAGCGTCATACAATTAGCGAAGAAAGAAAAACTTTGTGCGAGCGAGATAGACTTACAAATTCGGGTGTATACTAAGTTTTTTCAGCGGTTACTCCAATTTGAACTCATATAAAAGCAAGTGAAACTCAGAGGGTATTTCATGGTCGGCATGCCCGACTGAAATTTAATTTCTTGTTATGTAGTATGTTACAAATGTTTAATAATTTTTTCCCTGCTCTACTTGCAGCTGGATCAATCTGCCTTGGCACTCAGTCGTGAGTATTTGGTGAAGGGATTCAATGAGACACTAGTGAGCTCCTACTATGACTACATGGTCGACGTGGCCGTGCTCTTTGGCGCCGATAAGGAACAGGCCAAGAAGCAGCTGCTCCAATCCCTCGAATTCGAAATGGCGCTGGCCAATGTGAGTTTCAGTTAATTTAAAAGAGGATCGTAATTAATAACTGTATCCTTTGATTAGATCTCTTTGCCCAATGAGAAGCGTCGCAACTCCTCGGAACTGTTCAATCCACGTACCACACAACAGTTGCAGGCTGCCTATCCGTATGTACAGTGGGCCGACTACATGAATGCCCTATTGCCGGCGGGTCTGCACGTGGAGGAGGATGAAATTATTAATCTGACAGTGCCCACGTTCTTTGAGCAACTGGGCAAATTGCTGGAGAAGACACCCAATGAAACGATTTGCAACTACATGTTCTGGCGCATACATGCCTTCTCCATTGGCTTCCTCAGCGAGGAATTCCGCAAACGGCAGCTGCAGTATGCCACAGCACTGTCCGGACGCCAGGAGCAGGAGGCGCGCTGGAAGGAGTGCGTCGATATATCCGCTGGCAGGTTAGTAATCCCCCCATATATGTATCTTTAAGCAGTGCGTAGTCTATAAAATGGTGTGTGTGTTTTTCGAGCTGATCTCTTTGATGCTACTGGGTAACTTTTCGCTGTGTTTTCCGTTTCTTTCTTTCTTACTTTCTTTCTGATTGATTTCTTTGTGATTTTGCAGTGACTTTGAGGAACTTGAAGCAGATATTGATAGGTATTTTGAGATTAAATTCAATTCAAAATTTCAATCATCTTCAGGGTATAGATAACTCACACACACTTACACTCTCACACACACATAAACGTTTTTAACAAACAGGCACTACAAATCGAATCGACTTTTAGATACCCAGCCAATGTGGTAATCAAGCATACCCACATACCTACACACCGGAGTTGTTCCTTTCAATGAATTGATTGTTTTATTAGCATTGAAGAAAACTAGTATTATTGAAAAGTTTAAACTGAAAAGTGGTGAAAAATTATTCGGGCAAAATTGATTCAATGCCAATGAAATTGATTTGCATTAGCATATTTATAAAAAAGAAAAAGAAGATTAATTTTAGAAGATTTAATAACTTGAAAATGTATATTTAATAATTAATAAATATTTTACAACGTTTTAATAGAAAATTCAAATACATCACAAGGAGTTTTCGAATTTAACAATCTTACAAACTTTACGGAATTAATAAAATATTTTTTATATTCGTTATGATTTTGTAAAATCGTTTTTAATTATTAAATGTTTTTAAAAAAATTTCAAGAATTAAAAATCGAATTTTGAGTATATTACTATAATGTGTTGTAAATCAATATCATTGGCATTATTCAATGATAACCGAAAAGTTTTCATTAGTTTTCGTTTTGAATGACAATTACAATTTATTATGGTTTATTTCAATGCCAGATAACATTTGGATTACTTTTTCAATGCTAGTACAAAAAATTCAAATTAATTACATTTTTCAATGCTAATGAAAAAGTAATGGTAATGCTTAAGTACACATCTCTGCTACCTACATACATACATGCTATATACTCGCATCGGTTATATATTTTCACGCACAGTCGAACCAGCTTATTCGTTATAGCGCAGTATCACTGTATTTGCTTGCCTTAAGTTTCGCTTGTAGTTGTTTATTAGCGTTAGAGAAACCCAATCTTAGAGGAGCTCCATTGCTTTATTCTTTGTTTAAAAATGATATTCACATTTTATTTTGCATAAATTTCGAATTTCGAATGTTAATTTGTTTTTTAAACAATATATGCTAAATGTTCTCATTAAAATTGTTCATTTTATGTTTCCACTTTCACGTCAATTCCAAATGAAATATTGTATGTACATCTTGCACCACAACAACAACAACAACAAATGGTTCAATCAACTACACAACAACATCATATGAAAAAAACCATCGCAAATATTTCAATTAATTCACCCACAAAAAAAAAAACTATTATAAAAATACAAACAAACAAATATCAGCCTTGGCATATCCGTGGGCTCGCTCTATGTGAGGAAGCACTTCCATCAGGACTCGAAGGATCAGGCCCTGGAGATGGTCAACGATATACGCAGTGTGTTCAACGACATCCTGGACGAGGTCAACTGGATGGATGACAAGACCAAGAAGGAGGCCAAGGAGAAGCTCCATAGCATGGCCACCCACATTGGCTACCCCGATGAGATGCTCGACAACGAAAAGCTGGCCAAATACTTTGAGAAACTCGAAATCAACCCAGACAAGTATTTCGAATCCTTCCTCGCCATGAACATCTTCGGCACCGACTACTCGTTCAACAAGCTTCGTCTGCCCGTCAACAAAACCGAATGGACCCGTCATGCTCGTCCAGCTGTTGTGAATGCCTTCTATTCATCCCTGGAGAACAGCATTCGTAAGTACAATTCATTATTGCGCTATTAGTGCTGAAAGTGTGAAAAGGCAGAAGAAGACACATCTTCGATTGGTTTCTTTGATATTCTATATGTCATATTATAGCAGTAAACAGTCCAAATCGTGTGGTATCCAAATTTTATTAAACTAAATTAATGCAAATAACAAAATTAAGTTTTTGTTAAATTATTAAGATTACTCTAAAACTTGAGATCTAAGTAAAAGCTTTTAGTTTCAATCATTTTAAAGATGATGCCTGGAATTAATACCTTAAATCAACACACATTCAATAAGTCAAAGTCTTTAAATACTGAGTAGTAAAATAGCAGACAGCGTTTTATTCATTGTTTATGTATTGTTCTATTCTAAACTAATCTAAGAACTCATTATAATTAATTTTTAGTCAAAGTTTTCGTTTCGTTTAATTTCCTCGAACCTTAAAAAGTTCTAAGTAATAATTCAGTGCTTTTTCTATTCGTTCCTGGATCTCATAGACAATATGAGCTACACTCCAACAAACAAATGCTATTACTCGAGAAGTACTTAAAATAAGTTAACTAAACTCACAAATTATGTGTGTGGTAACATTTTCTATACGCTGACCAAGTTTTGTTGAAATCGAATAAAAATATAGCTGCCATATTCACAAAATTAATATTATTTGTATAAAATACTTGATGTTTTAAAAGTGTCCCACTGGCTTAGCCTCTTTATTGTCGATGCATAAAATTATATCCTTTAATGAATCTTTCTTCTTTGCAGAATTCCCGGCTGGCATTTTACAGGGTCACTTCTTTAGCGCTCAGCGTCCCAAGTACATGAATTTCGGCGCAATTGGTTATGTGATTGGTCACGAGATCACGCACGGCTTCGACGATCAGGGACGCCAGTTTGATGTGAAGGGCAATTTGCGTGACTGGTGGCAACCGGACACCCAAAAGGCGTACCTTAAGAAGGCCCAGTGTATCATCGATCAGTATGGCAACTACACGGAACGTATGACAGGCCTGAATGTACGTTCTATCATATATATTTCAGAGCTTTTCTTTCAATACTTATTAACTTTTTTATCTACAGTTGAACGGCATCAATACACAGGGCGAGAATATTGCAGATAACGGTGGCGTCAAGGAATCCTACATTGCCTATCAACGCTGGGTGGAGAAGCACGGACCAGAACCCAAACTGCCTGGCCTGGAATATACGCCTCTGCAAATGTTCTTCATCTCCTCCGCCCAGACCTGGTGTGCCAAATATCGTAAGGAATCGCTCAAGATGCGCATCACCACCGGCGTACACTCGCCATCCGAATTCCGTGTCTTGGGCTCGCTAAGCAACATGAAGGAATTCGCCAAGGAATTCCACTGCCCAGAGGGCTCACCCATGAATCCAGTGCACAAATGTGAAGTTTGGTAGAAAATACATATGTAGATGTACATGGCATTTGAACGTAATGAATCCAATGAATATTCCTTGTGCTGTGTGTGTATGTGGATGTTAGCGATCATGCCCGAAAGTGGAACCTAAGGGCCTTTCTCATATAGAAATACCATTGCTGTTCCTATCCGTAGTGTACGAATCTCTAGCCCTTTCTCACGTTGAAATTCCATTACTATATCTATCTCCCTAGCGTACGAATCCTATTCCCTGCTCTCTAAGGAATAGTAACTTTACTATCCTTGATCCCCCTAGCGTACGAACAGCATATTATAAGAAAATTAATTTAATAAAATTTGTTTTTATGTACCAGTAATTTATTATTTAATTTGATTGGGTTCTGGGAAACTAATTATTTCTTTCTTTTAAAATATCATTTATTACAAAACCGCAATTGCAATAATGCAATAAAATCGGGAAAATGATTTTCAGTTCGGAATTGAGAATTATCTTTTCTGTGCAATGAAGCAATTCAATTAACTACTATAGAAACTTTCATTACATTTGCAATAGTTTGAAATTAACTGATTTTAATGTATGCATCTGTCAAAAGCTAACTAATATGTCACCCAACCAAGTTGCTCAACAGTTGCACAACAGCTCAGCGAATGGCAGCACTTTTATATTATTGCTTAGCCAGGTTGGCAGCCCTTTTGACAATCGACCGACCTCCACTAACTATCGCACGAAATTTACCATCCCTTTTCACGCAGCGTGGCGATTGCTAAATTTTTAACAAATTTTTGCACTCTTCGTACGATAAAATCAAGAATGTCGGCACTAAATTTAACCGTGCGCGTGCATCCCGTGGTGCTGTTCCAAGTTGTGGACGCGTTTGAACGCCGCAATGCTGACTCACACCGTGTTATCGGCACACTGCTGGGCTCTGTGGACAAGGGAGTCGTCGAGGTTACCAATTGTTTCTGCGTGCCGCACAAGGAGCACGACGATCAGGTCGAAGCAGAGTTGAGCTATGCCTTAGACATGTACGACTTGAACCGCAAGGTGAACGCCAACGAGAACGTTGTCGGCTGGTGGGCCACCGGCAATGAGGTGACGAATCACAGTTCCGTCATACACGAGTACTATGCCCGCGAGTGCAACAATCCGGTCCATTTGACTGTGGACACCTCGCTGCAAGGCGGACGCATGGGACTGCGCGCATATGTTTGCATTCAGCTGGGAGTGCCCGGCGGCAAGACTGGCTGCATGTTCACACCCATACCCGTTGAGCTGACCAGCTACGAGCCCGAGACATTTGGCTTGAAACTGTTGCAGAAGACAGTGGGCGTATCTCCTGCCCATCGGCCCAAGACCGTGCCACCCATGCTAGACTTGGCACAAATTTCGGAAGCATCCACGAAACTGCAATCACTTTTGGACCTCATATTGAAATATGTGGACGACGTTATTGCACACAAAGTGACGCCCGATAACGCTGTGGGACGCCAGTTGCTGGACCTCATTCACTCAGTGCCACACATGACCCACGAACAGTTCACCCAAATGTTCAATGCCAACGTGCGTGACCTACTGATGGTTATCACACTCTCACAATTGATTAAGACGCAGCTGCAGCTCAACGAGAAACTGACATTCCTGCCCACAGCTTAATCAGTGTTCGTCAGTTGAGGTTGATTTATCATCGGATTATAAGTCAGATTTAAGAGCAAAGTATAATTAACGTATTGTGTATTTACCGTTCATGCGTCTAAGTAATAAAGTGCTCAGATCATCAACAAAACTTTGTTTTCAATTGGCTCCTTAGATGCTTATTTTATGTGTTAGTTCTGCGATCAACGGAATAACATTAAGCCTTACTGGATTAATCAAATCACTAAAACAATATTTTTGGAATATGCTAAGCAAACAATAATCAACATTGCAGTTTAAAATAGTGTCGTCAGTACTTTATGTGCTTAAAAAAAAAAATTTGAAAAATAGCTACAAATAACTAAATTAGTTTAAAAGGTTTCTAATTTTAGCTTTAATCGTTAGCACTAAAAAAAAGTAATTTTAGTACAATATATTTTCACAATCCTTGAAAATGTAATTCGAAATGTAACTATAGTTCAAGGTGTATCAATATAGCTAATGCATCCATATTTAAAAAGTTCCTTAAATAATTTTACCATCACATGTCGCAATATAATAAACAAGGAACCTCAGTTTCGTCTCGATGTTTGCTTTTAAAATGTCAAAATACGAGAGCAGACGAGAAAAGTTTCTAGGAATACGGCACCTATGTATATTAATATGTCTTGGACCGAGTGCTAAAGTATATTTTAAATGTCGAGGGAAATTGCCAGTGAAATTTCATTTTGTTTTTAAATAAATTTCAAAAAAATTAGAAAAGTGTTTAAAAATTTAAAAATCAATTTTCATAACACTAAAGACACTATCAACGAATAATTAATTAATATTTTACTATTTTCAAATACGAAATTTACATATAGACAATGCTGGACAAAAATGTTTTGACAACATTTAAAGTTAAATCTATTTATAATTTTAAGTTAAGTAAGTACTTTAAAAGAAGTTTGGTATAAATTAAAAATTGACATTTTATCCACTTTTACCCATTTTTCATTCAAAAAAGTCATTATTGGCAAGTTTTAAATAATCATAAAAAATACATGTAAAAATATTTTTGAAAAAATTTTTTCACTCACTAGAATATTTTGTTGGAGAAACTTTTTGCGTCAAAACATTTTTGTTTAAGCCCAGAAAAAATGTTTAAAAAGTATACCTTTACAAGAATTGAAAACTTTCAGCAAGTACTCAATGGGTTAAGAAAAATGTTGTTTTATTAAAAGAGAATACAAGTGACCTATTCGTTGCAGATTTAACCTCAAATGTTGTCAACATATTTTTGTTCACCATTGTATCTTGATTGTGCACATAACAATGTATCGTAAACGTTCTCAGTAAATTAGTACCTGACTTTTTAATGCTTGGAAAATGTTATCAAAATAACTTTTTTCAATGCTTATGATTTTAAGACTTTAATTTTGCTTACTTTATCAATCAATGAACAATTCATTTAAATAAAAAATTACACATTTTATATGTTTATTTTATTTATACATATTTGTAGTAAAAGCAAGTAGCCAGTTACTTAGTTAGACTTCTTAACTTTTAATATAAAATGCTACTCTTCGCTGGGAAATTTCTTTTTTTCTAACTTTGTGGATTTCTAAAAATACTTTCATTTTATTTCTGCGTAGAATTAGTATTATACTAAAAATTTGCTGTTCTGTTAAATAAATATTGTCTGATTCTGTGCAAACTATATTAGCAATCATTAATAGAAAACATTGCATTTTTTCCAAGAAATTTGGAGTTTGCCATGAACAACACCTTCGACCCTCAAGAATTACCCTTTACAAACTAGAAGTATTTTGTAAAATACTATCTCTAGCTAAAAGTGTGCTAAAATTCGATTCCTTAGGATGTAATCTGGATAGTAAAAGTGCCTAGTAATAACGGTCCACATAAGTATTCGCAAAAAACAAAAAAACAAGTATAGAGATGATTTAAAATAAATAACTCTGCACAACAGTTTTAAAATTATTTAAATAGTAAACTGAATACATACCGTTTGTTGTCCACCCAAGTAAAAAAAACTACAATGTTGATATATGCATACACTTTATTTAAAACTAAACGAAATTCAAGCTGCCTTTATACAGAAAAAAAATATAATTCACATACCGATAAATATTAAAATTGATATTCAAATAAATGTTTACAATATTCAAATTGAATGAATTGAAAGAATTTGAATCGTTAATGCTTAATTACAATAAATAAGAATAAGAAAATACATACATATATAGTATATTTAATATATGTATACATATATATTAAATACAAATGTTATATCATGTTATACAAATAATAACGACAATTAGAATTAAAATTGCTGCTTCTTCACTTATGCAGATATGTATGTGTATGTGTGTGTTTGTGAGTGTATATTATTGTGTACTATATAATTTTAGGTACATTGGGTACGTCGTGAAGGTTTCGTATGGTATATTTTAATATTTAGGAGCTGGGCTTGTTGCAAGTCTTCAAATTCAAAAAGTGTGCTAACAAATTTCGTTAAATAAGTACAACAATTTTGAATAAACAAAACAATGTGTGAGTGTAGACTGTGAGTGTTTGTATATAATTTTTCTGCTAATAGACAATTCAGCATGTTTTATAATTAATATACAATATAAGTATCTCGAACAAAGATGCATATACATATACATATATATACGTCCATAGGCAATATACAATTTCCAAAAAATTTAACAACATTCATAGAAATTTATCATCATCTTATATATGGTTTCAACACACATTAAATCTTATTTGTATGCATATAGATAATATCTATATAGAATTTGACTTTGACTTGGCAAAAACATCAGATAAATAGAGAGAGAGAGAGAGCTTGGCTTTTAAAATACGCGCTTGTGTATACATAAACATATACATATATAATATTATATAAAAAGTTAAAATCTGAATCGAAAACATTTACCATTTGAATTAGCAAAAGTTGCGAATTGAACGTTGCATTATCCGATGATATAGTATAGTATAATTGTATATATATATATATATTTAACATTAAGCTGAAAACGATTTCATGATATTTTGATATTGACTTTGCTTTCGATTTTTAATAACATTTATAACATATGTGTGTATAATGTATTGGTACAACAACAACAATTGAAGTTATAACTTCAACAACTATTCAATATATGTATGTGTTCCATAGTGGATATGAATATATGCGATATAGGTAAATATCCCGAATCCTGGACTCAAACGCAGCTAAACTTGATGCCATCGTCGCTGGAATAACAGTTCTGGCAATGCAGTTTATGATTCCTGACACGCACATCGGTTCCATTCAATCCATCCCCAAGTTGCACGTGACAGACGCAGCATTTGAAGCAGTTGATGTGATAAAACAGCAGCAGGGACTCTATTATCATGGCAGCTCCGCGTCCTGTGAAAAACACACACCAGAAAACAACAGCTATTAGTTATGTTCCGATTAAAATGATATAGTAAAATTGTCGAAGTCTGCTCTCAAGTACCTTAGTGACAGCTTTAAAATGCAGCTTAATTAAATGTTAGTTATTATTTATTGTTTATTTTAGTGTTTAGTCTTTGTTTTAGTCTTTTGTTGTTAATCTGGCTTAGACCCAAACTATATATTTGAGCGCCTTGTGCACCCGACGACAATTGTCGTGGGTACAACCCAGATCTGTGACAGACATGTGAAAATCAAAGAAAGATATAGAAATGTGTGAGATATCATAAATTAGTTAAGAGCGTACAGAGGATAGAGCTTGCTAAGGAAAGGATCGTTGAATACAATGTATAGTAATGAATTAATTTATAAACCATTTCAAATTCGTGATTTCTTCGAAGAGTATTGATAGTTGTTACTATGATCGCATAAACTATCTGATGCAGTTGATTGTCGCTGTGCAAGCCTATGCATGTTATAGACGATTTTAACAATGAAATCATTTAAGGCTCAATGTTTAAAGAAGGTGGAATAGATAGTAGAAGAAGAACCACACTCACAACCAACGTAGTAGCAAAGTTTACCTAATTCGTCACCGCAATGGGAGCATTTCTTTTTGCCACTAACGCTGAGCACCTTCTCCTGATTGCTGGCAGTGTTTGTGTTTGTATTTGTGTTGTTGTTGCTGCTGCTGCTGTTGTTGTTGCTGTTGTTAATGATGTTGCTGCTGTTGTTGTTGTTGTTGCCAAGCGGTTTCAAGCCAATGCCATTGCTATTCAGCTGACTGTAGTTGCCATTGCCATCGAAACTGTGAACGACAAAAATAAAAGGAAACATTAAGCATTGATAGAGAATTGCTTTTATAAACAAGAAAGATAAGTTCGGTAGAGCACTCTCGAACGGGTAATACCCTATCAATTATAAAGTATGTAGTCCATACTGACTCTGAGATCTTTTTGCTCATACGGACAGACAGTCAAAGAGACGAACACGGCTGTATCGACTCGGCTGCCAAAGAATACATATACTTTGTGGATTCGGTCACGTCTCTTTCGGCCTGCTCAATGCTTTTACTAACCCAATATGACCTTAGAGTGCGTAGAACAACATAAATCTATCAACTAATTTACTCACCGCTTGCGTTCACCGATTCCCTTGCTCTGCACACGTTCCGTGAGAGTTTGTATGATGGAATCCGGCAGAGGTTTGCCATTGGACGGAGCTGCTGGCATGGATCGCCTGTTGAGCTGCAGCTGCTGCTGTTGCTGTTCGAGCAGACGACGATGCTCGGCCTCCTGGAGCAGCCAGTGATTGGCGGCATGTCCATTGTTATACAGTGCTCCATTGTAGTCTGGCATGGATTTGCGTTTCTGCAGCCAAGAGACATCGTTGGCCAAGTTGCGTTGCTGCAGCTGGTGCTGCTGATGCTGCTGCTGTTGCTGTACTTGAACCCAGCCATCTGTGTATTTGGGTTTGGGTGTGGCACTCAGTGCTAGCAGCGTGTTGCGCGACATGTTGCTCAGGTTCTGTGCCGACTGATGATGATAGGCGGCAGCCAGATTGGCGGTGAGCCGTGGAGCAGGCGCTGCCGGCATTGGAGCACCCGCAATCTTTACCAGTGAACCGCCGTAGACGCTGCTGCTGGTGGTGGTGGTGGGGCGCTGACGAGAACTGACCGCATAATCTGGCTCCAGGCCATGTCCGTTTGTGGTCAGGTGCATGGCACGCAATGGCTTTGTGGGCGGCGTCGGTGGAGGCGGGGCTGGCAGCATGAGACGCTTCGAGAACTCATTCAGATCCGACATAGACTTGCGATAGTCCGTGTCCAGCTGCTGATAGTGATACTGCGACAGAGCATGTCCTTGTGGCATGGCTCGCTGCTGCTGCTGCTGCTGCAGCTGTTGTTGTGGCACATTAGCATAGATCAGTTGCTGCTGCTGCTGATGTTGTGGCAACTGCGGCTGCGGTGGCTGAAAGGCGGACAACATGCCATTGCCAATGCCCAAGCCATGATGCAGATCCTGCAGCGAGCGTCGATTGTTCGACATAAGCATCTTTGCCCCATGTTGCAGCTCCCGTCGCGCTAGATTCTCACGCAGCAACAGATTCTCCCGCTGCCGCTTCAGCTCCTCCTGCTGCAAATTCACATCGTGTCTTAGTACAAGTTTAGTTTAGTTAGTAAATATAGTTATAACTCACCGAGAACTGCAACAATTCTCGCTCCACACGCAACACCTCGCCCTGTTCGCGTATCTTCTCCTCAATGGACAGCATCTTTGCATTGGCGGTGGCAGTTGCCTCGCTCAGCGATTGTGTGGCAGCAGCTGCTGCCGTGGCCGACTCCGTCCAGGACTCCGCCGAGTTGCCCTTTACGGTCTGCAGCAGCGGCGTTTGCGCTGCCAGCAGCTTTTCATTCTGATAGATCACCTCGCTCATCGCTTGCTGTGTGGGCGGCGGTGGCATTGGTGGGGGCGTGGCCTCAGATGGTGTGTCGTTCTCCTCCGATGAGTTCGTGTAATGCTCGCTGCTCTGTCGCGAATGATTCTCCGAGACGCCCGAGTCGCGACTATCACCTGTTGTGCGAATGAAAGAAAAGCAAATCAGCTGTTGTTACTGTATAACAGTTTTATAACACTTTCTACTAGTTGCAACTCAGCACAGCAAACGTTCCAGTAGCAAACAAATAACTCGAGGAAAAACTTCTTTACGTCCTATTCAAAACATTTACTTTAATCTTTAATTGTGATCAATATTTTTAGCTTTTATAGTTTATGTGTTCATACATTTATTTATGCATTCTTTTATACGAACTAAAACTGTAACATTTGTAATTACAGTATAACTGCAACGTTGCCACCTGTCCTTTTATTGTACTAGGCAGAGCCTTGCCAACTTATCACTATGAAATTGCCAACTTCATTGTATGGCGTTGCCAAAAGAATTCAAGGATTTTTTCGTTATACGATTATACTTGTGTATATTTATGCAACTACAACTCTGCTCAAAAATTGTTCACTATATTTACTTGCACATAAATATATCTATACATATTCTCTTTGTTCTCATTTATTCACCAACCTGATGAACTATAAGTCCTAGCAAAAAAATTCTTGATGTAAAATGTGATTCTCATAAATTTGTATGAAAAGAATGTATAATACGTTATAGCTTAAAAGAAAAAACTACTGTAATATTTCTACTCAAGTTAATGAAAATTTATTACATTATACGTAAACTGAGTCTTTTCCTATCATGACTTTCATAAAATAAAATATATAAACTGGTATATAAAATGTTACAGTTAATAGAACTTTCAGTACCGAATTGAACGAATTAAAAAATATTCTTTGTTAACTAATACTTGTAAGAAGATTCTTACTTATTATTTATTATATATTTATTATTACTATTTAAAGAATTTAAAACTTCTAAAAATTCTAATGTCCCAAGCAAAACTAAAGGACTAGTTGGTTATAGTAGCTGTCGAATCGATATTCGTTATATAATGTAAACAACTTTTAGACTTTATTTATAAATTTCGTTCACAAAGAGTAGTCAGAGCGTAAAATAATTAAATAAATTAAACTTCCAGACATGTGTATAATATAAAGCAAGATTTTTACATATAATATATTAAGTAAACTAAGATTTTTCCTGAAATATAAGATATATAGTCCGTATATAAAACTAAACTACAATACTCCAGCTGGACTACCAAGAGAACAAAACTTTCAGTAACGAAAAACTTAATTAAACAGACAAATATTCATTGTTAAATAAAACTAGTACCTAGATTCTACTTTTATCACTAAAAGAATTCAATACTACTAAATATTCAGAGCTTCTGATAAATTTAACTATTTTTACCAATGTATGTATAGCTGTCATAGAACTTTGCTTACGATTTCTCCCAATTACTAATAGTTAATTAATTTACTTTGATTTCTTTTCAATTGCCCCGCGAAAGGTAACTCTTCTCATTACAGGGTATGACATAGTTAAGCGCTGTCTTTCGTTCCGCCCCTTAAACGCTTCCATGGGTCGCACACTAAACGGATTATTTATACTTAACCTCACAGTCTGTTTGCTAACACAGTCCAGTCCGGTAGTAATTTGCTCATTTGCTTTGTGGAACGTTTATCAGTCGCCCTTCCCACGCACTTACCTGTATCTGAACTGTCACAGAGACCCGCCTTGATGTACAGTTGCTTCTCATGGCGTCGCTCCTCTTGCAGCAGTTGCGCCATATCTGGCGGTGGCGCCACTGTCAACTCCAGATAACTGTCCACATCATCCATATCGCCATCAGTCTCGATGCCCAGGAAACTGGAACGTTTGTTTCTCAGCTCCTTTTTGATGCGTTTCGTTGAGTTCAAGCGCTTTATGGGCGGCGATGGCTGGGCAGTGGGCGTAATCTCCAGTCCCTGATCTCTCTGCAACTGTCGCCGCGTATTACTCGATATGGTCTCGTAGGTGTTATCCGATGACCAGGTGCCCGCATCCAGTTCATCGTCATCGGCATGCAGTCCCCCTTCCTGCGTGGCACTCGTCTCGATGGGCGGCGGTGGTGGCTTCTCCTTGGGCGGCTCCAGGGATGACACGAGACTCGTGACGTTGCTGTGGCCCAGTTCCAGACCCGTATAGAAGATGTCTATGTTCTCGTAGACGGGAATGGGACGCAGATGCTTGGGTGCATCGTAATAGGGTTCGGTTTGTTTGGGCACTTGGTAATAGGGTTCCAAATCGGGATTATTTGCTGTTGCTGTTGTTGTCATTGGTGTTGATGTTGTTGTTGTTGTAGCTTGAATTGTTGTGTCATTTTGATTGTTATTGTTTTTATTGTTAGTTTGATTATGCTCGTTAATAATGTTATTATTATTATTATTGTTATTGTTATTGTTGCTTTTATTTGGAATGCTTCTTCTGTGGCTTCTCCTTGTGATCATCGTTGTCATTGCTGTCTGTTCATTATCTACTTGTTGCATAGATATAGTCGAGCTGACATTCTCATAGATGGGTTCCTTTCTATCCACCGTCTGTAGTTGTTCCATATGTTCCTGTTCCTCCTGCTCCTCCATTTTCTTTTGTTCATCTGTTTTATTTGGCATTGCTGCGATTCTCGGCTCCGTTTCCGTATCCGTCTCTGTCTTCATCACCTCTGTCTCTTTCACCTCTTTCTCCATGTTTACTTTCACTTTATTTATCAGCTGCTCCTCCTCCTCCTCCTCCTCTGCATCCTCCTGCTTGCTGCTGGACTCCCTGTCAATAGCTTCCAGCGCCAAATCAAGAGCTTCGTTGATCTGTGAAACGGATGAGCGAGACGGCAAGACAGCGCCACAGAGAGCGAGCGAGTGAACAAAGCGTGCGGCGGCAAAGCGTGCGACAGAACGAGAGAGTTCGAGAGAGAGAGAAAGAGAGAAAAATGCGCCATCATCGCATAAATTTTAATTAAATTAATTTACAAAAAAGGCTGAGCGCTAGCAAAAAAAAATCAAAATCAAAAATATACAAATAAAATGTACAGCAAAAACAACATAAAGTCAACACAATAAAATTTGATAAGATATTTGATTAAAGAAACGATTCAATCAAAGGGTTTCATTATTAACAGCAATCAAACACAGGCCAAATTAATAAACTTTGGAATGCAATTTCCAAAATCAACACAAACCGATAACAAAAGTTGTCAACTCAATAAATGGGGAAGTAATTATTAATGGCTTAACAGACCGATAAGCTAATTGTATTTACTAGGGCAAGAGTATTTGAGTTATCAGGTCACTCTGTCTGATACTAGTTAGTCTAAAGAGCGCTATAATGATATGGGTTTACATGAGTGCTTGGACTACCTTTAAAGTTCTATTAAGTATTTGTGAAAAAAGCTGATAACAACTAAGTATTATTTCATTTTTAAAGCAAGTACATATAGCACGACAAACCACTATAATTTTTGGATACTTGGTTTACAGAAGTACAGCTAACTAGGGTACAAGATTTTGAGATATCAGCTAGTAGCTTTGTCTGGTAGTAGCTAGTCTTAAAATCGATTTAATGCTATAGTTGTACTTAAATGCTTGTACTACAATAACAAAACCCGTAGGAAATATTTGTAAAATATACTATCTAAGTTTTTACGCTGCATTTACGTTGCATAACCTCATTTTTTAGTATAACAGTACACTTAAAAATATTACAAACCACTATAACTATACCCTCTAATGATTTAAAATTACAGTATTGTTTAAATATGAAAGAAAAACAATTAAGGAATCAATAGATTAAAGAGACCAGACATTTAGCCAACAATAAGTGCTATTATTAAAGCAATTGAGTTTCTAGGAATTTTTCTGCACTGCGTATATATTTATATGTGCTTACCATTTTGTCGCGATCAAAAAAAAAAAAATTGTTGAACTGACGCAGTTTAGTTTATTGACAAGTAGAGCTTATAGTATAGCTCTCTATAGGTATATCCCCGACGCAACTACTGATTATTTTTGCTAGGTATATGTATACACTATGCACATATATAAAAGAGGCACTATAAAGATAAACGGCACATCGGAAGAGATACCAGGTCGGTGGGTATATATGTATATAGTTGATATAGTAGTCCGGAACGAAGCAAGACCGCTGACAGCCCAAAGGCGACTAAACTAAACGCAACTGTTGCAAGGGGTTAATGATAAAGCAAAATTGCAAAACTATATATACACATACATATATACATATATGTAACGATTTCTAGCTGTATTGACATCGTGGGGTGTTTGGGTTTAGCTTTCGGTCTCGTAGCGCCCCGAAGTATGCACTGATGAACTGAAACCTCACTAGAGGGGGTCGTTTAAGCAGGGGCGGAGGTCGTGACGTCTGACTTTTTGGACATTTACAACTAAAGCTGCTATTTATATGGGGTATACGTAGCTGAAACATGCATAGAACTTAAAAGCTAAACACAAAACAAATAAAGCAAAACAGAATACAAAATCAGCAGACGAAAGCAAAGAACCAAATAACCGAAGAATATGTAACAAAAGACATGAGATGCAATACAAAAAATGAGAGAGAGGAAGACAAACATAGAGTGTTGAAAAGTGAAAGAGAGAGGGTGATAGAGACACAACCGCTTACCTCGAAAATTGTAAACTTGCAACAACTTTTGCTGGCAGTAAGCATGTAAACTATGTAACTGTGAGTAGCATATATATATAATATAGTTGATAATTTCATATATCGTTTTTTTGTTTTTGTTTTTTTTTTTTTTTTTTGATACATTTTAGCCAACAATACGAGGCGCAAGGCATGTAAGAGAAATATACAATATAGGCATACAGATTATGATCATAATACGATAGATATAAAATAGATTATACAATACAATAGAGTAATTACATATACAGCAAGTGTTAGGTGTGTAACCTTTGACCCATGGGGCTTACTTACGCTAAATCAGCTGGACAAGACAGGATAAGACAGAACACAACAACAAGGACCACAGGGTATATAGTAGATTGGATATGTATTATAGAGAAGTCTTCCATCGCATTTCTACTTAAACCCGCCATAAAGAAGAAAGTAGATAATTTATCTTCGGTTTGCCGAAGCTCAAATATTTTTGCAGAATTCTAAATTACAACACATTCTGCAAGGGGAATAAAATTTCCCTACATTTCAAAACAAAAATCCCACTGTGGAAAGCAGTCGTCAACACAAGCAGTAAACCGTGGTGAATTCAAAGTGCTGCACTGCTTGCAGCGGCAAGCAGTCGTAACTGCTTGTGATAAGAAGCAGCATGGAAGTTTTGTGTTGTTCTTGTAGTTGTTTTTGTTTTATTCATAAAATAGCACAATATTATTTTGTATATTATTATTATCGTTTCTAATATTATTTTTATGTTTTTCGTTCATTATTTTGGTATGCTTTTTGAGGTTTTCTTTCATATATAAATATATATATGTATATATTTCTTTTTTTTGTGTATTAGATGCTTTTATCAGCTCGATAATTAGGTATTTTTGTATATAAAATATATAACCATAGAACATATATGTTTCACATTTGTTTCTTTACATAAATCAAATATCGTTTTCTTTTGTTTTATACATAAAAATTGGTTTTAGTAATTGAAAGAACAAAGAGATAAATGAAATAATAAACGAAACTGTAGCTTACGTAGCATGAGCCCCACAACAGAAATGTATAAAAGAATCAAAAAAATATATATAACAAAAATAAAATAAACTAGATATATCGTTAGGTAGATATATCATTGTAATAGTACGCATACATTCGAGCATTATTGTTTTTGAAATAAACTGCGTATGTACCATATCATTCTTTATATATGTTTTATCATTATAATAGTCACGCATAAATTCGAGAATTAATTTCGTTGCATAATCGGCTAGTTTTTAAACTATCGGGATTTCCTAAAGTCTTTCCCAACGAGTATTTAGCACAAATAAAAAAGCCTTTTCATTATTATTGTCATGAATAAATTTATCATTTGAAAAAGGAATTCCATTTTTTGAGAGCTTTCGGACAAGTTTCTGTATTGTAACCAAGTTTTCCTAGGAGGAGTTCCTAACACATTTTTCCTATAGAATCGCTGCCGTATTTCAGTGATGACCCGCACCATCCGCCGACCTTGACCCCACCCCCACTGCCCCCGCTGCCACCTCCAATTTGTTGAGCTCATCATCAAGCAGATCGCTTATCTCCTGGCTCAAAGCCTGCTCCGTATTATGCTCCTCGAGTATTTCATCAGTGGTTATTGTCTTACGTATCTCAATGTTGACCGGTGCCGGTGTGTTGGGTAGCGGAGGAGGCAGTGCCTCATCGGTGGCTAAATAGAACTTGGAGTTATCCACCTTAACGAAATCATCGGGATTGACCACATCGACACCACTGCGTGTACTTGTTAGCACCACTTTGGGCTCAAGTGTTTCATTGAGCGTTGGATGGGCTTGGACTGGTGCACTAGCTGAATCCTCATTATGTCCAAAATTGCGACGCAGAAAATCAAATATGTTCTTGGTCTTTTTATCCTTGACCTTCTCCTTTTCCTGTGGCTTGGGTGAAGTGGGTGGTGTAATATGCTTGACATTGATCTCGGTCTCTACTATCTGAGTGCGCGCTATCAGTGGCTGCTCCTTCTGCTCAGCGGGCATGTAGCCCGTGCGTCCTATTGAATCTGTATTGGAGGCAGAGATGCAACAGGATTTGGGTATGGGAATCTTGGATTTCCGACCCAATAGCGGAGTACCAGTTGCGGAGCTATTGCCACTAACCTCCGGCAGCGAGGATTTCATCATTTTACTGGTGGCCAAACGTTCCTCGGCAATGATCTGCTCACAGGTGTCATTCAGAGCCTTCGAGTGTGCCGCTCTGACATTGCTGATGGGTGAACTTGATCTGTGCTCCTTGACGCCCTGCCAGCCATCACAGCGTCTTACATCCACATCGCTAATGTCCTGATACCCAGTAGCCGGCATGGGTTGTTCCCGCACATCGATGCTGTCACAGCTGGGCTCCTGGGCTGGTGCCAGGCAATCCAGCAATCCCATGCACAATGCCACATCCTCCTCCTTGGGTATGGAGGGCTCCGGTTGCTCCCGTGTCAGTCCATCACAGCTGAGCAGCTGCTGTTCGCTTACGGTCTGACACCCTGTACTGGGTAACTTGGGAATCTTATTAGCATCGATTCTATCACAGGGCAGCTCCTCCACCACCAGCTGCTCTAATCGCTCCTGATCCTCGGGTGCCAATTGCAGCTCTTGCTTACTTGCTTCACGCTCCAGAAACTGTTGACACAATGCCAACTCCAGATCTGCCACTTCCGTGGCACTATGTGGCGAGGTCGGTGCCGAGTTGGCCAGCTTAAAGAGACTCGACTCATTGGGGGTGCAGACCCTTAAAGCTGGCATCTTGGAGGGCGATGTCACCTGCACCTGCAGTGAGTCATTGGGTGCCAGTGGGTCCAGTTTGCTGGGTAAGTTTGTGGGTGGTGACTTGACACGTGCAGCTGGCGGTGTATGCACCACAGCCTTAGTTTGACCCATGATAGGGGCATAATCTCCCGAACTCCGATCGATTATGGCATGATCCACCACGTCTAGCTCACGACGGTTGGGTTTGGGTGAAGCTGGTGGTGTTATCTGCGGTATGCGACTGCGAGGCAGTGCCTTGGGCAGCACTGGAGATCTACAGGCAGCAGCAGTGGGTGAAGTCGGTGTAAATGCCTCACTTTCCTTGGTAAAACAACTAGTTAATGCCTTGACCGTATTGGGTCTGGGCAACTCATCGGCATTCACAATGGTTACGGGCGGTGCACACATCACCACCTCGGGTGCATGTGACTGCTGTGATTCCAGGGCATTGGTCTCGGATTGGGGTTCTAGTTTAAAGGTACGTCTGGTCGGTGGTGTTGGTGGTTTATCCAGTTGCCGGGAATTGAAAATCTCTACGCGTCCATTAATGCTAAACTGTTGTGGTGTTGAGCTGGCGATCTTGGATCGCACCGCTTTGGGTGACATGGGTGGTTTGCCCAGGGGACGTGGTATTTGTGTGGGTGAAGGGTTTGGTATTGGTGGTGGTGCTACAACTGCGGCTTTGGGGCTACAGTTAGGGTTCTGAGTGGGAGTCGTAGTCGAAGACGGACTCAAAGTCGGAGTCGGAATCGGACTTGTTGGCTTGGTAAAGTCAAAGATCTGGCTAAATTGGCCAGGTGGCGATTGAGCCACCACCACTGGCTGCTCATTCGCCTCATTTAGCTCAGGATCGTTCTGGAAAGTGTCCTTGAACATTTTAAGCAAATTACGCGCGTGAACCATTTCATTGGAGGGCTTTCTACGCAAGTTACAATTGGTTGGATATGAAAGGGAGCTGGGATTGGTATTGGTATTGGGATTGTGATTATATTGAACCGACACCGCATTGGAAGCTAAAGCTACTACAACATCATCATCATTATGATCATTGACACTACGTGAACTTAACTTAGCTGAATCGTTTAAATTGTTAGTAGAACTTACACTAAATTCCATGTCCCTTGCTGCGGGAGCTGCTGCTGCTGCCTGTGATGTTGCAGTTGCAACAGTTGTTGGTGGTGGTGCTGCCGCTGCTACAGCTGTTGCTGCTGTTACTTTTGTTGTTGATTTTGGCAACGGTGCTGGCTGCAGATCAGTCAACTCATCAAACTCTGCCTCAATTTGATTCACAGCATTCGCTGCCTCCTCCAACTGACGCTCTTCGAGGTGCAGAGCGGCCAGAGCTTCGTTGAGTTGTTGTTGCTGCTGCTGTTCCTTGAGCAACTCCTCTTGGTTGTCCGCTTGTATGCCGCTATCATCGTGTGTTGCTGCCGCTTCCTCAACAATCAATGCTGGTGGTGTCACCTTTTGCTGTTGCTGCTGTTGCTGCTGTTGTTCTCTTTGCTCCCGTTGTTGCTGCTGCTGTTGTCGCATGCGTTGCTCCTCGCCTCGCATTATTTCCAGCTGCCTGGCATCAATGAGCGCCACTAGCGGCGGCTTCTTCTGCTGCTCCTCTTTGGTAACGGCATGTTGCAAGCTATTGAGACGCTGCTTCAGCGGTGGCACAGGCACATCCACACTCTTGCTGGAGTTGAAGGCATTCCGCTGCTGCTCCAGACTCTGCATGCGATCCCGTATACTTGTTAAATCACCGGACAATCGCTTCACCTCTTGTTTGGCTGGGGCCTCACCACCAACACCATTGACTCCATTGGCATTGCCATTGGTTAGACGGTCGCGCAGCACCAGTTTTGGCGGTGGTGCTGCTCCATGGCCACCGCCATTCGATAGCATTGGCTTTGGCTCTGAATCGCGTTGCTCAAAGATCTCCTTGCGCTTCGATATATCCACTTTTGGCACATCCACTTTCTGCTTTTCCACACCCTCCTGTGTGTCGCTGGGCGATGTGACCTCAAAGCCACTCAAACGATCCTCAATCTTGCTGCCTCGACGTGTGGGATACCCAATGGTCTCACCATTTCCAGTGGCATTATTATTGCATATCTTGCCATTACTGCTGGCCCTTTGAACCCGCTGTTTATAATCCTGAATCGCACCCTCGTAGGTGTATTCACAGGGATCGGGCGAACTCGCTGCCGCTGTGCTAGACGAGGTATCGTATCCAGGTGATGAGACGTACTCCCGCGTGGCAGCTCCAGCTCCCACCGCTCCACTTGTTGCATGCAACTTGCTGGCATTCGATGTGCTCGCCTGATTGGCATTGCCATTGCCATTCCCATTTCCCATGCGGTTTCTATTGATGTGATTCTGCTGCTGTTCTGTGCTGCCAGCTCCAGCTGTGCCCGCCGATTTTTCCAGTTCAACCGGATTGTCGCTCTATAAATTAGTAAATTGTAGATAAAAATTATTACAAAAATTGATGTAAATTTGGTTGTTTAATTGTAAACACAAGGCAGTGCTAAAGCGAGGTATATTAACATTTTGAAAAGATAGAAATAGCAAAAAAGGTTTTAAAAATCTCAAAGAAAAAACACAAACTTATTTTAATTATTAGAATAATTTTAATAACTTTCATAATTGTAAATATCGATAAATGTAATTAATATATCGTATATTATAAAATGTAAACCCTCTCTCTTTAATATCTATACTGATAAATATATAAAAATTTAAATTTCAGCTAATATTGTAACTTTTATTAGTTGAGTTTCCATAAGACAAAAATATGTATTTCATTCTTTTAGAAAACATTTAAAATTTCTTTATATTATATATTCGATTCCCCTAATTTTTAGCTGTCTTGCTTGGCTTAACCTTAACATAACCATCTCACCCAGATGACATGAACCATCATAAATATAGACCATATATAAATGTTATGATTGCATTTTATGAGCTAGCGACAAGCGCGTCTAATTGCTAAATCTGTTGGCAATTTGAAATTGTTTTTTATTTTTTGTGTATTTTCTTTTTGTTTTTCTGTCTGCTGTTTGTTGTCTGTCGTTTATTGCTTATACGTTTTTGTTTATATTTTATTGTGCGATTGTGATTGTGAACGCATTTGATTAATAAACAATTTGTTTTTATTAGCTCGCAACACTTTCTAACACCACAGTCTGATGACTGCGTTTCAATTGAAACAGTTTCTCAGCGTCAAGCTTTTTACAAACTCAATTTAATTGCTAATTTGTTTGTAATTGTTTATAAACGTTTGCACAACAAATCAAATAATTACAAATGGCAGAAAATGAAACGATGCCGACACCAAAGGAAAATGGAAAAATTTTAACACATAAATAAAAATAATTAACTTTTGAAAGCGCCGATTCAAAGTTGATCACAAAATGTGCTAAATATTTGTGATTATTGTAAAGAGCCATTGTGTTTTATTGGATTTAAGATTTATTCTTTTATGGCTTGTAAAAATATCTGAAATACCTAATACAACTAAATTTCTAATAATCTAACGGATATATATATATAAAACTAGATCTATATACATATGACTCAAAAGGCACGTTTCTGAAAAATATTTTGTAAGCAATTCTATAGACATTTAAAATACCTAATATAAAGATTTATTCTTAGGTTTGATACACTCTATTTTTTAACGATTTGCTCTTTTACCATTTTGTCTAATTCACATTTATTTCTTAACTTAATTTTCAACTCACCATAACACTATTGTTGTCATAATCCTCGGACAGACTGCTCTTGCCACTGGCGCTGCTGGTGCCGATGCCCAAATCGCTGAAATCGTTCGCCTCATCCTCATTATAAACGGCCAGGGATGCCAACTTAACGCGTGCTCGCGAACCACCACGTTCAGCCCTGTGGTAAATAAATTCCATATTAATCAAAATATATCAAATTTAATTTTTGGAAAACTCTTTTGGTAGGAAGAGGTGTATGTGTGTTTAGTACTTGCCTCTCCTCCATCATTTCGGTAAATGTTTTCGATTTTCGGCGCGTACGATCATGTTCCTCAAGTTCGAGCTTCTTCGTTTCAACCGCACGATCGATGATGTGTTCGACACGTTTTCGCCGTGATGATTTCCAATTGTCAAGGTTCTTTTTGTTGTGTTTAGAGAGAAAAAGTAGCGAAAGTTAGCATACAAAATAAAGCACATTGTATTATTGCGACTATGACAACTATACTTATATACATATATAAAGACTCTTCTTTCAGCCAATTAAAAAGTTTTGCTTGGCTTACGTCTTAACCCCCTCGAGAGACGTGACAAAGGTGAAATGTTTGCGGCGTAAAGTTGTTATTTTTAGTGTCATTATTATTGTTATTATTATTGTTGTTGTGCGAGACAACCGAGATACACTTTCAGTTATGGAGTGTACAATCTTTCCAGTTATTCAAGTACAAAATGCCACAGAAAAAATGCTGCAAATATGCACTTCAACCTATCTAGAATACTGTATACTGTGTATTTATAAAAGTGTTGGCATTTTTGCAAATATGCTAAACAAATATTGATTAATCAAATTCCTTATCTGCCTCTCTACCTTTATCTTTAGCATTATAGCCATCATCTTTAATGATATCTGTTTCCCGGAAACGTTAAATAATCGAATGATTCTGATTTGAAACGCTGTTCGACTAGCAGTTACTCTGCCTTAAATTAAATTAAATTTACTTTTTCTGAACATGAACTTGAGGGCTTAAAGCATTTCCTTTGAAGCTATTCATGCTTAGAAACTTGATAAATTAAAATCGATACGTTTGATAAGTTGCCGATCAAATAAAACTTCGTTTTTTTGTGAACCGTGTTGAGTGTGCTTAAAACTTTGTTCAATTGGAAAAAGTTTGCAGCACAAATCACGTTATACAAAAAAATGAAGCAAAAACAATCAATGTGTTTTTTGCTTTGTCGCTCAACAAAATGGCCATTAAAACGGCATTTTTCAACTTCCTTTCCCATCGTTTGGCGCCAGCAGCAAGCAGGCCCAAAAACCCAAAACCCAATACCAAAAGCCCAATCTAAAGCCCAGACCCAGTTCGAATTGTACGCTATTCGCATTTTAATAGATTTTCGCATATACTTACTATACGAAAACCAAAAGTTATGTCTGGGAACAAGAAAAACTGTTGGCAAATAATAAAATCGCTGGATAACGCGACTGAATGTTGTTGGCCAAGTCAAAGTAAATGGCGAAAGCATTTCAAAATGCAGGCCAAATGCACATCACAACAATAATCAGCTGATTAGGTAATGAGGTACAGTCACGTCAAAAGCCTATTTACAACATTAAGGCGACATTTCTGTTTGAGGTTATGGCAACAAAACAAAAAATTTGCATGCAACGTAAATTGTGTAAAAAACACAAAAAAAAAAGAAGCAAAGTTGAAAAAACTATCAGGCGCATAAGAAAACAAGTAATAGTTGATTATGCAATATCATTTGTCCGCTTCAACGACGTGCACTGAAAATTGGAGCAGTTCCAGTTGTGCCAAATGGAGCCACAACAAGAGTACACTCTACCAGATATGGCCATAACGAGCCATATGCCCTGCCCCAAAAGTCTGTGCGTCGTTTATCTTAAGACACATGCGAAAGAAATAAATAAAGTAAAAAGTCCACTGGCTATTTAGAAATTTGTCACGATTTGTTCACATTTGAAAACCTACAAACATATTGAATTTCTTTTGCGTTTGATGTAAGACCCATTGTTTACAAGTGGGGAAATATACATACATATATACTGCACTAGTAACCGATTCATATACGTAATGGGTAGATGTCAAATATCCTACTCAAACTCAAAGCCAGCTTAGTTAAAAACTAAACATTATTTCATATATCTAAACCTGTTTAGTTAATATATAATATTTCATATTATTTCAGAAACACACTCATTTCGCTTTTAATTTTTTTAAGTCTTAAAATCCTATAATATTTTTCATTATTTGTAATAACTCCTGTTACAAACCAACTCCATAAATTATCCATTATTATTAAGAAAATAAATCACTTAGCAATTCAGTTCATACTCACATTCTGCCACTCTTCGGGCTCCTCTTTCTTCACCTCCTTCAGTTTTTTGACCTCCTCGGCCTTTTTGAGCTGCTGCTGTGCGGTTTGATATAAATTGCACGGTTTGATCTGCACAAATTGCATGGGATTCTTTGAGGGCGCAGGGGGCGTGGGACGTGTTGCACGCGCCTTTGCCACATACGCTGTTGGATCTGGCGATGTTATGGACTGCAATTAAATGCAATAGTAATAGTAATAATGAAATAAGTGGCGTAATTAGCATAAATTGTTTCAATTGCACTCTATAGTTCAAGTTGTGCAAGTCAGATGCAAATGTCAGTCGATTCACAAAGTCTAGAGTGTTTTTTTTTTCTTTCCACAAAGTTGCTGTTTGGTTAAATACTCTGTTGTGTGGGCAGCTTGTCTGATTTTTAAAGCCTATTAAGTATTTACTTATACTTTTTCTCCAACACTTTTTATAAATATTAAGCTGACAACAGAGTCGCCTTGAACTGCCTTTAATTGCATACAATACACAACTCTCAGATAGCCTCTTTTTTCATAATTTATTGGCAGGACTTATATGGAGTGAAATTACAAAATGCTGGCAATATTTAAATCATCTTCTTTCTTTTTCGTTTTTTGGCAGATTATTGTTGATTTATTAAATGAACAACAACTTAAAAGATGACCTTCAAGTTGGCTATTTTGTAAGTTTGTTTTGATTACAAAATGCCACACACTTAAGGTTCGTTTTTAAATAAATGCTAGCAGTGTTGCCTTACTAATAAATGGACAAAATTTCGAGAAATCTGTTTCCACTATCACTCTTTTTAAGAACTTGTAATTATATAATTTATTAATATGCACGAGTATTGAACAGGGTGTTGCCTGTGTGTCAACCGACCAAAACAGAAACATTAGAGAACTTATGGCTACTTAATCATAAAGACCTGCCAACTTATTGATGCATTGTTGCCACCCAATTGCGTTGCCGCAATTGCCATTAACTTAACGTATGCATTAAGTTAAAGCTGTATTGCAAGATTTGCAATTTATGTATCGATTTTCTTTATGGTTGTTTCATGAGGTAGCTAATAATGCAACTGCACACGAAAATCTCTGCAGCTTCGCTGAAAAGTCACAATAAATTGGAATATGTATTTGGTTGTTAAGCGTTTTCCTAGAATATTGGTACTTGGTTTTACATACTCTGGCGCTTTATGTGGTAAGTGAAGCTGACTCTGCGTTCTTCTACATTCACTGCCTTTTTGCACCTCCCTTCTGCACCACTGCTGCACCACAGCTGCAATCCTTCATTCTCTGGCAGTCAAGTGTGGCCATCGTCTTATGGTCTGGTCATAGTTATTGCCCTGCTTTTGTTGACGGAAGTACCCATGTATGAGGCGATTGCTTGTCTGAGCGTTTGTGTGTGAAAGTGTGTTTTTAGATGGTCTCTTGCCTGGGTGGGTGGGTCAAAGCACTTGAAATATGCCTAAGCAGAGCCGCTGAAACCTCTTAGGTGTTGTCGACAGTTGACGGTTTCGGTTGAAAGCAAAAGCAAAAGGCGCGCTTTCAATCCAAAAAGCCAAGAAAGCAAAATGCATTCAACAATGCACGGCGAACAATAACTGACTGACTGACTGAGTGAATGACGGACGGAATGAGTGAATAATGGCTGAATGAGTGTTTTGAATAGAAAATCAAGCTGTTGCTCAGTTTTTTGCAATACCGAAACTGAAATACTTTTTATTATTTGCTATTCATTAAAGAGTTTATACAAAAATAATGTATTTTCCTCTACTATTCTCATTTATTTTAAATTTGTAAATCTAATTATTTTAATTTTCTAACTTTTAGATTAAGATTTTATTTTTAAAGTGTTTAATCATTTTTTTTCTTTTTACAAGAAAATCATTTTGATTTTTAATGTTGTACGAATTTCTTATTTTTTAGTCTCATTTCGAACTTATTCTTTTATAGATTCAAAAGTTATTTTGATTGATTGATTTTCTCAAAGTTATATTACTTTTAATATTTTTAGAGAACAACACTTTATGAACTGAATTTGGATAAAAATTACTTAAACTTTTTCTAATTGATTTATATTTTCCTTACTTTCAATCTCATTTGCTCAACATTTTTTCGTATTTTATAACCCCACTGATTCAGATAATCCATTAGCCTTAACAACTTTTGCAAATTTCTGCGATATCATTCTATAATTTATTCAGCATTCAAATTACAAAGTCTACTAATACGTAATTATGTCTGACAAACGGCTTGATGTTATCTATACCAGAGTTATATACACTTACAATTTATGTAAATTCAGGGGAAACATAGGCCAGCGAATATGAACGGTGTCATAAATGTCACTAACGCTTGTCATCTGATATAAAACAGTTTGGTTTGTGACAAGAACCTATCGATTAGGTATTCGATTTCGTTCCTGATTGTTTGTTAGTTTGAATTTATTGATTTTATGGGTCGCTGCTACTTACCGTTTTCTTGGAGCACCCATTTGCGTCGCTGCCAGCGCCATTTGTGGATGATGTGTTTGATGTAGACATCAGATCTTCGTTGCCGTCCAGCATAAGATCCTGTTCCATGGATTCGGTCTCCATGATGTGATATTTTGTCTCTGGATATGCGCGAAACTATCTTTCTCCCTTTCTCTCTTTCTGTTTCGTTTGGCTACTCTATCGCACTCTAGTTTTTTCTTTTTGCGTAGTTGTGGCTTCAATGTGTCGTTTCACATGGCATCTCGACTGTCGTACGCCTCTGTTTAGTTTAGTGTTGCTGGTCAATCGGTCAACAACATCATCATCGTCATTATGAACATCATCATCATCGTAGTCATCAATAAGAGTTGGAGTCGATATCAATAAAAGCGATACAGCTCTCTATTTTGTTGCCACCCACACATAGAGGTCCATCAACTTTGGGTTGCAGTTGAAAAGGTGTCAAGTTTCATTAGCTGCAACAAACGAGATACAAGATACAAGATATAAGATATAAATTTTGTGTCAAATTCAATATGCATAATTTAAAAAGCATTAGCTTTTTAGGTGGGCAGTTGTTGTCTGCACAGAGTATAAAGAATGCCATCAGCATCCGTCAAGGATGTAGAGAGACAAAAGAAAAACCAAACTCTTAAGATTTCTTACTCCCCTCTTCTTGGACATTAGGAGCCAGAACAATGCTTCAAAGTACAACTTGCAGTTCAATTAACATTCATCACAGTGCAAACCATAAGATGCTTTATCTAATTGTGCAAACTGTCTGAATAACTGACAAACTGTCGGACGGACTAACTGAATAACTGAAACTGAAAAAACCATCTTGATTGGCCCCCACACTGGTATGCGGGTCAATCTTATAAACTTCTGCCTCAGTCATCATCCACATCCACATTATCATCATCATTGTCATTTTGTGTCGGCCTACGAGTTTTCATGGTTGTTTTTGTTGTTGTTGTTGGCTTTTGTCTCTCCGCTTCTTTAGTATGTGACCCGGTATTTTTTGATCGTTTTGTTACGCTTTTTATGCCCTCCTACTAATTAATAATTAAGTATTATTTTCTCAGTTCTTAGCGACCGACTCTTGTAATCGAGCTTGTTTATTAATCCCATATACATATGTATGTATGTATACCCTGCATCAAGAAAATTGCTGAAATGTGTAGTGATTAGATACATTTGCAACAATAGATTTTTAATATAAGTGTATTTCTAAAAAAAAATACCCATTAGAAATAAGAAATTCCAATGGAATACAAAAATATTGAAATATTTAAAGTATTATCTTCAAATTTTCCTTTTAGAAATCTTTTACAATTTTTAAAAATTATTGCATTGGACTTTCTAGCATAAACCTAGTAAACTTCATTTGAACTTTTAATTTTATTTATGTAATTCAGTTCAGTTTCAGATTTGAAAAAAAAAACTAAGAATATTGATTACATTTTGTTAAAAAAAAAGTATTTTTTAAATATATTTGGAATATAATTAGCTTAAGGTAAATTTTTTACTCTTAAAGTTATTCAAATTTCGAATTTGTTAAATGTTCCTAAAGAAATACAGAGTATCTATTGGTCAAGCAGTTCTTACAAGAGCACTGTCATAGCATGGCCTTCGGAAAGCTGTCTTTTCCGCCGAATTCCAAGGGTTCAAGAGGTCACATTGTTGAGAGCAGTGGAACGAAATAGGCGACAAATGCGCATAAATGTCACAAATACTTTATTTTTTTTTTTTCCTTCTTTTTTTTCTTTTTTTGTTTTCCTTTTTCATTTTTTTTTTTTTTTTTTTTTTTTTTTATTTTTTTTTTTTTTTTTTTTTTTTTTGTTTTTTTTTTTTTTTTTTTTTTATATATAAAATTAATAATAATTTTTTTAATTTATTATTTTTATTTTTTATTATTTTTTTTTTTTTATTTTTTTTTTTTTTTTTTTTCGCCGGGGGGGGCGGGTGCCCAAAAACGCCCCCCCCCCCCCCCGCCCCCCCGGCCCCCCCCGCCCCCGCCCCCTCCCCCTCCCCCCCTTCCCCCGCCTCCCCCTCATTTCTTTTGTCCTTCTTCCCCCCCCCCTCCCCCTCCCCTTCCCTATATATATATTTTCTTTTATATTTTTATTTTTTTTCCCCGCGTTCCCTCTGTCTGGTTTCCCCCCCCCCCCCCCCGTCCCCCTCCGTCTTTTCGTTGCTCGGTCCCCCCCCCCTTCCCTTCCCCCTTTCTCTTGGGTTTTTTTTTTTTTTGGTTTCGTTTTCCGTCCCCCCCCCCCCCCCCCCCTGCTTTTTTTTCCCTTCCTTTTTTCCCCCCCCCCCCCCCCCCTTTTGTCTTCCCCCCGGGTTTGTGCCCCCCCTCCCCTTATTGGGGGATTCCCCCCCCTTCTCCCCGCGGGGGGGGGGGGGTGGGCAGGGGTGTTTTTTTATATTTTTTTTTTTATATTTTTTTTTTTTTTTTTTTTTTTTTTTTTTGAAAAAAATAAATTTTTTCCCCCTGTTTTTTTTTTCTCCGCATTTTTTTTTTTTTTTTTTTTTTTTTTTTTCCCCATTTTTTTTTTTTTTAATTTTTTTAAATCTTTTTATTATTTTTTTTTTTTTATTTTATTTTTTTTTTTTTGAAAATATATTGAAGGGTTAAGTTTTTTTCCTTAGAACGTAGTGTCCCTTTACTTATTTCGCGCACCTTATGATCTATCATAATTAAGCTGCTAAAGAGTGAGAGTTACAAAAAATATACTTTATTCAAACTAAAGCACGTCTGAAGATACGATTTAAGTTGAATGAAAGTACTATAATTCTAAAACATTTGTTCTATATACATAAATCGTACAAAAAGCTGTTCATGTACTTTTACTTATGCTGATTCAAGCAATAAGAACTCAAGTATCATTTGTCATTGTCATAATAGTACATTTAGATCTAAGATATTCCCGAAAGATGAACAACTCATCCTTTGTTGATCTACTCCAGCAGATGCCATTCTTTGTGCTGATCTATTAGAGTTGTCAAGTTTTGCATGGCATTCCAGGAAAAAAACAAGTTTTAATGCCATGATGAAGATCACACTTCTCTCATTAAATTTTTCTTAGACACTGACGCTGTCATCTTAGGTGCAACGCGATGCCAAACGATCATCTGCAATGTTGTTATCAACACTCATGCGAAATATCAGCGCTTTTCAACACTCAACGCACACAAGTACACAAGTGGACAGGATGAAGCAAAGAGGTAGAAAAGGGGCAAAAGTGGATGTTAATCATGAATGTGTTCAGCTAATTTGCATATAAAAATGCAGCTGGCGAGTCACAGATAACTGCAACTAAATGCACAAACAACAATTAAAGCAAAACTTTCAAATTGTAATAATTAAAAGGCGGGGAACCGGGGTATTGGGGAAATGTAACTGCCAGAGTTGTCGAGTTGTCAACCACAAGCAACAAACCGGCGAACAAAAACAATGAGTTGGCGCTTATAAAGACCAACTAACCGACTAACCAATCAACTAACCAACCAACCAGCCAGCCAACTAATTGCAATAATTTAAATTTAACAGAAACTAAACTTAAGTTGTCTTTTTATATAAGACCAAGACTAAGATACGCGGCAACTTTCCAAAGACTCGAAGCTCATGTGTGTGTGAGTGCGAATAGTTGTAAAAGAGGGACAGAGATGGAGCATATTAGCAATAATTATTAACAACATAAAGCGCGCTATATAATAATTAGATAAGATATTTAAGTAAACAACTGGCAAAAAGAAATAAACTTTCAAGTTAAAGGCGCCTAAACAGTAACTAAACCAAATCCCAGAGCCCAGATCTTTGGCGGCGACATAACTCAAGTAACAGATCTCTATACACTCCACACACTCTATGTTTTTTCTCGCTAAACTCTTCTCTAATTAACTGCTAATAAAAAATGAAAAGATAGAAAGAAGAAAAAACTACATAGAGCCAACATGCCGACGTTTAGCTACAAATTGTATCAAGATGTTTGTCTGAGACACAGGCTGGCGCTGAATTAATTGATATAAACGCAAGAAGGAATAGTCTAAACTGAGAAAAAAGAGAGAGAAAGAGAGTACACACGACCTGGAAATGCTCAGTAAAGGAATAAAAGTAGGAGCTCTGCTTAAATCTTTTGCATATAGGATATTTTAACTATAACTAAGTTAAAGTTTATGAATTTTATATTTTTAGGAGCTAAATATTCATATTTTTGAGATATAATTTCCAAAACATGTTCTGATGAACGAAAAATAGTAGAAAGTTTATTCTAAACGATTTTTAGTTACTTGGTAAATATCTTTCAGCGTACAAGAACCCCTGCCAAACCAAATCTGCATTATGAAACCATTATGATAAGTGCAGGGTATACGAAGGGGATAAACTGTCGATGAGCGGGCAAAATTCTTATAGCTAGTAAATGCCCAACAATTGTCTTTCAGACGCAGTGCTTTCCTTTAGCTAATTAGTAGCATTAACAGCTGGCAAAGAGTTAAAAAGCAAACGGCCGCTTAGCTAACATCAAAGGCACAGCCAAAGCACCGCATGCCCCATCATGACGCATGCCACAAAGTGCGGCAGACAATGGCAAGGCTTTGAGGCAAGGTTGCATAATGAGTGCTTGAATATATGCAATAAGCTAAATAATCGAAGACATCTGTTAAAACAAAGAAAATCTGTCAAAGCGAAATACAAATAGGAAGTGCAATGTGCATGTATAAGTGAGCTTTTAAGTCTTATTACGAGCTTAAAGCTTTAATTATGCGTGTAAAAGTTTGCTAAATTACAACAGAAAGGTCAAAGACTCTAAGAAACGTTAACACTTTGTTAAGAACAAATAATAATAATAATAATAAAAAAAAAATAATGTGTAGATATTCCAAATCTAGATGTTTAAGCACTAATTAATTTTTAATAAAACGCTAATTTCAACTTGTGCTTTTGGTCTACTTTACAAAAACTCTAGGCTATTTAAAGCTTTATTAATTGAAATCTCAACCATTTAGCCTCCCACAACATCATAAAAACCAACAAGAACAATTTTTTATGAAATGATAATGATAATGTTTTTTTTTTTTCCTTAGGCACTCTATCATTCTATGAAAGCCTTTAGTATATGTCTTTTTTATAAATCTTTCAATCTCAAATGCAAACAAAACTCTATTGTGAGTTAAGGAGCGGACAACCCTACGGCGCCGTCAAACAAACAACAATACGTACTGTTATAGTGAAAAAAGCCTAATTAAATATTTATCTACGATTTGGGATCTAAAGAGCAAGAAGCATATTAGCTTATCGGGCAAGTGAAATCATAACGCAAAGTGGCATTACTCTATGAGACACACCAGATTATAACTGAATAGACAGAGACAGAGAACAATGGAGCTGTCTTGTTTAAACAATCAACTAACTGCAAACGCAACTAACCATACAATACGGGTAATAACAGTAGTTCAGAAAACTTGGTCTCAAACTCTCAGTTTAGTTTTGAGGTCTTAGATAAGCTTTTTAAAGCCTTGTGTTAATGATCGAGTAAATTAACATGGAGCCGACGACACTTTCCGAGATTCGGTAACAAAGCAAAAGTGGAACAAAATGGAAGGAGGTTCAGTTTTTGTTTGTTGTTGTTGTTGTTGTTGTTGCTATTGTTGTTGGCGTGACACAGTAAAAGTGTTCGGCGACCAAGTGAAAATGACAATGTAATAAATGTTTAACGTGACTTCAAATTTAAAATTGCACTAAGCAAAAACCAAGTTACCGATTGTTTCACGTATCTCTGTATGGTGTGAATAAGATCAACTAACTAAATATAATTAACTAAAAATGTTATTAACTAAGTTGACATCCAAATACCCTTAATAAAGAAAGATCTTTCGTAAGCATTAGATATTTAGCCATCATAAATATATTGTATTTTCAAGCTTAGGTTAGGTATTGATTCCGAAAAGATAGTTTCAGGTTTATAAACACTTTGCCATGAATAGCTTTGAACTTATCAATGACGTATCGTTTCGGTGAACTTAGATCTTAGATCTACACTAGATATTATAAGAAAGGGTCTAAGGTTTCCTCTGTCAACTAGATCAACTTGAAATAGGATTAAAAAGCTATGGTCAGTCCCTTAATGGTTTTCTGCACCGAAGGAAAAAACTATCGAAGTCGATAATGTCGATAGTACCAACAAAAATTTAATTTTAAAACATTGAAGGACAAAAGAGTATAATTCCAAGCTATTCTATACATTATACAACATAAACTTTAAGTTATTGCAATAAATCAAAGCAAAACATTCTTGAAAATGCTTTAATCTCAAAGTTAGATTTTAGTAAGCCAAGAAAATATTAACAATTGTGACTATTGACGGTATGCTGCAGATATACATAATCGATATTCCCAGTAAATATGAAAGGAAAAACGAAAAATAATCAACAAAAAAGTAAAATAATAACAAATTTCCTACGTATCCTTCGACCTTTTCCTATCGATAGTCGGAAAATACTATTGATACCGTCATCGATGTTTTGTAGCCCTAGGTTTAACCACTGAATCATTTATGTTCAGATGCGTCCTTAAAGTAATTTTAGTATCTGATAATGGATTTGAGCGCAAAACTTTAACTTAATTTTTTCCAGCCACCAATTCTTACAAACTCATCATACCCACTCAATTAGATAGAGTATTAAGAATGCTTTGGAGAGGAGGCGTGATGGTTTTGTTGCTGTGCGGCTTGTCACGCTGTTGTGGTCAGCTCGAAGCACCGTTAGTCGTCGCGTCGGCCGAACTGACACTAATGACATTCAAATTGTAGCGCCAAAAGAAGCCATAAAACAAAAAACAAAACACAAAAAAAAAGAAAAGTAGAAAAAAAATCAAAACTCAGCCCCAAACAAACCCCCAATGAGAAAGTGCGGCCGAGTTCGAAGGCGTGCAATTGAAAGTGTCGCCGTTGCGGTTGTTGTTGTTGTTGTTGTTGCAACAGTGGATGTTTTTGTTGCTGTTGACGTTGATGTGCAACCATCAGTCGGAGTCACTGAGTGGAGACAGTAACTGTCTGTCCATTTCAATTCACTTGGTGTGTTGGCATAGACCCATAAATCGAGCCAATGGTCATGCAATGCGCTTCAATGAATTTCAGTTATTTGGCAACACGAACCATAACTACCAACATACGTATGTGTGTAGTAGATACATAAGATGCAATTACATATCTTGTCATATTTCCCCGCTCATATTTTCACTTGAGTTTACACTACATTTGATGCCAGCTGTCAGCTTGTTAGTTGTCAAAGTGTGTGTCATAACAATCAAGTGATTTCAAGTGGTTCAGTAATCAAAAGGGGGGGTTTGTCTGTCACATGTATTTACCATAACAGATTTCAAAGTTTAAAGAGCTTTATATCTGGCCTGATAATGGAAAACAGGGAAAGTAATGCACTTTAACACATTCCTAGATGCTCTTCAGATTACAATTGAGTTCAAATAATTTAAATGTGCTTTGATTTAATTTATTTTTAACTGCTTAACTTTATTGCAAGAGCTTTGCCACCCCCAAGAATATTTCAAATCAAATATTCAGATTTTTAAGGTAGTTTGCCAATTTAATTATATAGCTAATGGCAGAACCAGTTAAATTAAGGTTTAATATTAAAAATAAATGTTTAAGTATCATAATAATGTCGGGATTAAACACTGTCGCGTTTTCACTTTTAGACAAAATTAAACTTAATTTGTGTTCATTAGGAAAAACAAACAATTTAGACGATTCGCGTCTGTTTGACTGCTAATTATAAGAATTGACAGTAATTGGCCAATTTAACGCTTAAATGCAGACAAATAAGTTAAAATGTAAATGCTTAAAGAATATGTTTTTAACGTTTCACAATTTTAAAGCGACAGCCTGTGAAAATGTCAAGTACGAAGCTATTTTGATGTAAGATTAGAGGCAGGTCTATATATCATTGCAGTCAGGCTTCAAAGTGATGACCAAAAACTGTCGAAGGTGTTAAAAATGTTTGCATATCAATCATTATAAGACTCACGACTATCATGACCACAAGCAGCACAAATCACTACTTTTAAGTGAATTTTCCATTCATATTGGAAGTCCATATCACAATATTGTATACGTACGTTAAACATCCCACATCAAAATACAAAAATAATAACGAATTCAAGTGCATTCAGAAAACGTGCCAAACGCAATAGCAGAAACATAAACAAAAACTAAAATAATAATAAATAGTAAACAGAAAATAAAATAAAACTTTAGTCATGAAAACACTTTTTGTTGTTTTTATTTTTTTGCAATGCCAAAAACAATTGGAATTTAAAAAAAAATTGAGTCGTATTAGATATGAAAATGTTTTCAGCGCATTTCGTGATAAAATTATTACAATTTATTTATACATTTTCAACATTTTCTTTTTTTTTTACAATACATTATATCTGTTATTTTGGCCAAAGTCATTTCTAGCTGCATTAATTGAAACATTGTTCAGGCAGCAACAACAAAATGGAAAGTAAAGTGTGAAATGATGTTGGGCATTTATTGTTGTTGTATTTTGTAGTTGTTGTTGCTGTCGCTGTTACCTTTCGAATTGAACAATCAACAATCTTGGTATTTCAACATTTCTATTATGCTATTTTTTTTATTTTTTTTTTTTTGGTTTTTCGATATCATTGTATCTGTAGATACAATCTGTTGGTGTTGTTGCTGTTGCTGCTGCTGCTGTTTCTGGCAACAATCGACAATTTGACACGCAAAATTTTCAGTTCATTAACATTTCAATTTCAACATCGATAAGACCACTTGCTATGTGCACTTTCGCTAAATGTCGGCAGATACGGCAGCTACCAGCTATCAGATACAAGCTTCACGTACTTAGATACAAATCAATCTAAGATTGTTACTTGCATTTTGGCCAATGCCAGTTGTTGTTGCTCGTGTGCTGTTTAATCATAGTTATTGACTTATCACTGGCACATTCTTCACTGCAATTTGTAGCTGTTTGTGCCACATGTATATCTATTTCAGATACACACACACATAGATACATACAAATGTAGCCAAGTCAGAGATTGAAAATAGAGTGAGAGGCAATTGCATATTTTTGCCAAATCAGCAGCAAATTATTATAGAAATGCTTGACCCATTAATACCCTGTAAACAAGCCTGTAGTGCTTGTAAGTATAGCTTGTTATACCTCATTGATTTTGGTGGCAGGGTATTTGTATCTGTAACTGTGTATGCAAAATGCAACATTTGCATTCTAAGCTGCAAAATCAAACAATTCATGCAATTTGTTTTCAATTTTCGTTTGCATTTGCTGCATTTGCATGTTGCACCAACTGTTGCAACTGCAACTGCAAATTGCTTGCATCTGTTTTGGCCTCTTGTCTGTGTTGAAGTCTCTGGTAAAAGTATCTTGTGTCCAAATTCACTTCATTAGCCGCTACGGTTCAAGATCCATCCATCCACAAAATATAAACACAAAAACAATGTTAAAGTTGCCAAATTTTGTTCATTAATAACAACAATATTAACATGGCTAACAGTTCTGGGTTATTTAATCAATCTGCAGCTTGCCACGCTCACTTTTCAGCCTCCAAAGTTTGCCACAGGCCTGACCCATTTCGCGTGCCTGCTATAACTCCTCGCTGCTTGTGGCTGCCACACGTTGCACGCAAACTGAACTGAACTGAACTGAACCTAACTGAACTCAACGCAGCGCTACACAAAAAATATTATATTATTTGCATTAAAAATGAGTTACATGCTAAAAATTTAAATTCGTACACACCCACCCAGGTAAACCACAAGCAACAACACGCCCCACAGTCGTTCCGCCCTCCCCCCTCCCTCCACCCACCGCACTACTCCTCCTGCTTTGCGCGCTCAATTAAAATATGTTAAGAACACCTCAAGTGTGTGTTGGAATGCTGAGGTCTGCTCTATACCCTACACACTCTTCGTTTAAATACTCTACCTAGTTTTTTTAAGCAGTTAAACTAACGCGTTTTAATCTAATTTATTATAAAATAATGAATCTTTTTCCCGTATGGAAATAATATATATTTTCTATTTAAATATTATATTTAAATAATTTGGTAGTAGTTAAATCTTATAAATTCATTAAAATTTAGCTTTTATATCAATTTTCCATAGTCATAAATAATTCAAAAATTACGAATTACTACCCTTTGTTAATCTTTTTGTTTTGCAGTTATATAATTTTTATTTTTATTATTTTTTCCTAAGAAAGAATTTACTTTTAAATTAGATTCTTAATTGTTCACTTTATTTTACATTAAAGAATCAGACTACCACTAATTGTTGAAGTTGTATCTACGTATTATTAACATCTAAAATCCATCTTTTTTAAAAATGACAAATATTTTGTCTTCATAAAATTAGGGCATCTCTATGCCTTATATCAGTAAATTGATAAATTTTCTTTGGGAAAAAATGTAAAAAACCGAAATCAGCCTGCAGCAAGACCGTATTATCTGCTATTCAACCTTGACACACTCGACACTCTTTATAAGTAAATTCTAATCTTTTCTCTTTCGGACAGCTGACAGTGACGAGAGTCATCAATTAATGATCTATGGTTGTATTTGACACCAGTCATCTTGGCTCATTGTCCACTTTATAGGTATAGAAAATCAATGTCCAAAGAGCATTCACGCTTCGTCATTAGCTTCATTTTGGCGCTTTGTCTGTATGTCTGTCTGTCTGTCTCTCAAGTTTTCGCATTACAACAAAAGCCCAGCAAAAAGTTGAAGAAAAGCAAAACAAATCGGCGCATGCGTAGGTTGTCTTTTTGTTGTTGTTAGTGTATTCTTCATATTTTTTCTCTTCTTGGCTTATATGTTAAGGTTTTGAGGTTAATGTCGCCGTTTGTATGTGGCTGAGATACGCAGCAAAAAAAAAAAAGAAGAGATATATTTATATATTTATGTGCCTCCGGGTTACAAATAGTCCACAAATGTTGCCAGCCTACCCAAAACAAAATAAAAGCACAGAGAATGAACCATTAAAGTGAGCAGCAGCATGGAATCGTTAGTTGCTGCTGCTTCATGCCACATGCCACATGCCACGCCCCGCACATGTGCAACAGATGCGCTAACTAAACTTTAGTTTTTAATGCGCTTCACTGCCGTTCATAGAACCAACAACAACTACAACTACAACAACAACAACGAAAAGAACAACTACAGCTACAACAAACAAGACAGCATAAAATGTTCATTGTTTGGGGCCATGATTTTATGTTGGGTCCCGGATCCCTAGCCAGCTCCGCACTGCTCTGCACTGCTTTGATATGCTCTACTCTATACTACTCCACACTGTTACGTATCGAATATGGGCGCGTCCAGGCGTTACGCTAATTGCTGTCGGCCATTCACTCGATCGTCAATTCCAATTAGGCTAAGAACTGAGCCATGTGCGGGGCCAAAATGCTTCTAGGCAATTGTGTGCACATTATGATAATAGAATATAAATTAAATGCTCGTAGTCTGTCTTTTTTTTTACAAAAAAAATAAGGTTTGATCACCAAAACTTGGTCAAGCAAAAATCGGTGTTATTTTTATTTTTTGTTGACCACTTTTATTTAATTTATATGACCAAACATTTAAATATATGAGCTTGCATAGTTAACCTACATTAATTAACCTATTCTTACTAATTTATTAACTTAACATAAATAAGTTTTCAAGGCAAAACTTTGCGATTGCTGACAAAACTGCAGAAACATATTAGATCATGTAACAGGCAGAAGAAGGAGGCATTTCCAACACTATTTTGTATTAGCAGCCCATCTGATATATGTATGTAGCTCGTCTGTCCGCTCTTCCAACTCTTTGTAAAGCGTCTTTGAAAACTAAAGCTACAAAATGTTGCATGTAGGTTCGTCTACGCGGATTACTCGTGAAAAATCGTTTAATTCAATCTCAAAATTCGAGAAGTATTTTGGATTTATAAATCACCCTCGAACATTATTTAAATCTCGCAAAGTTTGCATTTCTAACTTTTTTTAATAATGAAATGTTTTCCTATAATATATTACTTTCAATCTGTATAGAGATGGTCACATAGTGGCTCATTCTTTCTTGTTTTTCATAGAATTTGGTTACCCACCTCTTGTATGGAGTACCAAACTAATTAAGTCATTACTGAGCACAGAAATTAAAAAATTACCCCAGTTTTTTTTTAGACATGACGCCTACTCAAGTCAACTAATGGCAGTGGCAATTATTTTAGCCCCATTTTTATCTTGTTGTTGTCAATTCGTCTATTGCAATTAAAAAGTTAGCTGTATTGTCAAACGGAAATCGTCCCGGTGTGTGGTTTTTTTTTCGTTTTGTTTTTTTGTGGACCTAAATATGTTATGCAGTTGGTTGGAACAACAACTCGGATAGTTGGTCTTAAGACACCTCGTGATTCGAGTGTTGGTTGCACTTTGGCAACGGAAGTCGTTGACTACTTTTTATATGAGGTGTACGTTTGTCAGTTTGTTTTCTGCATTTTCTCGCTTTTTTTATTTTGGTAGTAAATAACAACAACAACAAAAAAAAACAGTCGCATAGCAAATGTTAATTAAGTTGTTGTTTATGGTTATGCAATGACAACTTGACTTCTTTTGACACAATTCAAGTTGTTTTGTAATGAATTTTTTGTTTTTTTGGAAATGATTGCAAAAGTTTCCACAAAGAACTTGATGATAAATGATGCTGATTGATTGAGTTAAACGTGATTTTACTTACCGAGTAGTGCTAATGTTTTTTTTTTGTTATTGTCAATATTTAAACTTCTGCAAAGAAAAGAATAAGAAACTCTATTAAATAATGGGTATTATTTTTAAATGTGGTGATTATTTAGGAATTTTAAATAATTCTATTTCCTCAAATAAATCCCAGACATGTCTAGTTTATTGAATTATTACTAAAACTACAATTTTATAGCCCATTTCAAAAGATTGACAACATATTTGGGTCAAAGCATGTCTGTAGGCCTAGTGTAGCTTAAGGTCATCTGATTATGACACTATAACCCATTTACAATCAAAACACATATGAAATAAGACCCGATAAATAGCAATCTGTGTCATGCTTCTAATACCGAAAGCACCAACATAAGGCAACCTCTTTGTCATCACGTCTTTAAGTAGAAGGTGTAAGAAATGGATGCACCAATAAAAATCAAAGATATAAAATCAACACACACAAAAACACACGCAACAGACTAAAAGTAAAAACAACAAAATTGTGTTATTGATTTAAGCTTGTGTGTATTAATTTTTTATGGCTCTGATAATTACAAAAGCAAACAAAGCACAGAAACAGAGACGGAGACAGAGACATCAAAACATGTGTCGTATACGTAATGAAAAAAAAGTGGAAAAAGAAATAAAAGGAAAACATAATTATAAATCGATTGCATAACTGTAAGATTGACCTAAACAGAAATTTATATGTGAAATAATAACAAATGCCCACTGAAAAGACAAATAAAGCTGTTAAGTAGTATTTGTACAAATTTTTTGGCATTAACCTTTGGCATTTATTATGAGATTATACTTGATATTATATATATATGTTATAAATGTATTTGCTGTGTTTGGCATGACGGATCGGTTATGAAATTGTCTTGCCCACGCCTCAGCACACCCAGAAAATGTCAAGTGTAGACGACGCCAAGTTGTTGCCCCTGCAACCAAAATGTTGCACACAGAATCAGCAAAAGTATCTGACAGATACACACATCAATTGGCGCTGCTGTTGTTGTTGTTTGCTGCTGCTGCTGGTGCTGTTGCTAGTGCTGTTGCGGCGACTGCCGCTTGCCTAACAAGCGGAAAGCCAAAACATAACAGTAAAGTAAATTAAGTAAAAACTACACACGACAGCAGCAGCAACAAGAACAACAACATCAGCAGCGGCAGCAACTGCAACGTTTGCGAAACCGGACAACGAAGGCAGCACAGAAACAGAACAAGAATTAGAAGCTGATCTTGGCAGCCCGAATCCATTATAACAAATACTCTTCTTATTATGTTGGGATATTTATTATTAACATTAGAAATGCTATTAAATTCAATAAAATTATGGTATTACTTTATGTTTTATATTCTAGACATACATGAAATTATTAAAAATAACTTTCACATGATAGACTTGCTGATAAAAAGGTTTTTGTTATATTACAAAAAGTTTTAGCTTTTTAACTATTTGCTTTAAAGGGTTTGAAGGTGCCTTTATATTTAATATAGAAACAGCAAAATGTGTGTATTTTATGAAATATTTACCTTTCTTTTTGATTAATTAAATTGAAACTTGATTGACTATTGTTTTAACTGTTTAAAAGCAATTTAATTTCGATATCAATATGCAACTGATAGTTAGAATACTTCTCTACTACTATTAAGCAATTACACCATGCAACAATATGTTTTGCATTTTTCTCAATAAATAATCTGGTCACACTTTTACTTGCTTTAGAAAACTCGAAATCAGAACATATTTTTTAGTATTAATGCTGCAAAAATTGAAATCAAACAAAACAATAAAAATTAACTTGATTTTATTGGTTAGAACTATCTATTACAGCATTGCAACTCTAACTTTAGAGTAAGACTTTTAAAGACTGTTTAAAACAAATTTCTTTATTGAAAAGATTATGCTTCTTTATCTGTTTTATATAAGCGTAGCAAACATCTTCAGAAAGTTCTAATGCCCGTACTCTAACTAACGTTTATATATGTATGGCATAATGATGCGAGTTTATGTTGGTCAAGAGTGCCTGAGAATAGCACCATCGGACAACAACAACAACAACAAGAACCACAACAGGTAGCTCAACGGTTAGAGGGGACGGCCGAGCGGTTTATGCGCAACAAAAGTGGATGACCTCGAGAATTCTCTCCTCTCTTCTCTCTAGTCTTTTTCATCCTCTGCTGCTGCTAGCAGACATCACTCATACGACCCACTGTCTGCCTCCACTGATGCCCCACCCCGCGAATCTTGACCAGTTTTCGATTTTGGCCAAGAGAACGTCGATTTATGTCTAAACATGGTAGCTTGACTCATAAGATCAATTGAAATATGCACAAAAGAATAGAACCAGAGTTTTGTTTATCTCGCAGAGAAATGATGGCAAAGCGATTTGACCATTTGCTAAACGGGAATATCATTAATGTCCATCTTTATTTGTCTGGCAGCGGTTTGACAAGCACTGCTACAGTTTAGCTGCCACTTAGCGCGTTGACAGTTTGACAGCGATGCGACTGCAGTTTGACAGACAAATATTATAGTTAGACAATCGCTTGATTTTACAATTCAATTAATTCAATGACACAAAAATAATGAAGAAAGATGCAAAGAGGCGAGATACAGTTGAAAAAGCGAAAGAGAGAGATAGAGAGAAAACTTAGACTTATTTTAAATAGTAGTAGTATAATTATTATAATTTAATCCAAATCAAATAAATAAGTTTTATTTATTAAATACTTAAGGATAGTAACAAATACATTTAACAAAACAAATCTGTATCATTAGTTTCTAGTTAGTAGTAAAATTTAATTTATTTTCAATTAAATATTTTCTAAATTCTGTTTTAAAGCTGTTTAATTTTATTTTATATCGTTAAGATTAAATAAACAAATGGTAATAAAGTTCAAAACCACAACTAATTTTTATGTTTTAAGTGATTAAACTAATTTCAATTGCCAAATGTAGGAAATCTAAGTAAACATTAAGTTAGAAAAGACTTTATAAATCTAATATTAAGTGCAAACCGCATTGTACAAGTTGTCAAAGAATGAAAAGCATACAATTGACAACGTTAATGTGCCAACAAAGCCAACAGCAGGCTAAAAGTGTATTTGGCCAAAAGCTGAGCAGTGCTAAGAGCTAAGCTGAGCAAACAGCAACGCAGCAGCAGTATTAAAGCCAAGATGAGAGACAAAAGGCGTGAAGCCTAATATGATGATAAGTGCTTGCATATAATGTCTATGAATATCCGGGACGAAATTTTGCAGACGAGTCGACTCGAGTCGACCGAAAGTAGTAGACAAACAATGTCAGGGCTTGTGTGATGTTGGGGATCGGGTTCGAGTTCGAGTGCGAGTGCGAGTTCGAGCATGGGTTTTAGATAAGGGTATGAAGAGAGTGAGTGAAAGAGAGAGAAAGAACAAAAAAGCCATACATAATGACAACATGACATGCAAAGTTTTGTCAAAGCAGCAGACAGCAAACAATGTGTACATATACATATGTATACTATAGCTAAAAGGATGAGTTCCCCCAGACAGTCAGACAGTTGGGTAAGTAGCCGACCAATGCGGGCCTTAATCAACAACAGGATTTTTTTTGCAGCTTTTTTTTTTAGCACGTTATATGAATAACTAATTGAGAGAGTACACCACAACACGTACACTTGGGCCAAGGAATGTGTGTAGGTATCCATAAGATACATGTGTATCTCGAGGGCATTGCCAGTTGAGGGCGTTGCGCCAAAGCATGACGGAGCATAAATACTCTAAACACAGCGTTGAAAAATCTCTACACCGATAGAAAATAAAGATCAGCTTCCAAAATTATGAGGTTCAAATCATTTTAATTGCAATCAATAATTATTTTTTGAAAGTAAATGTATAAAGAAACAAATGTTATTTAGTGATCATGAGAATTCATGTTAAAAATTAGATTAGATTGAATTGGAGGTGCCTTAGAAACCATAGAGCTAGTAAAAAGTTTAAACAATTTTTGTATATTGAAAACAAAAATAAAATAATTTTAAAATATTCAGATTATATATTCTTCAATGGAAGCTTTCATTTTTTTAAAGTTTGAACTGAAGAAGAAAATTTAACAATGTATATTTTGTAAGATAACAATGTTATTGACGAAAAGCATACGTTTTTTGACAGTGTATGCTCAGAGCTCAGTGCTTAACTCTTGTTCGGCACACAAGAAGTGGAGTAGGACAGCAGCAGATGCGACGGCGAGACGAGATTCAGTTCTATAGATGTTGTTGCCGATCTTGTTGTTGTTGTGCTAAACTGGTAGCACATTTTGCCAGGGCTGAGTCATCCATTTAGGGGCCTATGAAGTCACGGTAGCCACTGGTTGACTGTTGTTTCTGTGTTTTGCATTAGGCCAAGTTCGATGACTAAGCATTTCAGTTTGAATGCTGATGCCTGATTCGGATTCTGGTTTCAGTACTGTTTCTGGTTCTGACTTTGACTCTGACTCTGGTTCTTCTCCGCCTTTCTCCACTGCCGCTTGGATTGCCTCTTCAATCAGTAAACTGCCGGCCGGCATAACTTTAATGTGACCGCATCTCTTTGGAGACTTGATTGCTGCCCCCAAAACGCCGACTCAGACACAATCCTTAGCCGCTGTTTATTGTCATGCTCATTTGGATCAGAGATCATAGTGTTGGTGTTGGTGTTGGTATTGTTGTTGTTGCTCTGTTCTTGCATTGAGCAATTGAACTTGCAGTATTGTCTGTTTCTCTCTCTCTCTATTCTCCCCTCTATTAGAGTTGCAGTAAGAGTTCTTGTTTATGTTTCGGCATAGAATTCACTTTGTTGTCATTTAATTTTCTTTTCTACACTGAACTAAATGAACTGCTTAAAATTAAACACATTTACTGCCGAAAAACAAAAACATTGCAATATATTTTATAGCACACTTTAAAATACATATTAAAAGAGCTAAAAATAGCTGATGTTAATATGAAAGTAAATGCAATCATATTGTTTTTTTTTTTATTGAAAATGAAGTCAGGAAATTAGAGATTATGTCAACAGCATTATACACTTTTCACTTATAGAACAGTAACGTCTTCAAGTACTTATTTTTGAAATGTAAATAGGTTTGACAAGCCGTTGACAGCCTTTACTATTTCAGTTCTATTTAAGAGCAGCTTAAAGTGCTTAGCTTTCAAACCAGTTTCGTATAGCTATCGTAAAAGATACTTAACTTTTGCATTACTCACAAGGTATTAGATCATAAATTGCAAACATTTCAGGCATATTTTTAGCCGCTACAGTTGACGAAATAAATATTCTGTAAACATTTCGTTGCTGTACAATGCCAAAAAGTAAGGAAGCGACCTCATTAAATGCTAACAAAGCAAATACAAATACGATAGATACATATGTATATTTTTATTACAATTGCTCATTATTCGTAAATAGGTTTGTTTCAAAACCAAATGCATTTGTTAAATGCTCAAGTCAAAAATAGCAACAGGCAACAACAATGGAGAATGTGGTATTGATGCTCTGATGGGCTCATTTCAAAGCCAATGCTTGCGAAACCGTGACACATGTACGAAGGCCACAAACAGAGATAGATATAGAGATAGAATAATAGATACAGAAAAGAGAGATAGATAGAGTATAGAAACTTAGACATATAGAGAGCCTAGCTAGATGTTGACAAAATTTTCATATTGCTGTTAATGATTTTGGAGAATAAAATCTAAATATAGTGACATGTGATGCATAGGAATCTAGATGAAATATGCTCTATTTCGCAAATGTTTCTAATAAATATAAAATACCATCAGCATTTGATTTTAAACATAAATTATTTGATTCTAATAATAATTATTAAAACCCAAACTTTAGCTATTCTATTGTGTAGGTAATTAAGCAGAGTTAGGGGGACATTGGGGCTCACTCAGCTTTCAAAGCTCCCACCGTTATTAAGAACAACTTAAAGATACTACTTAAAGTACATATATTAATTATATATATATATAGTTAGAGTTTGTTTTAAATTATATATACTTTAGGTTATTTTTACTAACATTAAGCTTATTAGCTGTACTTTTAAATGTCCAATGTCTAAATAGGGTTTCAAATGACTAATGAAAATATATTCGATTCGACTGTAACAGTCCGATAAAATGCAATAACTAGTATTCAATAAAAAGCGGGTCTTCATATTTTAATTATATGATAACTTTAAAACCACTTTATTTAATTCTATTTTCAATCAATTACTATTTGAGAGGAGGTAAAACTGTTGTGCTTGCAACTAGTGTGTAACTAACTAGCTTTGGCCGCTCTTGAGTTTCCTCTACAACACAACTACCGATTTAGTTAATTTGCAGCGATTTCCACTGACTTTTTTTTTGTTTTTGCAAATATTTAGTTTGTTGTCGATTTCTTGGCAATTTTAATAGCTACCTTCGTTTGAAGCGCATCGCATGCGGCGTTGCCATATCGTCTATAATTTATGGTCGTTGCTCAATTTGCATTGCTGCGCATGTCTATGTGTGTGTTTCTGTGTATCTAGCTTCAACTGTGCGCAGTTCCAATTGCAATCAATACTTAATTTCATTTTCATTTCAGCACATACAAACAGAGACAAAGAAACAGAAATAGAGAGAGAGAAAGAGAAAAATGGATTGATGGGAGAACGCGATATATTCGCCCACAAATAGAATTCAATGAGTGGATTCAGCACAATGATCGTGCAAAATTATATTTTCCCCTATTTTGCTTGTTGCTTTTGTTAATTTGTTGTTTTTTGTTTGTGTGCTGCTTTTGTTGTTGTTCTTCTGTGTTTCCCAACTGAAGTGGAACAATTTTGTACGTTTCGATGTCGATATTTTTCGAAAGAGTTACGTTTGCGAATGTCTCGATAAGCAATTAATTTAATATCATTCGTTTTACATGGCTAAACAAACAGGGGCGGATTTCCTCCATGAGTTCCGCAGAGGCATGTATCAATTTACATAAGGCATTCCCCTGGTAATTTCACAAAATTCAAATATACACATAGTTATAATGTTTCTCCAATTCAAAGCTACAATGCAGTTCAACTTCTTTGAGGAACTGCAGTAAGATTCTGAAGTGATCCTATTACTTGTATTCTGTCTTTTAATTAAATTAGAGGGAACCCCTTATAAGCTTTCTGAGGTTTTCATCATTGAATTTTTTAACTATTTATTTTCCCAGTTTTTGATTTAGTATCTTAATTGCTTTAAGAATTATTTCAAAACATTCCACTTACATTCCTTTTCAAAAGTTTTTTGGGCACACGTTGCATTCCATAGGCTATCGATCGCATATGGTCAGCAACCCTGAAAGTTCCTTTCTCAAAAATAAATAAGAAGAAAACAAGCTTAAAGAATAATGCCCATTTTGTAGCAATTTGTTTAATAGACAACAATTTGCCTACCACAAACACGTTGCAAATGCCATTTGTTCATTTATCTTATAAGTATATGTTATACGTGTTTTTTTTTCTACAAATTTTTATGTAATTTTTGTTTTTTTTTGCCTTTTTTAACTGTGCATATTTGGTGGGGCGGCGTCACACCCACATTAAGAGTGCTCATTATTTAGCGATTGAACATTCTAAAAATTGAATATTTGATTTCATTGCGGTCGTTGTTGCTGTTGTTAAAATCGTAAAAGTGATGTGAAATCGTAAATCGTAATGGAATAAACCAATAGCCAAGTTTATAGCGTTTAATTAAGCATGAAGCAAAACAATCAAATGCAAAGCTTAACCACAAAAATTTGAAATTTGAAATTTGAAATGCGAAATAAGAATCTAAGCAAAGGCCAAAAAGAGACTTGATATGTCTATTATTATTTCACAGACATACATATATCTATATATATATAAATATTCGCACTCTCGCATATCTCAGCGCTCAACTCAATCTCAATTCAAGTCAATTCTCGGCTTAACTTGGCTTGCATCAAATGAGAACATGGCACAACTAACACGTAAGACGTGACGGGGCGCGGCAGAGTTTGTAACAGACCCAGAGCCAACTTATATAGTAGTAGTAGTAGTAGTATATATATGTACGTATATTTCTATCTATCTAGCCATCTAGCGAGTCGACTCGTATCTACAATGTATCACGGCAACCCGCAATTCAAGACGCGTAATTGTTACACCCTGATTACGCGAACAGAAAAAAATACACAAAAAGTAACATATTAAAGATGAAATTATAAGAAGAAAAAACCGAGCGCTATAATTGAAAACTACACTGCCAAAATATACCCATGAATCTATACCATTAACTTAACTAAAAAACTAAATATAGATTTATTAAAAGTAGCAAAACGTTTCGTCACAAAATTTATATTAGAAACTTTAGGTTTTAAATGTGCGCTTTCGTACCTAGATCGATAAACTCGCCAAGAGGTTTTTTATATGATTTATACGTATGCCATAAATCAAGTCTATATCTATACTACTTAAGCCTAAATTGCTAATAAAAAACAAGTATTTAGCTAGAAAACAAACTTATTTTTCTTTTATTACAGGGTATTTATACCATTAATATATTGCAATCAACTTGAATCTGACAAAAGCAACAGATTAGACTAACAATACAATGGTCCAACATTTGTTCACAGGCCGCTAGGTGGCGCTCATGTCATGCGAATGTTGCAACTTAACTTTGGCTGCCATTTTGGGCGTTATGCGTGTGAATAACGTACAGAAACGGTGAGGTAAAGAGGCTGCACTGCTGAATGCACTGCCAACTTGCATGCTTCGCTGACTTTTAAGCTTTTATTTAGCATGGCATTTGCATTTGCCTTTGCGCTGAGAAGCGACGAGAGCGGCGCTTGTAACACGCAAAACTGACCTTTATTATGGTGTTTAACTGATAGGGTTAAACTAAGATTGAGATAGATATACACTTACATTATATTAGTTGAAGTATCTCAAATGATATAATAACACTCTTCTGTGAGAGTAACGACAATTATAGTACAAATCTAGAAAAATGCATAATTAGTTATTCAGAGCTACCAATTATTACCAAGTCAACAAGGTCAACTGTCAGATCTAAGAGAAAGGTACATAAATAAATAAATTTATGCAGATTTGGTAATAGATCATGTTTGTGGTCTGCCTACAGGCATATGCATATACACAGCAATTGGTAAAGTAATGCATTAAGAATTCTCCCTTCAGAACTTCATAACAAATCCAATCTGATTATAGTCAGTAGTAGTCCCACATAAGAGATCAAAGGCAAAAAGAACGGGAAAGCAAAGACAAAACAAACGCAAATGCAATGGAAAGCAATTATTCATTTACTGCACAAGCACAATAGTCATTGCTCAGATACATATCTAAAAGATAGCTAAGACTTGAGGCGCCAAACGCTTTGTTATTTATTAAGAAATTACAAGACTAAGTAACCTAACGGAACATTTGCAAAAAAACCAAGCTGAAGCTGGCGGAAAAGTGTTATAAACCAAGTAAATCAAATGCAAGAAGGAAAAAAAGGAAAGGAAAAGAAAGCAGAAATCTAGAGAGACGCCTCCTACGCAATTTTGCAATGCAACTAGGAGATTTGTTGCGTTCGTAAGTGAAAATTGATGAAAAATATTTCATATAGCATAGAATAGATAGAATCTTATAAACACACAGTGCAGCACAGCCCGGCAGCTAGGCATAGATCATTTCAGGTTGCTATTTATAAGCAAAGAACCCCCCCACTCCCTTACCACACCACACCACACCACAACAAAGATATATATCTGAAGACTACAATTGTATATATCGAACGCACGCCTGGGTCCCCGATCTCGGTCCTGTTCTCTCCCGGCTGCATGGGGCTGTCATTTTGATTTTTGCTCGACATGTGCAAGAGGAGCCGCTGCTTTCATCTCTTCTTGTGTATATCTTACAGATGCAGCTTGTGCGTATCTGTATCTGTATCTGTTGCTGTATCTGCATCTGTACACGTGTAACTATAGCGCTTTGTTGAAAGCTACAACAATCGTACAGACAGACAAGTCGAGAGTTGAGTTGAGTCAACACAACTTGCATGTCAAATTAATTTCATTCAATTTAAATGCAATTTGACGCCGTTTCACTGTTGAGTTACGAGTGCATGCTACAAGTATCTATATACACATACACTCACACACTTAGATATACTATATCGAGATACTTTTGTGGCAGGTACACACATAGATATCTACATAGACACCTCTTCTATCCAACCTGCTGCTGTACACTGATTCAACGTTAATGATGCAATGCACCATGTGTGAGACTGTAAACTGTGCGTTTTATTTCACGATTTGCCATTTGATTAACGACTTTTGGGCAAAAATGTGGTGAGGGAAGGTGATCCGGGGGGAGTGAATATTCATTTGATTTTCCTTTGTTTTCGGTTTGAGATTTCTACGTTACCGAACCGCAGCATGGAGCAAACCAAAAGTCTAGCCCCACACCAGAAACTCAACAAAATAAAATGTACTTAATATTTTTCCACTTAGTGACACATGGAAAGTGTTAATGACCAGGAGTACCCTAAAAGTAACATTACGATTGTTAAATGCTCGAACCAGAGACTTTACTTTAGAGACTATAAACAGGGACTTCAAAACACTAAGCCGATCCTACTACGAAATTCGTAAGAATTGTAGATCGGATTTTAACAATAAGCTTACCTTTTCAAAATTGTCTGGGAGGAAGCAGGAGGTTTCTAGTAGTATTCGTTGGGTTCTGCAAAAGACAGAGAGAGAAGAAGAAAAAATAGAAAGTTCAATTAGTTTAACTTTTTCAAAGATATGTTAGAATAAACGAACACGTATGTTTTCCCCTTTGGGAAATTGCTTTTAGTTTAAGGGCATATTAACGCCTATTTTAACACCAACAGCTATAACTATCTTAACTTGGAATAAATCAAATCCCAAAACGTTTTAAGCTCTACAGGCATCAAAATGATTTACTCAAGTTTTGCTACTCGTTTTGTTTTTGGATAGCTTCTCACTTCTACAAGATCAAATAGAAGAGTTGTGCAACTTCTGAAGATGTTCGCGCATCATTCAAAAGAGCCATTAAATGTTAATGCATTTACCATAACCCAACCTGAAGCTATAGATTTAACATTTACTTAAACAACGGCTTAAGCTGAGCTGGCCATAAATATACAGATTTTACTCTTTTTTTTTAGAAGGCACATATAAAACTACTTCGCGGTAGTACTAGAAGAAGAGATGACGGTAGGAGATGCCTTTAAGGCCAACATTAACTGGTATTGGCTTAAGGACTGATGCTTCTCTTTGATTTGACCCATTAAATATTTACCGCTAACGACATTCAATAATCATTTAGAAGCAATAAAACCAACCCAAGACAGATTAAAGTTCTTAACTACCATTATATAGTTAGAAAAAAAAGAAAACTCTTTTTAATATAGGCATAATAATGTCAGAAATTAGCTTTAATTGTCTAAAAGTGAAAAACCACATTCAAAAAATCATCAACAAGATTTTCTCATAATTATCAAAACTCAAATCCTAAACAAAAATAGAATATCATGCAGAAGGAAATTGTGGGTAGCAAATGACATTCAAATTTGTTTAGCCCCATTGTCCAGTTAGTTGTTTGCCTAATTGACGTACCAGTTGCAAGTAGCATTATCTTGGAAAATTTGTCTGTTTACAGCTAACAACGAAAAGAAAAAAATAGGAAAAGAAAATCTTGCTTTCAGAAAATGTTCACACCTAAATGTGCTAATTTATGTTTAAGTGAAAATTCTATGGCTATTGAGTTTATCTAACCATGACACAGTTAATGTGATGTCTTTGAAAATAAGTTGGAGATTATCCAAGGCAGTTCTATTTTGTTCAAATTTTCTATACTCAAACTCTAATATTTTTATATTTCAATAAATTTTACTTACTTTACTGAAAATAATGGTATAACTATGTTAGTAAATCTTCATAGTTGCAATTATCTTTACTTTTCTCAAACATCATAATTTATTATAATTATAGTTATCTGAAATCTGATTTATACATCTATATGTTATATATTGATCATTTGACACACACTTTGATCATTTAAGCGCTCCAATTGTCTGTCCACAAATCATCGCCAAAACTTTCATAACTTTAAACCAATGTTTTTCCATTATTATATTGTATATATATTTTGTCCATGATATAACAAAAAGGTTCCGCAAAAATGTGCTTCTATTGCCGTTAAGTATAGCAATTTTACAGCTATGGGCAAAATTTTTGGCAATTTAATGAATACCATATAAATTTTCGACTCAAATCGCATAAATTACAAAAATTATGAAATATTATAGCATTAAAATTGATTGCGTCTGAAAACGAAATTGACAAATGCTCAATCAAGCTATAGAGTGGTTTGTCTGGTGGTGCTATCGTTGGTTGTCAGTGTTGGTCGTGTTGGTTGTCGTGGTGGTGGTGGTGCTCATCAATGTCTCATTTCAACAAGCTGCAAAAAGTCATTAAACTTATACTTAAATAGATTTTGGTACTGATTGTTGTTGTTGATGTTGAATTTCGGCCATTTAAAGGTGTCTTTTAAACATTTTAACAGTTTTGTTTAATAGAAAATTATGCTAATGTATTTCATATATGACGAATGACGAATAGATGTGAGATTTAATTTCGAATAGTTTTGCACACACTTATTGAAAGGGCATGTTGATTTGGTTGTAGAATTGGATTTACTTAAAAACAAACATATCAAATACTGAATAATTTAGACAATTTAATATAAAATAAAATATTTGACTGTATATTATTAAAAAAAAACATTAAAGTTTATATTAGAATCAAATATAGATAGTTAGATATAAGATATCCATAAGTTGGTCTTACTAAAAGAGTATTTTTTTTTACGAATTTTTAAAATTTTGCTTCGTTATTTCCTTTTTATGAAATTTTGCAGCAATTACAATGTCAAATTTTGGCAATCAAGTTTCTTTTTTCGCTGGTTTTAAAGAAAAATATCATGCTTATAGCTGATTTTCTTTAATAGCCGATGTGTGACAAATATTTAACTGCAATTTTCTATAATTTATTGTTTATATTTAATTTTATGCCATGACACTGCCGACAATGACCCTGAGATGAGAAAGTTGTGTGCGTTGAATTTGTGGAAATAAATCTGGCATAAAAAATAAGCATCAGCAACGAAAATACACATGCAATAAAAAAGTTTTTCCCATTTTCGTGAACAAATTTGTATACAGATTAAAAAAACATTGTGTTGCCAGAGCATCTGACAGATTTGTTCCACATATTCCACATGTATATTTGTATGTGTCACAACGACCCTGAAACATAGCGGCATTATCATTATTATTTTTATACATTTTTTTACGCATTTTGCAAATTGTATTCTGTTTGGGAAAAGTAAATATATTGGGAACGTATTTTTGCAGCTGGCCTTCGTATGTTCTGTAAACAATTAAAGAATTCTTTTTTTATTTTTCTCTACTTTTGGACTTTTTGAATTCAATTAATAAATATTGAGTTGATGTTGTTGTTGTTGTCGATACTGTTGGCTCTTTCGGAATGTTTACGAGTGTGTAAATGGCTAACGCGCAGTTCTTCATAATAATAAACACAGAGGCAACAATTCTATAAACAACTCGCAAACAATTCACACTTTAAACTGTGCCTGTGCCGGGCAGAACCGTGTCAGAGGCGTAGTCAAAAAGGGGTACACAACATGACTGGGCAGGGTCGGGGTGAGGCATGTGTGGATGTGGCACGGCAAAACGGTTTTTGGGCTTGTTGTAACTTTTTGAAATGTGAAAGGCAATTGACGGCCAACATTTCTTTCACTAAACTTTTCTTTTCCGTTTGTTTTTTCTATTCTTCCGTACCCTATAAACCCAAAATGGGGTTCTGTGAAGTTTTCAGCACACCAATCAAACTCATTTATGGAGATAATGATGAATACAACACACTTAGAACACTTTATGTGTAACTTCTACAGGGTAGCTGCTGGTAGACCATGTTTTTCTACCTTTATTATTTGCTGTTGTATACAAAGCACTTATAATTAAGCGACTTATTGCTTTCCTGAGTTCTACTGGAATAGAGTTTAGTAAACTTCCAAGTTTACGACGAAAAATAATTCCACAAAGGCAAATCGAACTAATGGCTAAAATAAGGAGCTTAAGACTGATGTAAACCAACAGGGGGCTAATTTAATAGCATAATAAAAACTTAAATAGCTAATAAAAATCTGTAGTTTATAAAAAAAAATGAAAAAAACAAATACAGATTTAGCAAAAACTCTGGTAGCCAAAAAGCCTTGACAAGAAATTGTTAACAAAATCGAAACTGGCTTATCAAAATCTCAAAGAGAACTGCAGCAATTTGCGTTGCGAGAAGAAGATCAAGATAGTCAAAAGCAACAGCAAAAGGCCAACCAGTTGCCATCCATCTAATTTGCCAAATAATTTACAGTTTCGCCATAATTTATGTGCATGTATAATCAAATAGCCACATTCTGTGGGAGGGGTTGCTGTGGGGTGAAAAGGCGGTTCTAAAACCTAATCCACGACAATTATTGTCCAATAAACTTGCCAAGAGATCAATTTGCATATTTTGATAATTTGCAGCTAGTCTAAAAAGTTGCGTCAATGTCAAACAAAAAGGCTAAAACAGGTTCCCATTTCACAAAGGCTTATTCATTACAGTTGGCCAAAGAATTTATTTGCCATACAATATCAGGGGAAAGGGGATGCTTTAAAACCAACATTTAGAGGGAAATGTGGCCTAACCGATTAATTAAGAGGTATGCATCATTTAACCGAACCAAGGAATTTCACAATTGGCTTTTAAATCATTGCCAGCTATAGAATATATAACTATACATATATATATGTATATGTATGTGAGGGAACAGCTGCATTATATCATGACAAAAAGATTGTTTGGGCAACTTTTTTTTTTTTGTACTTACAGACAAATTTAAATTTTTATTCGCCTTGTCATTTATATATATGTGTGAGTGTGTGCAAAGTTTAGTTAATTTTAAAATAAAACACATTTAGACACATTATTCATCCATTCATTCATTCATTCACACAAAAGTGATTCGATGACATAAGCTACCCATTTAAATTCTTGTGATTTTCGATTTAGCAACTGGCAACTGAAATAAATATTCGTAATGTATTAGTTGAGAATGCGCGACAATGGAATGCCCTGCAGTTCTGGCACTCGTAATAGTAGGAATCCGCATTGTTAAAGCTTAGCAAAATTATGGAATTTAAGGAATTTCGTCATAAGATTTTTATGTAATTTTTGAGAAGCTTAAACAATAAGCTTAGGTGTGGTGTGTGGTGGGAATATGAAAGTTATAAATAAGCAAAAAACTTTTTATAATTATTAAATAGTAGTACTTGAATACATATATTGTTAAAAAAAAGCGCAGTTTTGGGTAGTTCACATTATTATAGCTTCAAAAAACTTTACAATTTTATTGAAATCTTTCGATGTTTGTGTTTAGAAATTAAACTTTTATAATGCACTGTGTTTTTTTAAAGGAAGCAAGAGAATATAAAGACAAAATCCTGATAAAACATTGCATTGACGTGTGTTTACCAAATCGCAAGTGTTATACGTAACTTCATGATCTATTATTTTCTCAATATTTTCCAACACTTATAATCTTAACATTCTCCTTATACTCAACTTGTACTTCTCAATATTTCCCGTTAAAAAATATCGGCCTACAAATTTTAAGTTTTCACTTCAAATAGACTTTTATCAATTCATAAATCTTTTGTTTTTTTTAATAAAACTTGAATTTGAATTAAAGCATTTTGTTAAGTAGCACAATAAAGTTTATAATAACACACAATCATAAAGTTTCTGATATATGCGATGTGTGTGGAATGGTCCTCCATGGTGCTTTTAATTATTGTAGCGCTATGTGCGTGCATTTAAATTAACCAAATGAAAACAACAATTAATCAAATTGTAATGCAGGAAATTAACAAAAGTGTGAGCGTAAAGGCAATTAAAAGAAAATTAACAGCTAAGCAAAAGCCAAAAAGGAAACCAGTGTGTCTATTAGTATTAGTTTCCATGTGTGTGTAATTGTTGCAACAAATGTTGTTGTAGTTGTTGTTGTTATTGTTGTTGTTGTTGAGTACGGTGCTGTATTGTTTGCTATTTTCGCTGCACACAATTATAATTATCATCACATTTGTGGCATGTTGTACTTTGTTGCATAGTGTGTTCATGATTTCATGGCGTTTCATTGTTTTGCATTTTGCAATGTAATGCAAAAATCACAAACTAGCAACAAGCAACAAGCAATAACAATAACAACAAAAACAAAGCATGTATATAGTATTAGTGCCAGGGACGCAATATGCCAACTGTATTGTTAGAAGGCGTTGAATATACACATCTTACAGATCTTACAAAATTTTGGATTAAGTCAAATACTCTCTAGCACTAGTTAATTTTAAAACAAAAACTCTAGATACCCATTTAATAAACACTTTTCGTAAACCTTGACAAACAATGTTATAAACTAAACAAAACAAGCTACAGTTGACGTATATTTATATAGATCAGCTGTTTATAGCCAACAGTGTTGACACACCTTTAACAATTTTAAATTGGCAACTCAGACTGCACATTGATTATAAATAGTTGATGGCTTTTTGGTGGACAATGCTGCAACATTGTTTGCTTTAATGTCGCCTCTTGTTTATTGTCTATTTTCATCATATTTTTTGTACACATCATCATTATCATAAACAATATCATTATCAGCTTTGCGTCTGCACGAACTTCAGTATAAAAGAGAGGAGAGCAATGAACTTAGCAGTTTGCCGAAAGTGATTGTACGATGTTTCAAGTTGAAGCTCGAATTGGGGAAATGTAGATGAAGACTTGTAGGAGAGACAGGAACAGAGACAGAGTTATAGAAAGAGACAGAGTGAGACCGGCACAACTCAATGGATTTCTTTTGTAGTATTATTATGGTACAGGCTCATCTCCTAACATCTTGTTGTGAATATCTCATGTATGTATGTACAATGTACATGCATACATTTCTGCTCGTTTTCCATTTACAACATGTGACAATGATTTCGCTAAATGATAAACGACTTTTCGCTTTCCGCTCTACGCTCTACGCTTTCCGCTTCAGGCTCACGCTCCCAGTCGCACAAACACACACTCTCGAATTGTCAAATTTAATTGACAGGCGACATTACAGATCGATGCAAAGTTTAAACGTGACTCGAGACCCTCTATTTCCACCAAACCGTCTGTCTCTCGGTCTGTTTCTTATCTGTTTTAAAAATTCTCTAAAGCAAATATTTGATTAATTAAATGCGACACTAGAAAGTCGTCGTCATAAGCTAAATTCAACAAAACAAACTGACCTTAGGCGATTTGTAAACATTAATTTAAAAATTACCTGAAAATTTAAACTAAAAGCGCTAAAAGTATCCATCATACAAAAGCCTTCCTTTATACCCCTTGTTGCCTATTAAACGGTATTCTCATGCCAGCAACTGAACTTTTTAGCAAACAATTGAATATTAACAAATTTGAATAAATGTTATATGGATATTATAAAAGTTTCAATTTTTTTTTTTTTATTAGATTTCCGTTTAACAAACTAGATATTGATCAACTTTTATCATCAATTTCTATTTTAGGAATTTTTGAAAAGCATTCTAAGTCAGCTTTGGAAATGTAGATTTCCGTGAAAGATTTTTGTGAAAAAATTCTTAGCTTAAAATTTAAATACTGGGTACCTCTAAGTCGAGCTTATCAACTTCAAGCACTTTATTCAAATGCTTTCACGTTTCTACACAATTAATGAACAAATTGTAAAATTTCTTATATAAACTCACTTAATTCTAAGCTACAAACTTCTACTACTACCAACTACTGGTTGTCTGTAAGTCTAGCAATCTCCACTGATTATTTTTTGCCACTCTGAGCTGGATTGTTCTTTGTGTGTACTCTTTTTTTTTTGGGCCGATGGGCAAACATAAAAATCCATTAATGGCTTAAACCAAACGAGCGGCTCTAACCGGAAGTTTACAAAAGTTGACAGCGATCGTTTGTTGTCGTTCTATACACGCAAGTTGTTGTTCTCCCTCTCTTTACTTTCGACTATCTCTCTCTTTTATGGCTGAGGCGTCAGTGAGGCATTAAGCACATTGACATATGCCAGCCAAATTCCAGCAAGCCACAGAGCAGAGGAGAGCGTACAAGATTGCAGGGTAGGTTGTATTGATATGCCACAACCACAAAATAAGAGGCGCCTTTTTGCCCTAACGGCAAATGCTAGTTAACACAAAAGGGTTCAACTCAAGAGATACCCATTACTGTTTAATTGTCAATAGTATCTTAAAAGAGTATTCAACAACACCATATCTACTCAAGAAAAATCCGTTTTTAATAGCAACACTTTTTCGATAAATTGAGTGCCGATATATGTATACCCACAATTAATTTGTGCAGGGTATTATGCTCATACAAGAAAGCTGCAAAAGCGCAATATGCGAAAGCGGAACCGACGCTTTCGGTAACCTAAGACAACATGAAAAACAGTTGGGGCCACACGAAGACACACAAGAAGAAGACCAAGAAGAGGAAGACGAAGATGAAGTGGCACACAAAAGCGCATAAGTTTCCGTTGACCGTTAATTAAAGCCGCAAGACAGTAGCATGCAGGGAGAAACAAAGATAGCAACAGTCTACGAGAGATAAAAAGAGAGAGAGAGAGAGAGAGAGACAGAGAGAGAGCCTCACACATTCACATTGGGCCACATAAATTTGTTAGCGCCTTGACACAGCTGCATTAGAAACGCAGCACGCGCTCCAATTCCACAAAAAAATAAACCCACTTCAAATTCACTGCAAAACTGGCAAATGATGAAGATCGAAAGAGAGAGAGAGCTCGAGACAGGGGGGTTGAAAAAGATGGATAGTCTGAGTTGGGAGGAAGCAAGCGACGCCTATCAAGGTTGCAATTGCCCCAATCTGCGTCGGCGGCGCCGCTAACTGTTTGATTAAAGATCATGCAAGCACCCGACAGCCAAACCAGCTGAAAAGTAGGCGCCCAAGTCAGCACCGAATGCCAGATATGCTTAAGAACTATGAGGCAGTACAGCATAACATAAAACTATAGAAATAATCTAAACTATACATAATATATAATACTTTGTTAATATTATATTTTCTACTGCTTATTCTACCTACTTGGAAAAAATCACTTAATTTCCGATAGTACCATAGTCTTGAATCTCAGTGTCTAAAAGATCTAAGATCACAAAATTTTGAGATTGCGCTAAAAATTGGAACAAATATCTAAATTATGAATCACAGAAGTTTTGTATAAATTCAATACTGCTGTTGTGCGCTTTGATCAAGTACACTAATTTGGACAGATATTTTGTTCTAATATGAAAAATTATTTAGCAAACAATAAATAAAGTTATTTTACTAAGTTTATGAATCTTATTTAAAACTAAAATTCTATAGTTACAAAATTGAATGACAATATTCTTTGGCAGTGCACTAATATAAAGTTTATTATAAATTGTTTGTAAGCCCCCAACACTTTTATGCTAAAAACCTGAAAAAACTAATATTATGTTCTAAAGATAGTAAACATAATTTTTAGTTAATTTCTTACATTTTTTTCTAATAACATTTTGACCAAATATATTTACGGACAGGAATCTAAAAGTCAGAAAATATGCATTAATCGGGCTTAGAAAAGTAAGCCACTTAGCACTAAGTCGCTTCTATATATATAAGAGCAATCAATATATAATTTTCATAAACTTTTTTTTTATTTATTAACATATTGTTTAAATTTCATTAGTTTAACAATTTTACATGCTCTCGAACAGGTTAAAATATGAAATAAATTGTGTTGTCAGTTCTAATGCGTTGCAAACACGATGACCAATTCGCTAGGCCCCATAAAGTAAAAGGAAAAAGTTTGTGCAGAACGTTGGCTTCGATCTGCGGTGGCAGCAGCTGTGCGGTGTCTGCAATTTATGTTAAATATTGTAAGAAATCTGCGAAAAGAGAGTTGAATGTTGAACGTTGGACGTTGAACGTTCAATGTTAAACGTTGTGTGTTGAATGTTGAACGTTGAACGTTTGCAGTCGCAAAATGTCAGCTGTTGCAACAGTTGCTGTTGTTGTTGTTGCCCGTTGCTATTGCGGTGGCTGCCTGATGGCCATATGGCCAAATGGCGTTGTATGCAACATAACACGCGTTGCGGCTGGAGAAATTGTGCCAATTTGCTTGTAGCTAAAGGTAAAAAGGCAGGAAAACCACAGCAAAGTCTCTAAGCACGCTGTCTCCCTCTCGCACTCTATATGTCGGCATTATTGATGATGACAGAAATGTGTCGTGTGTGTGTGTGTGTGTATATGTGTGTGTGCTTGAACGCTTTTCTTCTAAGCTTTGCAGCTGCAACGCAACTGCTGCCATGAACCTCATCAGATCAGCCAAGTTCATGGATGCCAAGCCATTCGACCAGTTACTGATTAAGCCAGAAAGGAACTGGAAACATTCAACTTCAACTCGCTGCACAATATTTATGCCCTGCATTAATTTTAATGTTCATCGATCGACGCCAACCAAGGCGAAAAAGAGATCACCGGATGACCTTGTGTGTGTGCAAAATTGTAATCAGTGCATCCTGCTGAAAAATTAACCTTCCAGTCAAGAGGCGACTCCTCGACTGTCGCGTGACTCACCACCAAAGAGCTTGACAGGTAAATTATACACAAGTTATGGTAGATTAACTATATATCGGACATATACGAGAGTACTACACACATACTACATATCAGTAGCCAAAGGGAATGTCCAACTGTCAGAAATGAGATTTTTTTCAGCATATTTGATGGACAGATTTGGGTTATATCTGAACTGTGCTTCGTAAGCAAATGCTTTTGCATCTGTTCCCACAAATTGCTTCAAGTCAAAACCCTAAACGTTAACAATTTGATGTACCATAAATGGTAACAAAACAGTTAACAGCAAGTTTAAATGGAAAGTAAGATTCTTATCACAGTGACTAAAAAGACGAAAAACAGCTATAAACCTAACAACATATATAAGAACATTTATGTTTGAATAAAGGTATGAGCTTCTACTTCTAAAACAATAGTAAACACGCAGAAGAAAGATATTATTACCAAAAAAAAAATAATTGAAAATGTATAAAAAAGTTGTATAAAATGTCTTAAAATTTGTTTAATTGTTTTTACATTTAATTGTTATAAAAGAAGCGATTAAATTAATAAAAACTAATACTTATTAAAGTATTATAATATGAATATCGTTTCGGGAATTTAATTTCTTTTCGGCATTGCTTCTTTGTTTTTCCACCGATTTTGAGAAAAATGTTGGGAGAGTTTAACCTTGATATTTTAAAAGCATATAATAATTTAAAACAAACCCCATTCAGTTAAGCTTGTTATATATGAATATAAAAGAAGCGTGATAATCTATAAAAAATCATTCAGTACCTGCATTGATCAAATGAATGGATCAACGGACATGGCTATATCGACTCCTCTATTGATACTGATCCACAAAATATGTACTTTTTGGTTTCGGAAATGGTTCCTTCTGGCTGATACATATATATAATGTTGAATTTTAAAAATTTTTATTTTAATTTAATAAATTGTAACATAAAAATTCACAGTAGCAAACTAAAATTGCTCTCTTTACATTGAAAAGTTTAGGTCCAACAATTTCGAAAACATTCAAAAAGCTAAAAATAAACTATGATTTAGCGTTTTTGTTTACTATATTCCAAATTTAGAATATACAAGTTCATTCAATAGTCTTGCACTCGTTGATTAACAAAATAAACATTTGCGAAGCAATCGGACTTGACCATTTTAATGCGTCATGGTGTATCATAGCACAGAAAGCAGCTTCATACTTTTACAAAATGATTTTAAGACCAGGCCAAGTTAAAAGTTAAAAGAACGAATGACGCCCACATTAATGTCAACCGCTAACAGACAAACAAAAAATAAAAGAAGAACGAGATAATCAAGAATGACAACAACGTCATTGTGATCACAACATCTCATTTGCAGATATACAATATAAAAATTAGCAAATTGTTATTTTTATAATTTAATTGAAACGCCAAAAGTCAACGAGGCAAAAGTTAAGAGAAACCAAAAACAACAAACCAACATGAAAAAAAAACTTGCCAAAAACAGAACCCAAAAAACACAAAAACTGAAAAACAAAAGCGAAGAAAATTATGCAAAAAAACATTCAAATTAACATGATAATCTGGTGCAAAATGAGGAAACCTTTTACATTATAATCACACTCGTAATATTTGTCGGTGTCTGCTTCTCGGTTTCAGTTTTGTATTTATTTGTGTTTTGTTAATATTTTTTGTATTGTATTTGTATTTGTTTTGGGGCACGTCTCATACAGATTCGCCACAGGGCAATTCGAGAGCTGGTGTTTCCGTGAGTGTTGTGGGTTCTTTTTGTTGTATTTGGTTTGGGTTCCCCTGAATTGCATTCGTATGCGCAATCATGCGCATTATTCAGTTCATTCATTCAAACGAGTCATTCATGCGATTTTATGAATATTAAAATGTATTTATGTGTGTATGGGAATCTGAGTGTGCATTGCCAAATGTTTGACTTGATCTCAATTCAGTGCTTGAATTTTGTAGCAAAGAAAACAACGATTATCGATGTTTTGTAAAAATTTTATTCTTAACTATTCCCACAAATTAATATATATAATATATATTTTAGAATATTATTTTAGTTTATATGCCACACTCGTACACGAATCTTGACTAACCGTTCCACGAAATCTCAACTCGTATATATAAAATTATACTAAAATTCTTGCGAAACACACCTCTCTGATATTTAAGCAATTTCAGCTTCTGCGGTCATTATACCTGTACGTAAGGTGACGAGATAAACGCTTTGCCTAAAACCACAACCCAAAGTCGAATCACAGCAACAAAAATTAACTCTGCAGACCAGAAACCTTGTCTTGTCAACTTGCATATAAATTTTTATTTGGCCAAGTTAAGCAGAAATACAACAAAATGAAACAGAGAGAATGAAAGAGATAAGTGTGCAGAGGTTTAACATGACCCGATTACTAAACTTTGTGTTATTCGAACGTACTGGGAAGAGAAAGATTCCGAAATGACTATAAATGTCATACGTTCATAAACAAATACTATATGAAAGCTTCATTCATATCAGATCAGATCACACAACACAACACTTGCAGGCAGCCCACGTGAAATAAAATAAAAACAAAAAAAAATCATTAAAACATTAGAAAAACGTGTAGAAAACTTTGTTGCTTTTCATTCAAAAAAACACATTTCCCAATAAAAACTATGCACAGCTGGTACTTAAAGTTATCAACACCTCAAATCGCCTTTCCATCACTCTCTATCTCTCAACCTCCGTGAACTCGACTGGCAGGGGAAAGGAAATATCATTAGGCCTAGATGGAAGGGCTACTGGTTTTCATGGCTCTTCTAACTATCCGCCCAGGTACAGCCAAACCACACAGAGAGGTAAATAGAGAGAGAGAAAGAGAAAAATCATTATTATTTTTATTTCAAGTGAAGAAATATGCGTGGGAATTTACATGAGAAAATCTTTAATGTTTACAACAACTACAAAATAATAATCAAAAGAGCAAGAAGAAGCACACAGGCAGAAGAAGCAGTAAAAGAGATGAAGACCAATAAGGTAAACACAAATGAAGTTGAACAATTTTGCTACTGTTTGTCAAGTGCCTTGGAGTTCGTAGCACTAGAAGAAGTGCCCCAGGGGCAACCCAGCAAAGTCATGTACATAATATTTTGTGGTCGTCATCATCATGATTGTCGTGGTCATTGTTATTATCCCACTTCGTCATGCCGCTTCCCATTGACAATTGCCACAGATAGAGTTTGATTCTCTTTGCCACATTGAGCCAAACACCAAACACCTTTGCCCTTTGCACTTTGCCATTTATTCATTTGCAGGTCTCAACTTAACATTGCCCATGAAATGAAACATTTCAAATTTATGCATTTTTAATACATTAATTACACTTTTTGCATAATCTACACAAATTCCTAAAGAACTTAACTGTACTGCTGTTCCATTCACAACATTTCGTTCTCATGACATCATTCAGTAGCTGGTTTCCAATTAGCGTAGTCCAAACCATTTTAAAGATACTTTATACTCATACTCGTACTCTTTCTTTGGGACAAGCTCTTCCGCTGCATGTTTAACAACTCTGGGGAAAAGGGTACGGGGAAAAAAACCCTATGACATATTCTACGAAAATACATTTCACAAAACATAAACAATGAACCAAACTAACAAGTGGTTTAGGTTTGGGCTTTCCGCTTACTTTAAATACCTTTTTAGAGGGTATTTTGTATGTGTCACGTGGTTTGTAACGCATTGAAGCAGGCGTGGTATACTTTAAAAAGTTTATATACTCTTGATTAACATTAATCTGCTGCATAAAGCTATCTTTAAAGTCAGCTAATATGTTTTGACCGATACAATGATATTTACATATAATAGCAACAATCTGCCGAAAATTATTTAAGGAACTCTAGAAGGATGTTAAGTATTTAAAATATTTAAAACAACATTTTCTTCTAGTTCATCAAATTATATAATTTTAATATGTAGGTTATGCTTAAAAGTTTACCATTATAAACTTTAAGAATTTAACTTGTCCAAGTGATTTTATTCTAAAGGGTAACTTTACTGCTTCTCTGATTCCAACTTGTGAATAAAAATTCTTTTTATTCTTTGTGGTGCTGGATGATCCCAAATAATGCCCTTGGGACAAAAGGTCCAAAACCAAATTTTTTTTGGACAGAAGATTGAGTAAAGTTTTGGGGAAAAAAGCATAAGACGACAATATTAACAAGTTGCTGAACGCTATTTGGTGGCATATAACAAATACATTGAAGCATTTTAAACTTATGGTTATAACAAAATATATGTATGTATGTATATGTATTGGTGTGTGTGTTTTTTTTATACTTTGAATGCCCCTTCAAGCTGTCTGTCCATCAAAAAAACACAGCGGCGCTTATTAAACACACACATTTCTGAATTTCAAACTTGTTGTTCATTGTTTGGGCGTTTTGGGGCAACAAGTTGACTTTCAAGACACGTGTCTCAAAATGAAAAATACAATAATAACAACAACAAAATACAACAAAAATAAATAATAAAAGAAAAAAGCATATTTTGTATGCTTATTATGCATATCATAATGATCTCAATCATAAAGTAAAGCTCGCATTGTGCATAATTTCCACACAATTTAAATGCGCAACTCGTAAATCTATAGAAAGTCATAGAAAGAGACAGAGACAATCATAGAAAGCACAGGGAGGGAGAGAGAGAGATAGACAGAGTCGAAGTAACGGCTTAAATAAGTATCTATATAAAAATAAATTGACATGCTGAGCGTTTTATAGTCAAAACTGATTTGACTTTCAACACATTTCTTCGAAATTGCTTATCAAATTTTTGTCATCTTGCTAATAAAAGGTTAAGTGACTTTTGGAAAAGCTCGAAACTATGTACAAATTCTTGAAAATATTTAATTATACAACATCCTAATTTGTTTTCTGATATTCTACTCGCTGCATTTACTGTAATTCCCCATACGAAACTTGGCGGCAAATTTAAAGTCGCCGGCAAATTCCAATCCCAAAAAAAAACTCAACACTAACGCCATAAATTTAGTTGTCCCAAAAAATGAGAAGAAAGAGAACTAAAAGTAAAGAAATAATTAAATACAAAATCCTACAGCGAGGCGAAAAAAAGCGCATTTCCCAATTTTCAGCTTCGTTTTGTACACTTTTCTTGCCCATTTCCCTAAGCATTGAATTCCTGTCTGCCAAGGCACGCCAGAGGATGGAACCCTCGGCACTTACACATTCAGATTTAGCACAAATATCTCCCGATGCCAGTGTGTATAGCATATATGTATATATATATAAGTATATGTATTTATATAGCGCCTATTTTCATCTAATTTCTTTCATTTCTACATGCCTTGCTCTATTTTTGTGGCGCATTTTTAGCGTTGTTCGCATCTATACCATATATATATAAAAAAAATCGTATATATATATTTATATATATATATAAATGCTGATATATATCTGGTGTATAACTCAATTTTCATTGCAGTTGGAACGCGTCGCGTCGCTTTGTTTTCTAAAATTCTTTTTATTGTTGGCTTTGCCGAATTTGTTCTTTTCTTTTATTTGTTCTCTCATTTTTGGTTGAATTTTATATGCTCCATTTTTAGGCGCATCGTTTTTGGACTTTGTTTTGTTTGGCAGTCGTACGAACTGTCGAACAGTGTGTCCGTCCCACTGTCTGACCGTCTGGCTGAGTAACTGGGTCCCTCCGATCGTAAACCATTGAAAGGCATCTATAGAATTGTTTGTATTTTCTCCCATTTGTATTTGGTTCTCAATGCTCTCTCACTGCTCGCTAATTATGTTGTATCGAATTTTCATTTTTACCATTTCCACTAATTTAAATTGTATGCTCTATTTCACATTTGATTTGAGTCTCCATAAATTATAATTTTTTTATTTTCAGATATTCTGAATCTTACGCACGTTTCGTGCACTTTGAACTGGCGCTAGGCTATAAAGTTGGTCATATTGGAAAAAAAAAAAACTGGAGCGCATTAAAGTCTTTCGAGTCGAAGTGCTGATTTATAGCCTATAATTCTCAGGGAAATACTACAATACAAATACTACATAAGAATCTGTTAGTATATCAAAACCAACACTCGACTTGGAGCATCTTTGTTTGAATCCATCATAATTTCTTTATAATTTCGACACACATATCAATTGTAATTGCAAACTTTCTTTACCTATAAATAATCCACTTGATATTCAATGCACTTTAAATAATAATAATAAAAATAAATTCGGTTCAACGTAAAGAAATTACTGGGTGTGGTCATTGGGAGAAAATTTCAATACCTCCACCAACGGATACTTATTACCAATATTTAGTTCAACGCAAATAAAACTCATTCGCATTTAAATGCATTTTGCACACTTACCATAAAAAGGCGTTGTTAGAAGTACTATATGCTAGGCCTGCAATGAAACGATAAAACCATAAAATACAGATTAGAAGTGGATGTAAACACCAAGTGATAATAAAGATTGAGGCATTAAAGAAAATATTCTGGCGCATTTATTGCATTTCTATGCAAGTTTTATAGTTACTCAAGCTGTAGTCTTTTAATAAAAAAGAAAAACTCAAGAACACAATTAAAGGAAATATATAAAAGCTAAACGTATAAAGTAGGTCACAGTTCATTGGCTAAAATTGTTTATCAACATGCACTAATAAATGTTTTAAAATAGGTTTGCTTTTAAATTTACCCAAGAATGATAAGTGATTTTTATACGAAATGCTTCACAATTGTAAGCTATAAAAGGTAATTGTTTAAGCAATATGAAATTTTTATGGGTATAATTGTTTCTATATAAAAATAAATTGTTAAAAAAATATTGAATTCCCGTGGGTAAAATTGAAGCCTAAAGACACATTAAATGTTATTTTTAAATGGAATGTAAGTGCTGGTTATGAAATTTATTTCATTTGCCAATGACGAATGTATTTGCACATTAAGTGACAGCTAAAATGGCCCCAAAAACAACCCCATTACCCATTACCAGATCCCAAAATACACCCCCGCTCAGTGTTTAGAACCCGCATAAAATGCAGTATTCGATGTTTTAATCTTTTTTTTTTTATTCCTCAGCCAAGTGAAATTCCTCAGTCTTAGCCAGGCAGCAAGCAAAGCATTAAAAATAGTCACAAATGCTGCTATTTTATTTTTTTTTATATTTTATATTTCGTTCATTTTTAAATTTCAATTTGACAGCTCGAAAAAAAAGACGTAAAAACACTTAGAAATAAAAAAAAAAACAAATTATGCAGGCAACTCAAAGAAAGATGAGTGTATGTGTATATTGAAGTGTGATAAACAAACAGACGAAATTAATAATGATTGAAAATGTTGTTAGCTTCTCGCAACAATTAAAATTGATGAGGCACATTTTGTTATATTGTCTTTTCCAGCAGAAGATTCATCATTTGCCCGCTGGCCGAATTCTTGACAAATCTGCAAAGTTCTAACTTTTTATAAAAAAAAGAAGAAAAGATAAATCGTTGTTTGTGTGTTTACATTTTACAAAATCTACTCATTTTGTTATAACTAAAGTATATTCCGCTCTTTAATAGTGTATTTGCATTCTGCTTTATATTTATGTTTGTTTTTAATTTGTCTTCTGCTACTTTGGCAACGCAATTTTGCTGTTTCAATTAAAATAAACTTGGTCGTCATCGTTTGTGGTGTGCAAAAAAGAAAAAATACAATTTTATTGACCGGTTGGCGCCAAAGCGCAAAAAAACGCGATCGTATCACTTTAAATCATATAGTTTTCTATCTCAACCGTCAGCGGAACTGTCTCAATTGATGGGGGGAACTGGCTTATCTAGAAAGTCGGCCCACCAAAAAAAACAAGAAAGAAAACGTCAGTCGGGCATGCCGACCGTGTAATACCCTCTGAGCTTCGTTTCCAATTATAAGTTCATTTTGGACTGCTTACAAGCAGTGCACTGCTTAAATTTTATACACACAAGCAGTGCACTGAGTGAGTTTTAAATACACAAGCACTGCTTGTGCACTGCTTGTCAACACTGCAGCGTAAACGAAAGCAGTGCACTGCTATTGGGATAACAATATAAGTTTGTATGACAAACTTTATTAATTATAGTCCGAATTTAATGAAATTTTCACAATCGTTTGATATTATTTGTCTGCAAGTGTATGCTAAGTTACAAAACTATACGTTAAGAAATAAGTGAGCCAGCCGCTTGCAAAAGTTACAAAGAAGGTGGGCGAAGGAGGCGTGGCATCCAAAAAATTTTGATGCCATTGTTTTTATATTGCATCTAGCAACCTGCATGATAAAATTGGTGTCCCTAGGTGCCGTAGTTACCGAGATATTCGCAAAAAACCTGTATTTTTTCCGAGGTATGTCTGGTTTTTCGCTTATTGTGGGCGAATGGGGCGTGGCATCAAAAAAAGGAAACAAACTTGTATTGACTGACTAAATATGTGGTCGATACTGACCAAGTTTGAACTTGTAGCTCTTACCATCTCTGAGATCCTTTCGTTCATACGGACGGACAGGGGGACAGACGGACAGACGGACAGACGGACATGGCTATATCGACTCGGCTGTTGATGCTGATCAAGAATATATATACTTTATGGGGTCTGCCACGCCTCCTTCTGCCTGTTACATACTTCTGACAAACCCATTATACCCCTCAGAGGGTATAAAAAGAGATTCAGAAATTGTGTGCAATTTATTTCAATTGCCAGTCGTCGCAATAAACGCTAATAACTTTGTAATTTAGACACCAAAAATACATTTAACGCAAGCAAAGTGATTAAAAATTTTGCCAGACTTAAGCTGAATCACATGAGACGACGACTACTAAATGATGATTGTCTTGTTCTTTTGCTAATGAACATCAAACGTTGGCAAAACTCAAGAAGTCAAAGAGATTTGAAGAAAAAGAAGTCATTGGATCATTTGCATAATTGATCATAAACATCAACGAGGCGTGCTATGAGTGACAATTTAGGAGCCGAGAAACCACCAACGTAGTTTAAAATTTGGACTAAAAATCTACTCCACTATTTTCTGTTGGATAAGATAGGGCTTCAACACTATTTTGAATGATTTACAACATATACCATATAGTTTAATTCGATTTAAGTGATTTTAAAGAACACACAACACTTTGATAATCAACCCAGAACACTTTCCATAACAGCAAATCACAGTAATTGCCATAAAGCACACACCATTGTCACAACTTTCTAACACTAACCCAGTTAAATTGTTCAATGACACGTAGCACATTAAAGAGAGGCCCAGTGGCCCAGGCCCATGCCCATGCCCATACCCATGCCCATGCATATGCCCAGGCCTAGACCTTCAATCTACAGACTCGAAATATCTTTAAAGTCTAGAGAGTTGAGTTCTTTATGGCATTTTGGGCATAAGAATGGTCATGCCTCGACGTTTCGACCACTTTCTTCATTCATCAAAAGCACATAAAGCCACATTTCACCACAAATATGTGCAATGCGCCAAAGAATACAATAAATAGAATGTGCGACTGTCTGTCTGCCTGTCTCTCTGTCTGGCTGTCTATCTGTCTGTTTAAATGAAAAGTTAATCAAAGAGTTGAAACCGAAAATCAACAGCAGAGCTTTAATAATGGGAATCAAGAAAAACTGCGTGACTGTATTACTAATTATGCTTAAATAAACAAACAATCGGCAAAGCACAATGTGACAAACTTGAAAGTTTCGCTTCGGCCTCAGGCAAAGAAAAACCAAATAAACAAGCATTGAAAACTAAACAAACTATCGCATACTCGTACAAATTTATGACAAAGAGTACTGCTAAAAAAAAAGAGCTTAAAAACAACAACAAGAAGAACCACAAAGAACAACAAATTCATTGAGTCCCAAGTGCAGTCTGTCTCTCTCGACATTTGCCCGGAACTTTCAAATTAGTTTGTGTTGTTTATTGCGCTTTGCAATTAGTGTTTACTTCTTGAGCCCTGATAAGACATTTTTTGGGGCGCTTCTATATGGTTTTATTATTTATGAAGTTGGCTAAATGAGCAATTCAGTACCCTAAAAAATTGTTATGTACACAGTCATAAATAAGCAATATCAAAGCAGATCTTATCTTCTTTTTACTGATTGTACTTTCTTTACAAAACTAACGAAAAATAAAATTATCTTAGATAAGAACACATATTCAAATTTTATTTTTTGAGTGCATCGTGCAAAGATATTAACTCTGCAAGTGCAAAAAAAACACACAATAATTTATTATAATATATTTAGCTATAAAAACTTAGAAGAAACTTTTGTGTTTTAATTTAAAAAGCATGAAATAAATTTCTTCAGTTTTTAGGTTCCTCTGTTGATTATAACAATCTTTGGATGGCCTAAATTGATAGAAAAAAGGTAAGATAATTGAAATTACACTTATCATTTAATCATATCTGACATTAATCAATTATGAAATTCTTTATCCATGCTATGTAAATGAAATAAAATTTGATAAACCTATAGAACCTATGTTCAATAATAGTATTAATCTATTCAAAAAAATTAAATTTTTAAATAACATATGGGTTCTACAAGAACTTATAAGTAGCCAAATTAAATATACTCAAACTAAAGTTATTTCCAAATATATTCTATAACTATAATCGGCTTAAACCTAAAATGTACTTTACAAAATTGCATTTGAATCAAAACAAATAGAAAAAAACTGGCTAATCATCGTTATAGGAGCTGACGACAATCTAGTTATATCTTATCGCCTGATGACCAACAGTGACAAGTTCCGGCATTATTTATTAAAGAACATGTGAAATTGATAAAGACAATTCTAAACTTGGTTATTTTCAAGGTATATAAATAGAAGCTGATGGCGTTGTTGTGTTAAGTTGACCAAAGCGGAAATTGGCTATTAGCTAGGAAAAGGGCCAGCTGTTGACTGGTCCGCGTGTGTGTGTGTGTATTCAAGAGTATTGAACCGAGTCAGTGTTGGGCAATATTCAAAAGATAAACATACAGATCACAGCCGACACAATATTAAATGACAGACAAACAAGTTGAGGGGCGGTTAGGGGAACCTATAAGTTGAAGTTGAAGCTGATCAATGGCTGTTCATTCAATTTAGTGTGCAGCAAGAAAGCAAAGCGTAAACTGATTGTGATCGACAGACTGGACTCTGGAGAGACTGACCACAGAGCAAGCGAGTGATAGAGAGAGAGAGAGAGAGAGAGAGAGAGAAAGATGCATGGAACTTGCGGTGCAGTGAACTTTTGCAGCTCAAGAGAGGCCAACAAACGCTAACTTGGCTAGAAGAGCGAAGAGTGTGCAGCAGAGACACGCATATGGTCATCGCTATATGTTAGGGAGAGAGGAAATGATGGGCGATCAGAGGAGTAATCGGGGTGGGGTGAACTAACCAACTAATAACAAACAACCGGCTTTTTTGACGAGGAGAGCAGACGACGAAACCTGAAGACGAAGTAGAAGTGAAAGACGAAGACTTTTGTTTACTTTGTAAGCAGCCACGAGATCGCGAGTGTTATGGACGGCTACAAATTTTGTTGTTGCCACAAAAACTTGTTGCATGTAGTTGTTGTTGTTGTTGTTGTGGGGCATGCGCATAAGTCACTACACAAATTGCACAAATTCCACACAGTCAGCTAAAAAAAAAAAAAAGCAACCATCTGTCGTCACTTGGTGGTGGCACTTTAAAGCTCCACTCTGCAAACAGCAGCGTTTTGCAACACTGGCCTCGATCAGCGATCGGAGGTGAAGGCCGCAACATCGCATTGCACATACATAATTGCATTGCCCGCAGACCAGACAGACACCAACTAACTCAACTCCCCTCAAGTCCAAAAAAAAGCAACTCTTGAGCATAGCGAATTCACAATAATGCGCATTTTATTAGACTCTTTCGCGCTCTCTTTCTCTCTCTCTCTATTTCTCTATGCATCTCTCACATGCGAGTTCATTTTCCGCTTCAACACGATTTTCATTTAAATTTTCCAAAGCGTTGCCCTTTGCATTTCGCTATTTCGCTCTGTGTGTGTGTGTGTGTGTATGTATTTTCCAGGAAGGAAATGCTTTTGCATAGAGGCCTCAAGCCTCGAGGTGTTTGACGTGTGTGAGAGATTGTGGCATTGGCTTAGGGTTGTCAGGTTTCTTTGCGCCAAATGCCCTTAGACATTTGACGGAATTGCATTTCAACAAAAATATCCACACATGTGGCAAGACTGTTGAGCATAGAGTTACAATGATTCATTGAGAAATGTCGAAAGAAAAAAAAAGATGCCTTAAGCCTCAGATATTCGTGATTATGTTAAGGCTAAGCGTTACTTTAAGTTCATGTGTGTGTGACAACTGACAGACAGCTTAACCAAAAGTTAAGTATTTATAGGATTGCCAACTGTTTATGCATGTCTGGCAACGCCAAAACAGTGTTGTTAGCAGTCATATCATATATAGTTGTGTAATTTTAAAAAATCAATGTTTCTATACTTTCGAATATTTTACTTTAACATGTAATATAAGTTTTAGGCTACTTTTTCCACTGTAAAGGCATTAGCGTTGCCACATAGTTTAAAAATTAAAACAAGTAGATTGAATGCAGGTACGTTTACAAAAACAAATAATAAAATGTATCAAAAAATGCTTAGACTGTTCAGCTTCGTTGAAGTTCATAGCTTCAGAGTAAATAGTAAAGAAAACTCGATATTAATCCATATAATCCTGAACCAGTCTTATCGCATCAGAGTTGCCACATACCATGTAACTTAAGTTTATTTTTGGACTGAACACGCATGTATTTATTTGGCTTTTTTTTTTTTAGCTAATTCCAACTTTAGGTTTCCAATTTATTGTGCCCATTTTAAGTCCTAACCCACATTTGTTGGCAATAGATCTACCAAATGATCTACTTCAAAACCGCTCTTTCTCGAGACTAAAGAAAACACGCACAACTCTTTCAATTAGCGTGGGGTCTACCAAAATAATAACAAAAAAATAAATAAAACGAAAAAGCGATCTTCAATGTTTGATGCTGTTCCGATGGAGTCCATGGCAGCCCCCATCATGAGATTTGTGTCTTGCATTTTCCAAAAGCGCATCGACATGGCAAACAATTCAACTGCTATTTATTTTATTTATTGCAGTTACTGTTGTTGTTGTGGCTGTTGTTGCTGGGGTTGTTGTTGTTTTTGTTGTGGCTTTCGTGTTCAGTTTAAACTGGCTTCATAGAAATAAAAGTGAAATTTTCACAGGAGGAGAAAATGTTGCAAAACATCGGAGGCGACGCGACGCGACGCCAAGCTTTACGAGTTTTTCCAAGCACTCTTTGGAGTTCGCCATACATACACTTTTTATTATCAGCATATACAATTTATTTGGCTTAATAAAATTAAATAAATTAATAGATTTTGTGCCTAATTTAAGCAATTATCAGTATCAAAAAATAGATGAAATAATGGTTTCTTATTATCAGTAGCTCTAGTTTAAAGATGTTGTTCATTTAATTGGTTTTCACTTAGATTAATAGTTTAACTTTGATGGCAGTTTTACAGATCGAACTTGAAACTGGAATTCAAAATTAGTTATGCGTTTTTTAAACAATGTCAATACGAAAACTTGTTAATCGGTAATTGGAGACCAAAGGTTTTGGATATTTAAATATTTTTTAATAACAACAGATCGGTCAATGTAGCCATGAGTAATACGAGCCCATTTATCAAAATAAAATACAATAAAACCAGAGAGAATAAAAAAAGAAGAAAAGGTGGAGACTGAGGCTGAAAAGTGTACGACAGGCTCGAAAATTATGCGTTAATTAACATGACAGCAGTGGGGGCTGCGGATAAAAGTGGTAAAGAGCTAAAAGATCTTGAAGGTTATGCGTGGAGAGCGAAAGATCTGGTTTAATACGCTCTTTATGCTATACATATGTATGTAAGTATAAATCGACTTTGACATGTGACCCCACACCATTTGACCTTCACAGCAGCTAACACCAGCAGCAACAACAATGATAATGTCTTGACTCTGAAAAGAAATAACCCAAAACTGTAATTGGGCATCGCATAAAAAGCACTAACCAGAACGAATATACAAAAAAACAGATCGATCACAATATAAATGTAAATTGTAAATTGTTAATTGCATTTAATGCCCATTTCTCAATTCCCAATACTCAATTGAAGCACATAAATTAAGTATAAAGTGCTTGAAAAACAGGCAAATGACAATTTGATAGATAAGGCAAATACAAAAAAAAATATATAATAAAATATTCAAGTGCTAATAAAATCAATTACTGAGAAATGCTTATCAAATGCTCAAAACTTAACGCTAATTAGATGATTAACAAAATTATAATATGCATCAAGTGTAGGTAGCAAATGAGCGATTGTGATGCCGTCGTTTTCTTAGCGTTGTTGCCAAATTTCACTAGAGCAATGTACTAGTCGGTTGATTCAAGACTTATTACAGAAAAGTAGAATACAACTGAAAAACGCCACAAAATTCAGTTCAACTTTACTTTGCACCTTTGACACACTGATATGCATTTAAACAGTGTTGCGTAGCGTTGCAATTTGAACATTTGCTCTAATTTTCTGAACAATGTTAGCTGGGCAAACAAAAACACTCTTCAGCAAAAGGCAAACATTCAACTTAATTGCTACAAAAATGTAAACAAAATCATATGAAATGAAATAATAAAAAAAAGAGAATGCTTTTGCACCTGGAGGGCGCTTAGGGCGATGTGCCGCTAAACAAATACGACTGATAATTGTTGATAAACGTTGACGCTCTTTGATAGTGTGCTCTGGTACATACATATGTGTTTAGACAGTGTACACTGTCCGCTATCTGCAACTGTTGACTTTAATCAAATAATACACTCATGCGCCGTTGCAGGAGGCACTAAACTTCAGTTCAATTAAGGCGCAGCTGTAGGTGCAATCAGAGTTCTATTTGCATAACTGGGCCAGCTGGAGGCATAGCGTATCATCATTTCTCAACGATAAGGGCCAACTTCAAGGTGTGAATAATGCAAAATTAATATAAATAAATTATATTACCGGAAATCAGACAGCTGCAGTCTCAAGGATTGCACGTAAGGCTATAAATTTAAAAAAAAACTGATTATATGCTCTATATATAGAGACTACATATTGGATCCAACAAAGGATTTAAATTTGCTAGAACGCAGTAAAGGGCAGTGTAAACAAGGTGGACAGATTAGCTCTGCTAAATCTTTAAGTACTTACACACCGAGTTTACACTGTTAAACATCTGTGCAAGGTAAATTTAAAAAGCTTTGGCTTTTTTATCTACCTTTCTGACTTCCTTTATCACATGCAGCTACATATACACATTCGCCCTAAATATTAACTATGCCTTATGCATTATATATTATAACTTTACGAGGCACACACATCCATACCGACACCGTCACACTCGAGGCACAACTTGACGCGTTGAGTTTACTTGCAACACTGAGTCGAAATGGCAAAAGGAAGGCAACAACTGATAAGCGCTCATAACTGTTAAAACGACAAAAAGAGACGATGTTGTTAAGTTGACTGTGGAAAGGATATATGTTTCATTTTGGTATGTGAATAAAGCCATTTGCATGCCCAAACTTTATGCCAACCCATTTAATATTAGAAAATGGAAAAAAAAAATAATCTGTATCTAAAAACCTTTGTTGGTAAATGCATTTTAAAGCTATATACAAACATTAAAGTTTATGTATCCAACTGTATATTTGTTAATATAGGTCACAAGCTGTCGACTTTGCAACAACTTCGTTGCACTCGTTATCCTTCGGGAGCCCGACACACCCCATGAAAACTCTCTTCTCTTCTCTTCTCAATTCAACAGCTGTTGTTCGTTTAACAGCTCGCTGTTATGGTTAACAGCATGTTACTCCAACTGTTACTGCTACAATGTATCTTGTATCTATACTCGTTCAACATTTGCAACTTCACTTTAGGTCCATGTGTTTTTCGTTTCTTGTTATACACACACACGTATGTAGCAGCAAAATGTTGATACATTCGTATTTTATAATTAATTTTGAATTGCTCTCGGGGCTAGGTCAACAGTTTTACCATATATTCCCTGCCTCCCATTTTGAGCTGAGCTCGCAAAATTCGCCTGGGGTTGCGAAATGTTTCTGGGCTGATAAGCAAATTGCTAATGCTTTCAATTTTCAATTAGTGGCACAAAAAGGAAATCCTTTAGGAAAATATATATGTATTGTGGCTGTAGGCAAATATGTATTATTATTCCATTGGGGTAACTTTTACATTATGATATTAAATTTCGGCGTAGGCTTAGTAAGTTTGACTTCTTATTGCCTCCAAGTGTGCTTTTGTAGCATTTGAAAGCTTATAAATAAACGATACTCAGAATTTCATATTCAATAGCAATTCGACCGTTTTTCGCTTTTCTAATTCTTAGCTATAAGTCAGCAATACATTTTTTTTTAATTTTGTATATTGAGTTTCTAACTCTTAATACATCATATTTACATTAAAGCTTAAACTTGACTCTTGTTCTACTTTATTGTGTATATCGCGACGTCTCCAGCTTGATTGTATTAATTTCCTATATATCGACTTACTAAATTTTAACGCAAATGCAACAGAAACGCATAACTATTAATTAAACAGACACTAATAGCATTGAAAATATGTATATTAAAATACATTTAGTAGGAAGCTACATTCAAACGAATTTCCCAGAGTATTAAAACAGATAGGCAGACGATAATCGTGTTTTAATGATAAGCAGACAGACAGATAAGACCCTGCATTTTAATTACAGCCAAATACGAACTAATAAATATTAAATGCCACTGCAGACGCCGGTAGCGCCCTCAGTTCGATAGGAAAACCCAAAACCCAAAACCCAAACTCTAACTCTAACAAATTGTGAACGCATTAAATCGAACAAAAAACAACAGCAGTAATCCTAATGACAGATACATATATCTAAATAAATATATACATATATGTATATGTGTGTATGTATGTATCTATTTATAGGCAGTATCTCACTCTCTCATATGGTTAAGGCTTATAGGCCCAGTTAAGATCGGAGCAAAAAGAAATCACCCCCTGCGGCATTTCCGTTCGTGTTTCATTCAGACGAAAACCAAGTTGAGGGCGAGATTAGAGACTCAAGTGTGGAGAAGGAAGCCTCGAAACTAATCCCAGGCAAGTGCATTTTCATTTTCCAGTCTGTCAGCTGAACAACAGCAACAACAACTACAAAATAGTAGTAGAAAAGTGTGTAATGATATGAAGGCGACTCTGAGAGACCCAGTACTTGTGAAATGCAAAAAACTATCAAGTTTTTCAAAACATTATTATGAATTAAATTGAATTTTTTGGTATTGCATAGACCCTTTAGACTAGTCAAGTGCAGGGTATGGAAAGAGTTTCGTGGTCTGCGTGTGAAAAATGAAAATGCCTCGAATAACAGGTAAGTTAATAAGCGACTGCGGCTCGAAAGGGATACAAAGAGAAAGACAGAGAGAGAGACAACAACAAGTTGAAACCCAGTCGAAACAAAAGCATTTCACTAAATAGTCGGCATTGTTTTGTTACCTGTTGGGATGGCGACCATGTCGGCGACAACAATAACAAAAACAATTCGTTTCACGCTACCGACGCTGTCTCATGGCCAAAAGAGAGAGAGATAGACCAGGAATAAGCGAACCACCTGTCGTATGGGTTCCTATAAACATTTTGTACAATAATTGCACAAGTGTCACTTGGACACCGCTAGCCAGAGAGAGAACAAGTGATAAATACACAGAGAGAAAGATGGAATGAGATAGAGCAATAGTAAACTGTATATGTTGGGTGGTAATTTCATTACGATTTGTCACAGCTGGGCAAAGAGTCAGTTTTATGGTCCCACTCTGAATGGAACCTACTTAAATTGTTAAGTGCACACTACTTGGGTGGGTTTTCCTGTTACTCCCTCTCTCTCCCTCTTACTCTTTTTTGTATATATACTATATTACATAACTGTCTATGGGAATTATGACTTGGCAAAAAAAAAAAGAGTCAGCTGGCAATTGTTTAGAATTAAAGTGTAAACACACCACGCAAAACTGATATTGTTTTTCACTTGTTAAACAAGTTTATTTCCCACAACACCATAAGCTCAACTTATGGTTACGATTATATAAGAGGTTTTGTATTTATAATATTATGGCAACAATTTTCAAATATTATAAATATATATATATATTCGTCATTAATAATACACAGTTTAACCTAGATGAAATTATTATGTGTCTCTCAACAGATATTACATTTATGTGATTAGTAAGCTGATAGATACCACGCTGAGGAATTTTTCAATTACTGAAACTCTTAAGCGGAGGAAAACTCAATTGAAATCTAAATTGTCCGCTCTAAGTTAACTCATTTTTTCAGATTTTTGGGATAGTTAAAATTTTTTTAAATACTTCATAACCCATAAGAAATCCTCAGTACGAATTATAAATTTCTTCAGAATGTGTACACACTGTTAAGTAATATTTACATAGCAGCAGTGTTGCACAACTTAATACTATAATTTTACAATAGACAATATATAAATGCTGTAAACTAAAATATTTTGAAAATAATCGAATCAAGGATTGATAAGTACGTATAATTGTATATACAAATATGCATTCTTCCGTTTGTTTTATTATTATTATTATTATTAATAATCAAATTATGGATTGATAATAACGTGAAATTTTATATACAAATATGCATTCTTCCGATTATTTATTTAAGAACGTCATTTCTTAAATCTATTTTTAATCTAGGAAAATATTTGCTTTAAATTTGAAGATAAGATAAGAAAGTGAATCAGTAATAAAATAAACTGATTAAATACATGTACATATACATACATACATATTGCTTTTATTTATTAAGCAAATATTACAGCTTATTGATATTTTTTACAACACAGTATTGTTACTGAAGTAATGAAAGATTCTAGTCAATCTATATTGGAATAAATTAAACACACCGAGCTACTGGAGTACCAATAATAATTTAGGCAATAGAAACATATTAAAGTGACTTGCAGTTTTCGTACTTCAAAAACAAAATATACAAAGATTATAGGGCCTTTAAAAGTGTTTTCCAGTCAGATCATAAAGTTTTTACATGCAAAATCTTAGCACTTAGCAACCCATCTAGCATAACAATCGATATACTTTCAGTTGTAAAAATGGTTTACAGCGCTTTCAAATGGTTATTAATGTGAAAAGTGGTAAGCACGTCAAATGAAAATGAAATGTTTTTCAGCCAGTGTGTACACACTCACAAACATGTATTGATGTGTATGTAGTTTGGTGGTATGTAATTCTGATTACCTCAGTTTTGTCTAGTTGCCACAAAACCAGGCGACTCGAATGGCTAAAAACACTTTCAGCCAGCAAACAAGAGAGAGATAGAAAAACCAACAACAAAAGTCCAAATCAAAATGGCCATAAAAAATGAAAATTGCAACTTTGGAAATTATGCGGCAAACAAGTTTTAAGCATGCGGCACTTGAAACTGCCACCAGGGGGGATATGTAGGGGTGGGAGAAGCGGTGGGGGCATGTGGAGGGGTGGAAGGGCAAGGCGGTGCCAAAATTCACGTAGCAATTGCAAATTGCAAACTGCATAAGAGTTGGTTGGTAGCCATTGGAGCCACCCTTTTGTTGCAGTAGATTTTCCAGCTGCTACTAGACTACACAACACAACACTATAACTACACTTGGCTCTGCACGACACACATGTATTATTATCATTTGTATCATTAAGAAGCGGCTTCCGCCTCGAAGCTACTACTACTACAGAAAACCCCTCCAAATACATACATAAATTGACGCACGGGCGCAAAATAATAAAGATGGGAACAAAAACAATAAACAAAATACAAAAAAAGGCAACGGAAAAATAAAATGTTGCTGCCGCTTGCTAAAATAACAACAGAAGCGACATAGGAGAAAGAAACTAAAACGAACTGGGAAACGCGTGTGAGAAAAGGCAATACCAAACAGTGAGTGAGAGAGAGAGAGAGAGAGAGAGAGAGGAGATACACGGAGAAAAAGTGAATTGATTTTCATGTGTGTGGCGGAAAAATGTTTTTGCTTTGGGAAATGCTTTTGGATAATTGTGTAATGTGTGCTGGTCCCACACAATTCCCCACTCTCCCCATCACCCACCCTCTTGCACACTCTTGAGAGAAACAGCATTGCCAATTGCTGAAAAGAGTTAAAAAGTAGAAGCTAAAACAACGTTGCCAACTGTCAGCTGTCAACTGCAGACGGAGCGATTTATTATTGTTGTTGTGGGTGGATAGAAAAAGACAGCTAGAAGCTGGCCAAGTAAAAACAAACCAAAATTAATTGAAAGAACCCAAGTCTAGCACAGTAAACTAACGCTGTGCAACACTGAAAGCTGCAGCTATGTAATAGATCCTAAACAGTGTGTACACACTACAGAAAAACAAATTGATATTATTAGCTTGAAAAACAATATTACAAAAATTAGATAGAAGTCCCACTTGTAACTTATAAAATATTGTGTTATACATAAATTGCATATATTAAAGTATACCAAGGAATACGTGGTGAAAATATTTTAAAATAAAAAATTAAATAAATGATCAGAAATTGAAACTTTAAACGTTTTTTTTTTTTCAAATACCAGTATTGAATTCAACGATCAACACTCAAAAACTACTAAACCAATCATTATAAAATTTTTCATAATTTCATATATCATTAAAACCCCAATTTTTCAGCGCTACAAGTAGGATAAACCCCTTAAGTTTTACGCAGGTTTATATTTACCACAACAAAAAAAAATTATATTTTTGACATATTTTTGAAATTTAGATTTTGTAATAAAAAATGTAAAAAACAGAAAGTTTCAAAATCTAAAGTATTCAATTATCACATAATTTCAAAAGAATATTTTTATTATGATTACAGTTTTCTTTAACACTTGAAACGTTTTCAATAGATAAGAATACAAATGAAATCTAAAACTCATCTGAATTCGTTTCAGAAATCGGCCAAATGTCAGTTTATTCGTATTATTTACATAATTTTAAATTGAATTCTTAACAATGTGTACGCACTGCAGCTCAACAAAAACGGAATACAAAATGTTTTAGTAATTTTTTTAGTTTTAATAATATCAACTGTGTTTGCTTAGTTTTGAACCTTTTATATCAATTTTAAATAGTGGTGTTTTTTTTTTTAAATATTAAAAAAAGTGCTTTTGTCATTTAAAGAAAAAATTCAATTAATAAATATTATTTATAAGAAAGTAAACCAATTGTTAAGGATTTATGTATGTACAATGCCTGATAAGCTATTGAAAATATGTAGCTATTTGATATTTTGGTCATTGAATTGAATTGAATTGCAGTGCCAATTGCAAATTGAAGAGACGGAACTGTCTATAATTACCAAGGTGGGGGTGTAACCCTAGACTTCGCTAACTGCCTTTCTCCACAGATCGACGCCCTTCTTCTTCTTCGTCATCGTCATCTTGTTATTATTGTTGTTGACAATTGTGTGTTGTATGTTGCGAAAGCTGTCAGTTCCAAAAAGCAAATGAAGCATGAAGCATTTGGCTGGTAATACTATCCAAGTTGAAATTTGCAAGCAAAATACAACAACAACAGCAAAAAATGCGTCGCCCTGTCGCACAACTAGGCGGCAACCCTGCCACAGCTGCATTCCGCAGTTGCAATCAAATCAACTTTCCAATGATGGATTTTTTGTTGTTTTTTTCCATCATCTTACGATTATAATTTAGCCATTTTTTTTTTCATTTTGTTTTTTTTTATCTGTATTTTGCCATTACCTTATTAGCTAAAAAAAACCTGTTGGCATAGACGCGATGGCAATGTCGATCCACTGATGATGATGATAATATCAAAAAATCAAAAAAATAAAAATAAATAAATGCTCAGAGGCGCCTAAATGTTATTAGCCGCGTTGGAATGAAAAGTGGGAGGGGCGAAAAAGCGCAGAGGTATTTTTGGTACATGCAAAGTGAAAATGAAAATGATTCGTAATAGAAAATTGATTACACTCAAAAAACAACTCAAAAAAAAAAGCAAAAGCGAAACATAACAAGCCTTGACATTAAAAAAAAAAAAAAAAACATTTTATATTAGTATATACTATATAATACCATATATAGAGAAGTTATTACAATTCCATGTTCGCAGAACGTGAAACAACAAGACCACCAATCGATGCCACTCAACATCCAGGTGATCAGGAGGATAACTTTTTTATGGCCTTGCTATCCATGTTACTGCTTGTCATACTCATCTGCTGCTGTTACAGTTGTGTCAGCAAATAGTACAAGTACAATCTAAAACTAAACTAAATCCAGCTATGCAATGGTCACACTACAATCTACAACTACGGAGTTTTGCAGAGCAAGAAGACACTCTGTTATTTATGTTTTTCCATTTTGTTGTCATTTTATTTGCTATTATTTCGTTTGTTGTCTATATTTGCATGAATAAATTGAAACTAATTAGGTGTGTACACACCGGCTAAAGCTGCAAGTCCAATATCCAATTGGCATACATGTACATGTACATTGTACACTGTTTACGCGATAGGCAAAAACGATCGCCACGATAAACGATAACTGCAAAACTTACCAAGCAAACTGTTGTGTTGTTGCTGTTGTTCTTCTTGTTGTTCTTGTTGTTGTTGGTTTTTTGTTGCTGTTGTGAATATTGTTGCAGTTAGTTTTAGTCCAATTCTGATTTGCGTTGTGCGTTGAACAAATTATAAAAATGTTAGAACACGCGTTTCCAAGTTTTTCTCTTTTACGTTTTCTTGCTGTTTGTTGTTGTTGTATCAAAATGAGATGTATTAGAAAAATCTGTGCACACATACATACATACACAAAGAACAGCAAACGAACTCAGTGGAACAACACAAACAAACACGTTTCAGCCGTGTCGCTGTGTGCGTGCGTCTGTTTGTGTCAGTGAGTGCACTATGGGGCATTTTTACATTTTTTTAGAATTAATTAATAGCTCAAGAACTGTGCAAGATAGAAGTTTTTTAATATTTTACATTCGATTTTATTATTAAAACGACACCAAACAAAATCCTACTCTTGTTAAATTTCTTTACATTTCAAAGAAATTTGCACTTAAAAAAATTGAGTTTACTAAAAAATTAATTTAATTTCCAAAATTTAATACAACGCACAACATTTTTAAAAAGGAGTTTTCTACTAATACAAAGCTAAAAACATCACTGGACTCAGTCCAATACAAATTTTGCATCAATCTCTTATGGGTTTAAGATGGGCGACACTTTAATCGAACCTTAAAAATGAGCTCAGTACAAGCATTTTCTCTTCTTTTGAAGCAGCTCTATTAAAGTGCTGTTAACTTAACAGAGTTCTATAATTTGAAGATTTTTGGTATGTAAAAAAATGTTTTGAGTTTTCCTTATGTGTTGCCATCAAAAAAATATTATTTTTATATATTTGAGAAACAGACATTATTCCAAAAAAAAATGGCAAAATTCCCATAGTGCAGTATTTGTATGTATGCATATGTATGTGTGCGATTAGAACTGTTGTTGTTGACCGTTTATGGCTGTTGCTGTTGCCTTAACTGTCGTCGTTGTTAGTTGTTGTTGTTGTTGTTGTAGTTGTTTGTTGTTGTTTCTAAACTGGTATTAGCTGTGAGCCAAGGTATGTAACTTAAGCAGCACAACACATAATAAATACAACATTTTGTTGTACTCTTAATATTATTATTATTTTTTTTTTTGATTCACTTGAAATGGGCAACGTTTTCATTTCAGTTGTATATAAAAAATTGCACCGACTTGAAAATAAAACGGAACTCTCAGTTACACACACACCAACTCAGGCATACATTCACATTCTCGCACACACACATACACATACAGCAGCCGAAACGCGGCGCGCTAAATTCACAAATTTTCCAAAAGCACAGGTGTGTTTTATTATTTATAATTTATTTATACATTTATACATATAGGCAGCCAGCAACCGTAGCAAATGCAATTATGCTTTTGTTTCTTACAATTTTATTTTGTGTGTCGGCACAGTATTCATATTGTGTACCAATAATAATAACTAATTAAAATCATCACTTTTTTTCGTTTAAAACATCGCATAGACTACTGACTAACGCGCACAACCGACGAACCAACGACGACGACCGCACGCTTCGACAACAAATTTTACAATAACAAAGTGGCACAACAGCGTACTGGAAGAGAGCGCACAAGAGGCTAACATTCGCCCAACTGTTAGCAACAGCAGCGAGCTCTGTTAAAAATTGCTGTAACAAATGCCGTTACTTGGGCAAAACACAAAATTACAAAAAAAAAAATCGCTAACAAATAGTTTATGTTGTTGATGTCAATTAAATAAATGCGGTAATTTAAATAATTAACTAATTCTAAAATAAAACACTAGCAAGCGGCTCTGCTGCACAAAAACACGCGCGATAAACGCTAGCGTTTTTAGCCGCTCGCTAACTTTAACATAGTGCTGTTATAAGCTGCTCGCACGAGCTGTTAAGCTTTACAGTCTGTTAACTTGTCATTTGTCACTCTCTCAATCGCTTAACGCTCTCCGGCTGTTAACTTAACATGACAGCAAATCAGCTGTTGGGGGCAGCTTTGGCGCTAAAATCTAAAATTTAAATGTTTTGCTATAACTTATACATTTATTTAACTAAACTAGACAAAAAGCATATAGTCTATAAACTTTATGAGATTACATATAAATATCAGCGAGTTACTTTGGAGATTACGAGTATAACAGTTTGTAGCTAATATCATATTTTTTTGATTTTCTTAATTTTTGGTCTTAAGCGTGCTTTAAATCTCGCAAATCCGGATACAATGCTCCGGCATTAATGTAATTTGCTTGCGGTTTACGCAATTCGCGCTGGTAGTCAATAACAACAGCTTCGCCCGTTTTCTTCACCAGCTTCTTGGCCAGACCCTTGGGCGTTATATAGTTTACATTTTGGCTAATCACAAACGCATTTCCCACCGTATCAAATGTGCCGTGAGCCAAATTTCCCGCCGAAGCGCCATATCTAGAAAATACAAAAAGGTAATTAATGTGAAAACTAGGCTTTTATAAAGATTTTAATAATTTTTATAATACTCTGCTCTTCCCCTAATCCTTGTATTCTGTTCATTTTTGTTTCTACTTCTTTAATCACAATCCTAACCAACTTAAAACTTGAGTCTGTACAGTTAAGTAATGCAATAAAACTTTAAAGTTGTTTATTTTTAATATGTAGACAAATTATAAGTATGCAGTATGAGCAATAATAATAAAGAAAATGCATAAATATGTTATAAAGTTTTTTCCAACAAAAAACCAATAATAAGACTATTTTATTGAGAACTATATAATCAATATATTTGTGTAAATCTTTCCAATCTAATAGTACATTGGTTTTTACTTTGACTATTTTTAAAATCTGATTATAAAATAAATAGCCCAATTGATCAAAACGAATACAGATTAGTTTTAGATTTAATTTATTAAAAAAAAAGGGGTGTGTCAATACGACTTGTTTAAATTTGAAAAATTATGTATTTTGTGTGGAGAAAAACTAAAACTAATCTATATTCATTTCAAAAATCAGTCTGAGGATCAGTTAACATTTTTTAGAGCTTAATTCTCCATAAACTTTTGAATATTAAGCACTTCTTGAACACTTTAATTGATATATCCCCTTTACATTAACTAGAAATATTTACTGCTTTGTTTTTACCTATAAATAAAATACAAATTATTCCTAGTAGAATCGTCTACGGGTTTTGTGCCTTAAGTAAAATAAACAAAAACAAAAAGGGGCTACGACTACGTTTTTCTTGCTTTAAATTTATAAATTCACTCAATATTAAAGAATGTTATTTGAAAAGATTTAGATAAATTTATATAGCCCTTTTGGGTGCTAAAACCACGCAGATTAAGTTACTACATAAAAAGAAAATGATTACCAGAGCCGATAGCTTTAGAAAAGTCTGTATAAATAACTCTTGTTAAAATATTGTTAACCAATCTATCGTATGTTTACTATGCAGTTTATATTGATCTGATTGGATTTTTCTGGGGTTTTCCCAAAAAAAAATGTTGTGTTCAACTTTTGAATATCTTGCACACCTCAGACTTTTGAACTGTTTAAATTGTTATCGCTTCAGTAACTAATTTTTATTTAACCTAACTATGCACGTCATAGCATAACTGTGCACCTGTCCAGCTCTAGTGGAAGCCCGACTTAAATTTTTTGGAATTCCATTTCTGGAAGCATAAAGATCACCGAACGAATTTTTAAAAAAGCTAGACTTTCCACCCCCATAACTTTAATGAAGGAAATTCAAATATCCGGTCAGCTAAGGGTCTTATAGAACAAGTATCTAGTATAACCTATCCTAATCTAGCTACTAGTGTTATCTTGTAGTTATATTGAGCCATTTAAATAGCTTCATTATAAACAACTTACTTGTGCTCAATGATCTTGACGGAATTCTCGCTCAGATTGTTGCCCAATATCTTAGCCGAGGTCTCCAGTCCATCGAAGACCGTGGTGAAGCCCTCAACGGCGCCCGCTGCAATTGTCATGGCGCCCTCCATGGCACTGTTGGCCTCCTGGCTATCATAGCCGAAACCCTTCTGCAGCAGCCGTGATCCCTGTGTCTGTATATGTGGTCCCAGATAACCGCCTACGGCCACGGCTGCCGTGCCCACCTTGCCGGCTATCCAACCGGTGACTCCGGCAGCAGCATGTGTGACCTTTTGGGCCACCTCAACGCCCGTTTGCACAGACGATGGCACCTGAGCATGTGCATCCGGTGCCGCTGGCGTCATGGCAGACATTATGTGCGGTGTGGTGCGCTTCATTAGGCCACCGGTTTTCTCCGCACCTTTAATCAAATTGCGCGCTATGAAATCCGCTGCGCACACAATGTGACGGGACACCTGCTCCGAGCTACTGCCGCTGGATGCAGCGGCCGCACGTTGTGTGCGCGGCGATTGCAGCTGCTCCACGGTGCCCGCCAGCACCGCTTCGAGCAGATCGAGAAAGAACTGTTGGAGATCAGCCAATTGCTCCTCCTCGGTCTCTCCGGCGGTGGTGCTAAGCGGACGCAGTGGCTGCTCCAGCATAATGCCAAAGGCATTGCCCGGCTGCTCTGATTCCATGTCCGGCAAAATGAAGGCGCCGTATTCGGTGCGATAGCAGTTGGATACATTGGGTATCAGCGGATATAGCCAGATCATTTGTCCATCCTGACCATTCTGCTCATCTTGTGGCATGTGGCATTGTATAAAGTAAATGCCACTCAAATATTTCCACTCTCCGCCCACTGTGCACATGATGAGTGACATTTGTGTGCTGCCAGCGACAGTGGTCACCTGGTTGTCACTGCTGTCAATCCTGTAGAGCTTCACCTGGGCCTGAAACAGCTCATCCAGCTGCGCCTCCACATCGCGTCGAGCCAACAATTGACGTAATCCGGCAGCCAGTTGTCTGTAGGTTTTGGGCCTGCCACCGGCATTGGTTATGTCATAGTGGGTTGAAGGATTCTCTGCCAGCAGCGGAACACGTGACTTGGTCTGTCCATCAATTTGCTTCTCCTGGGCCTCCTGCGCATCATTGTCAATGGGCGACTGCTTGGCCCGCAACACTTTTAGGCGATAACTGATCTCAGTTTTGGCACTCTTCAGTTTCTGGATTAGCGCACAGGCTTCGTTCCATTGCGGCTGCACTGCATCGATTTGTTCCGGCAGACCAACGGGTATGGCGAACGTAACCTCAATCATTTGCAGCGCCTCTTCGTAGGCGCCAATTGCCGCCTCCTGCGGCGACTCAGCCTCCTCGTGACCTATGGCCTTGTCCACCTGTGCCATGGCTGCTTTATATGACTGCTTAATCCGCTCATATGACTCCAGAAACTCTGACTCCTCCGTCGACATGGCGCTGAGAATCTGCAAGACAACAACAGCATATTAGTAAAATGTTAAAATCGTTTCCGAAAGTATTATTTAACAAAGCAACGGCAGACATCTTGAGTTTAGCTCAATCGTACTCAGTGCTGCCAGGTTAGCTATTTCCCCGCCAATATGCTTGAAGAAAGACAGAGACAATCGGAACTACATGTGTACAAAAGTTCAGCTGCAGAGGGGAAATGTTTGATAAACTTAACTTTTAAAAATACTAGATTAAATCAATAAAAAATATCGATTAACTACTCTTTTTCTCCAGCTATCGACAAATTTTCTTGGCTTTTTAATAAACAAAAGAGCTGGCAGCACTAGCCTTACTGTGAGTGCAAGGATCAGTGTAAGAGAGTAAAAGACATAGTTGCCACTTAGTAAAAAAATATTATGTACTTGAGTTTGCTAACAAATGTACCACTTTTGATTAAAGTGTACCAACAATGTACGAGTAATTTAATGTAACAATAATTGGAATAATTGTAATAAACTGAATGAATCTATACTTATCTTTAATTATACTTAAAAGAAACAATACAAAATTCAATTATGTATGACTAATATTAATACATTAATTTATGGAAATATTGTTATATTGTATTATTAAGAAAAATATCAATTAAATATAATTCGCTAACTAGACTATACACCGAACTGTAGCCTGTAGTAACAAGTGCAATCAATTAATAAGTATGTATAAATAAATAAATAAAGCCAAAAACAGATTTTGGCGATAAATGTTCATATTACGACTAGAATTTTAGAATAATTGAGTTTAACAAAAATTATTGTTGAATAATTTTGGTAAACTGAATGAATCCATAATTATCTTTTATTCTACTCAAGAGAATTTAATTAAAAACAACTAAATTAATTCATCAATTTATAGAAATATTAATATATAACTAAGAAAATATCAATTCAAAAATTCGCTAGCCAGACTATACACTAAATGTATTCCGTAGTAGCAAGAGCAATAATTAATAAATTTGAATTAATATATAAAACAACCAGTCAACTTTCCATTAAAGTTTAGCAATTTGACTTGCTTCAATATGTACCAAACCGTTGAAATCGTGGCTAAAATTGTTATTTGCAAATAAAAATATATATTTACTGTGCAAATAGTTTACATTTAAAATAATGGCACGCTTTATAATAGTACGCTGTTTTATTAGTTATTAAAAAAACAACCTTTTTACAGAATAAACTAAAGCAACAAAAGTTATTCAATCAATGTAACAAAACAAACAAAAAGTGTACCAGTCTTGGTACGCAGTAACAACGGCTGTTTCCTGAACTACAAACAACATATGCTATGTACCAAGAACTGTCATTATTGTACCATTTTGATATGTAGCTTTTACTATACACATTTCTATCACTTTCAGCAGCTACAATTTAAATGCAGCACGTGAAAAAGTTTACACTCGTTAAAAATTTGGTGAACAATGCACTTTGTTGGAAATTATACCACTTTTGCTACAAATGCAATCTGGCAGCACTAAAAAATAGCTATATTTCTGCTTCGTTAACTTTATGATTATTTAAATTGTAGTAAAGTGTTGACGAGTTAAAGTTGTCACGAGACTATTAAAATTTTAAAATTAATTCCACCAACTTTTTGATAAAGCAACTCGTGAGCCATGATGTTGAGTGCACTCTGACCAACCAACAACTAAAACTGAGCAGCAGCAGGGAATGTGCCAATAGGAATGTGTTAATAAACGTCATACGCTATATGTTTGCCAAATTGCGTGACGTTATCCCGCCACAGCACAAATTGCATTAGAAGGCATCTCACTCTTACTCTCACTCGCACTCACAGCACCCCAGGCCCACTCCACCCACTTGTTGGACTCTACTTACTTTTACCTTTATGTATGTACGTATGTATTTACTCTTTCTCTCTGTGTCTCCTCTCTTTTGACGTTCCCTTTGCGTGACAAGTGCGACGGATGCTGACTAATCGCCGTGTTGTCGTCTCTGCCGTTACGGATTTGCACTTTGGCTTATCTATTTTCTTTGGCTAAAAATACAAATTACACGTATGTATATTGAACTATGATTTCACAATCTGCACAGCTACCTTGACACACAGCTGCTGTTGTATTTCCCAATTGCTTTTATTAATTGCATGGTCAGTTTATATTTATTATTATTCGAGTATAAAAAATCGAATGTTCTCAATTTAAGCAGAACGTGCGTTTTTGTTTGTGTTTTGTTTACTGTTGTGGCTGCTACTGCTGCTGCTGTTATATTGCTACAGCTGTTACACGTTCCAATATAGAGTGCTGCTCTTCGTTGGACGACAATGCTTGTCATTCTGTCGTTACGTTTCACGTTCGCAAAAGCTGTTATAATTTAAAATTGTTGCGCAGTAGCAGATGAATGTACTAAATGTACCATGATTAGTGGGACTTGAAAGGTTTTTCTTTTAAATATTTAGTTAATTTAGATAGGAACTAATTTATTTTATAATTTATAGATATTTTCAGCGTTCCATAATCACACTTGACTTTTAAATAGAGATAGAATTTTTAGCTAAACATTTAGTGGTAATAAATATCCTAATTGAAAATGCAATTGTAAGGAAAATTCCGATTAGAAAGTAAGATAAGTGATTAGATTTTTTATAAAGGTGACAACTCTGGAAAAAGTTGTGTAATTTTTATTGATATGTTAAACAATTGTAGACCTCCATTTAACTTTTTATTCCGAGTCCCCAATGGATGATTTGTTCGGATGGTAAGGATTTATCCCTTTTATTTTGGAATGCTCATCGATTATTATTTATAGACTATCTCCAGAAAGGTAGGAAAATAACAGGAGCATACTATGCTGCATTAAAAAAATGTATGTCATATGGCCAAAAAAAAGTTTTGTACCACGATGACAACCTCACCCCTCACCTCCAAGGCAAGGGCGAAAATCGAGATTTTAATCGCCAGATTTAGCTCCTAGCGATTATTATTTGCTCCCAAACATGAAATGATTTTATTTTGAGGAACTTTTATATTACTAAAGAGGTATACATAGAAAAGTTAGAGAACCGCTACACTATATGTATTTCCCAGGATGGATCCAATGTTGAAGAATAAATAACATTTTATACAAAATCAATTAGTTTTCACTTAACAGCCCATGTATGTCTACAACTTTAATTGAAAATCTAAGTCTGGAAAATTTTCTTAAGCTGTTTTTCTCACTTGTTTCGGCTTCTTAATATTGTTGTACAAATTTAGTCAGAATATATATAATGTAATTACCATATTGGTTGAGATATTTTAAATAGTTCTCATCAAGTTTTTTATAACCTGACAGAAATCCTAAATCAGCTTAGTCCACATACAGTATTAACGGATCTAGTACATATATAACAAATTTGTTGTTGCTAGCCCTTGTAGACTTAGAGATATGCAAAGAAACGGTTCATCATAGCTTTATCAACTCGATAATTGTAGCTGGTCAAGAACAGTTATACTTTATAAGAAATCCTGTTTTCTTACTGCAAACCTATGAAACCAATGTACTTTTCTCGATTCCAATAACAATGTTATATCATACCAAACCCCGATAGTTTAACTTTGCATCGCACTGCAATGAATCTAGAATATTTCCATAATAAATAAACAATAATTTTAAAAATGTTTCGTTTTTATTAATTTAAAATACACATTATTTGTTTTCTTGAATGTTTTATTTAACACATTTCGTTCGTTTCGGACTACATTCAAATCCTGTTGAGAGGAGATGGGCTGGCGAAAGGAGATGGCCATATATAGCATATGTATATATGTATATGCATATATCTATAAATGTATGTATATAACATATGAAAAACTTTTTGTTAAACTACTGGAACAGTTTCCATTTCATATTTTCATAATTTAAAAAATTTGTATTTGTTTTTTTTTAATTCAACATATGTCAAGTTGTAAACGAGACGCAGACTTTTTTTTTGTTTGGGTTTCCTTCCAAAGACGTTCCCTTCCGGGAGCGGGAGACGAGTTTTTCGATTGAAATCACAATAGATAAATATATATGTATATATATATATATAAGTATGTATGTAGAAATAATGCTCTCTAATAGCAAATACAATCTTTTACTAAATGTATACATAGATGATGTATATAATCAAAACGTATTAGTATATAATATAATGTTTTCTGCACATTTTTAAATGTGTTTATAACGACCGAAAAGCTTCTTTTTTTTTTTTACTTTTCTTACAATTTTCAGCTTGGCTTTTCAAATGTTACCTTCTCTTGTTTTATGTTTTCTTTTTTGTTGTTGCGAAATTAAGTATGAATGATTACAAATTTCTGGAGTTTGAATTTCTGTTGCGGTCATTTTGGGGAGCTGCAGACTCACGCAACAAATGGATAAAGGAGGAAGAGGGTCGGTCACCAGGTTTTGGAGTTTAGGTGGACGCGGCAGGAGCCGCCAATTCCCGATAGGCTTCCTGCAGCGCCTGCTGCTGTTCGGGGCTCAATGTGCTGGCACAGGCTTGCATCACATCGGGATTGGATTCAATCTGCTTGACAATTGTTAGCATGCGGGTACCAGTTGCTGATTTTGCCTCCAGGACATCATTGCAGAAGGTGTCGGCAATGATCGAGACAATGCGAGGCAGATTGCAATTGTTGGCGCCCAAAATCACTGGATGATTGCCCTCAATCAGATCGCAGAGATAGCCATAGATGTGAGTTGCTTCCTCGGGATCCTCAGATGTGGGTAGCCACGTAAACCAAACGCCAATCAACTCATCCACATTGCTCAATGCCGATTTGTTGTATTTGAGAATCTTGGCGAATGCAGATATGGCATTCTCTGTTGCATTTATATTCTCCACCTCACGGGCCTTTGGATCGCTGATGACTTGCACCAAAAGTGGAATGAACTGAGCACAGGCATGGGCAAACTGATCGCCACCGAATTGACCCAAAACACCACAGCCATAGGTGGCTGCCTGACGAACATCGGGTGACTTATCGACCACGTACTGGATAAGTGCTGGCGTAAAGATTTGCTGATACGGTACACTAGCGGGTCCACAGAATTCTAAACAAAACAGATACAAAATGCATTAGTCGTTGCTCAATTTTGAGGCATAATTTCGAAATGCCTACCGATTAGATCATCGAACACACACAGTCCCCACTGGCGATCGGCAAATGGACGATTGGGATCCAGCAGCTTGACAAAGTGCGGTGCCACCTGTTCGAAGGCGGGCAGAAATTGTGCCTTGTTGGTCATGAATAGAGCGTGGATAATGTCCACCACCTTGGACAGTATAAAGATGTCGGTATCGTCCTGTTCGGCCAATTCTTCCTCAACGCCATCATCGTAATCCTCCTCCCCACGGACAGCCAGACGTTTATCGGCACGCTCGAAATGATCGAGCACAAATTTGTTGATAATTTCAAGGACCTGCTTCATGGCCTCCTCGTTGAGACAGTTGGGACCCAGGGTCTCAATGCATTTGGCCAATGAATTCAATAGCTCCGACTGTACATCCGGTTCCGGTTCGGTGGTGATCACCTTGATGAGTTCTGGGCAAATGTACAGCCACATACCCTCCAGATATTGTGGACCCTTGATCTTGGCGCAATCCAGCAAATAGGGCAAAGCCTCGGCAGCGGCCGAACGCACGCCATCGTGGAAGTAGAACTTGAGCAGTGGCACCATTAGACGCACCACCTCCTCGGCATACTCGGCGAAGCCCTCCTTCAGTTCGCGTGCGTAGCAAACAAGCATCTCACAGGCGGATGCCTTGTCCTCCATGCCAGCGGTGCGTATGGCAAAGTTCTGCTGCTCACCCAAAGTGATGAACGACCATTCGACATCACCCTCGATATCCTCGACCTCCTCGTTGTCGAGCAGTGCCACCTCGGGCTTCATGGAAGCGGTGCGCATCACTGGTCCCATCACCAGTGGCAAATACTGCTCGAATTGTTTGCCCAAGATCTTGCACATGCGTGCCCAGGCCGTTATCAAATACGATGTCTGTGGATCATCGTCGGGCAAATCGCCCTCGGAGTGAGTCTTCAGCAGCATGTCCATAACTTCGCCAGCATCGCCAATAAACTTGTCACGACCCACAGCCAAGCCAATCAAGCTCACACACTCAATGGTCTTGCCACGCAGCATACGCAAGTCCTCCGAGTTGGCATTCTGTATGATGAACTTCAAGCAGGGCATCAACCGATCGTAGTATGCAACAAATTCATGTTCGCATGTATCGGCCACCGAGGCAATTGTGGTGACAACCTGTTCCAGCACCAATTTGTTGCCCTTTTCCACCAATTCCTTGAATTTCGAATTCAATATTGCCTCCAGTTTGCCCATGATGGCGTCCAGATAACGCGTCAATATATTCTTGGGGCAATCCTCGCTGAAATTGACCAAAGCAGCGCCAGCGTGCGCCTGCACACGTGGATTGGCCTCATCCTCTAGCAGCAGCAGTAGTCCGGGCACCACCTAAAACACAAATCATGGATTAGTAATGAGATATAACATCTTTGTAGGGTAACTAGCTACGTACTACTTTTAAGAGTTACTTGATGCCCCATTAGTACCATTTTGCCAACTTTCTTCTTTTAGTTACACGAATAATTGATTTAAGTTAGGAATGAACCCAGAGCTAAAACTCAATAATTAAATAACCGTGTCAACTTTTTAATAACTCTTCCTAAATGTTTATATTATAATGCCCAAATCTGAGTGATTTTTAAGAAAAGCATCGGAAAATTACTTTTAGATTATTATTGAAATTGATTCATTGTTATAAATATAAATAAATATTTCTATTTAAAGATAATACTTATTGCTTCATTCCATTGATAGGAAAGTGTCTTATTTTATATATGATGGAATTAGTTTCTTGGAAATAAAGTTTAATCAATTTGTATTATTTTTATACGGTCAGTCAATACAAGAATCTTTTTTTTCGATGCCACGCCCCACAAAAGGTAAAAAACCAGACATATCTCGGAAAAAATACATGTTTTTGGCGAATATTCCAGTAACTACGGCATTTATGAATACCAATTTTGGCATGCAGGTTGCTAGATGCAATTTAAAGATAATGCCATCAACATTTTTTGGATGCCACGCCCCCTTAGCCCATGTGGAACACAATTGCGTTAAAACGCATGCCTTCGGCTCTCTTAATTCTTAACATATAGTTTTGTAACTTGGCGTATGCTTGGAGACAAATAATATCAAACCCCTCTGCAAATTGCATTTAAATCGGACTTTAATTAAAAAGTTGGTCATGCAACGAAAATCGTTACTTTCAAGCAAGGCATTGCCACGTGAATTGCACTGAGCTCTGCACACAACCAACGAAAACGAAAAACATTGTGCGAGCGAGACAGACACACAAATATGTGTTTATGTTAAGTTCTTGCAGCAGCTACTTTAATTTGAATTCATATAATTGGAAACGAAGCTCAGAGGGTATTTCACGGTCGGCATGCCCGACTGACAATTTCTTTCTTGTTGGTTCTACTTCATGCTATCCAAGGCTTTAAGTTTACCATCGTGCACGTTCGGCATGCCCGACTGAAATTTTCTTTTTTTTTATATTCTGTACAAGTCAATAATCTGTAACCTATAATATCGTTTCCATTTCTATACAAAACCACTCTTTATTAAGGCGGTTGAATTTGTATGGACTAGAAAAAACGAGATAAGCGTACAGCAGAATCGGAATCTATAAAGAATTCTAAGAAAATTTTACCACAAGACCTTCTGTTTTAATTTCAAATACCAAACTTATACCACACTGTGTCAAAAAAGTAACTGACTTTTGACTCCCACTTTCTTAAATTAGCATCATTTCTTGGTTTATTGAAAAACTAAAATATTTATAAAATTTTGTTATAAATAAATAAATCAAAATTAAGCTTAGCATCACTGAAAAATTGGTTAGTATTTCTTGAAAAATTCTTTAAAACCTCAAATACTATATTAATTTTCATTCTTTTTCAGCGGATACTAAAAATTGATTTTGGACACAATGTTTTTTTTTCCTTACGATTCCTCGCAGATTTCCTAGTGTACGCTTTTCGGTGAAGAATTTAACCACTCTAATTGTTGGTCTGCAACGTCTCCTTGAATGCTTTTCTTCTTAAAAATAAAAAATAATCAAAATACTCCTATTTTCTTATTTAGATCTGCTTCTGTTTTCTTAATATTTTTGGCCTAAGTTTATTTTTAAACTATTTTTTTCGATTCGTATAGTTTCAAAAGGTAATTAATGCAAAAATCTCACCTGTTCGTGGAATTTCTTTTCAAAGTTGGGCGCAAAGTCAGTGGACATTTGACCGATGGCATTGCATGCTGCATAACGCACACGTGGATTGGGATCGCGTAGATAGTTCAAAACACCAGACATAACCTGATCGAGTATGGCCTCCATTTGCTTGTGACAGCCCTCGCCAATGGCCGAGATAGCCATTAGGGCGGCAAAGCGATGTTTCCAATCCGTGTGACTTAACATAGCCGGCAGACTGGACATGACATGGGGTAATACCATTTTGCCACCCAAACCACAGGCCAAACGATCCAATGATGATTCGGCAATAACATTATTGTCGCTGTGATCATCTTCATTGATCGTATCGGTTGTTGCCCAATCCGCATCCTCATCCAAATCGGTCATCATTTGCAAAACAAGTGGAATCAAAGCAACAATATATTTCTCGGCACGTTTGCGGACCATGGCGGCGGCATTCTCGGACAGGGAGACCATAACTTCGAGCACCAAATGACGCCAGCTATCCTCAAAGTCCTGGGAGCTAAAGACCTTCATGCACATATCGAAAATGTATTCCAATTGGGGCCGCAAGAACTTGGGACAATTCTCCGTCATTTCAATGAGCAACTTGAGTAAACTCTGATCATCCTGTGCCTCAATGGTTTCGCCAGTGATCACAAGCATGCGTGGCAACAAATCCCCAAAGTGTTTGTACACAGACGCCTCCTTTTCCTTGTCGTGGAAGAGAATGAAGGCGCCAATGGCACGTACCGCCTGCACTCGCACATCAGCATCACCAGTGTTCTCCATGCTCTTGGCCAGCATCTGTTTGATCAGATCCATATACTGCGTCTCCTGATTGCCAAATATCGATGGCACACTGGTGAAAATACGCAGTGCCGACTCTTGCAGCTGTGGTGTTGGTGAATTGGCGCATTGGAACAGAAATTGCAGTATGTCTGGCCATTGATTGTTGCCATCCTCATCGATTAGATTGCGTGCCACCTCGGCAATAACTTCACAGATCTTGCGACGCAACTGCGGTGTCACATCCTGTTGCACCGCCATCAGAATCTGCTGCAACAGCTGATTCTGCGAATCAACGGGTAGCTAAAAAAATGAAAGAGAAAATGCATTTAATATGCGAAATTTAAGTAGGTGGGTTTATCTATATTCAACAGTCTGCTGGGAAGCACTTTGGGAATACCTATTTTATGGCTTTAACTACAAAAAGTTCACAATTCATTATTTTTTTTATATTATTTTGTTTTATATTTTTACTTGTAATAGCCTTGAAAGGGCAAGAAATGTACCATTATAATCCTTTAGGGATAATTTATAGTTTTTTACTCAAAATTATTCATTATTTTGAGAGCGAAATGATCATTAATTATTATTTTGTAATCTTTAAAATCAATACTAATATTTATCAGAACAAATGCTTTATTTAGTGTTTGTAAAAACTGTTGAAGTTTTAACCTATTGCTTTTGCTTCGACATTTAGAAACTCGGAATTCCTACCTTTGGAATTTTTAAAATCTGTTTGTCGAGTCTAGTTTCTAAGTGCTGAAATCTATTAAATTTATTTTGTAAAAAGAGTAAAAATAAGATGTTTATGGCGCCATTGAGAAAATTTTTTATTTTACAAAATTTCAGAACTCAGTTTATTTAGGTAGTCTGAAAGTGTTCCCTTGTTTATTTTGTATTTTTTTTTTCATTTTTCTATAAAACCTATCGAAAATTAAAAAGATTCTTTTAATTAAATAAAAAAAAAAAACATTGACCCATTTCGGGCTGCAAAGTTACTATTCTTGGATAATTTACAGAAAATTCCTAATTTCGGTCAAACTAAATTTTATGTAATTATTTTTGTTTGCCCAGTTTCGGCCGTTTAATTGGCTTAACAGTTATTTTTACCTTCTTTTCTTGTTTATAATTTAATTATTTTTGAAGATTTTAGGTTTTTTTTTTAATTTTTTGCACTATAAAAAATTTAAATAAAATAAATAAATAAAAATTAATAAAATGTTTGCTAAATGGAATAAAAAAGTTCAATTGTTGTAACAAAAGTACAAAAAAAAATTTGTCCCCTTTTGCTTAAAGTGTTGCTTGTCAAACAGTAGTTGGGTTCATCAAATTTACCTCTTTGTAGAACTCCAGAAACTCGGATGTGAATAGGCGACGCAACAAGACGGCGGCCATTTGGCGAGCCTCCTCCGATTGTTGACCATTGTGAATGTTACCCAGCAAATGTGTTACCTTCAGCTCCCGCGACAGATTGTTATAAGTTTCCTGGAAATTGAAACAAAGACGGTTAAAAAATTATATATTGATTTACATTTTTACTAAACTTCTTACCCAATTGTTTGTATTATTCGTAGAAATTATTAGTAAACAATTACTTGCTAATTATTAACAAATAATGTATACTATTACAATTACAAAAGAAATACAAACAGGTGGCGAAATTTAGAGTGAAAATTAGTTCATTGTATTAAATGACATATTTCTTGAATAGCATTTGTTAGCTGCTTTTTAAACGTCTCAATTTTTTTTATACCCTTTGAAGGGTATATTGAATTTGCGAAAAGTATGTTACACGCAGAAGAAGGCGCGGCGGACCCCATAAAGTATATATATTCTTGATTAGCATCAACAGCCGAGTCGATATACCCATGTCCGTATGTCCGTCTGTCCGTATGAACTAACAGATCTCAGAGATGGTAAGAGCTACAAGTTCAAACTTCGTCAGTATCGACCACATATTTAGTCAGTCAACACAAGTTTGAATCCTTTTTTTGATTCCACGCCCCATTTGCCCACAATAAGCGAAAAACCCGACATGCTTTGGAAAAAATATATGCTTTGGATAAATATCTCGGTAATAATAACACCTAGGGACTCCAATTTTGGCATGCAGGTTACTAGATGCAATAGAAAGATAATGCTATCAAAATTCTTTGGAGTCCACGCCTTTTTCGCCCAACAAAAACACAATTGCTTTGTAACTTTGCATGCCTATGACTCACTTATTTCTTATCGTATAGTTTTGTAACTTGGCGTATACTTGGAGACAAATAATATCAAACGATCCTGATAATTGCATCAAAAAATCAGACTATTCTTTAGTTCATACGGACAGACATACAAAGAGAAAGACAGACATGGCTATATCGACACAGCTTTTGATGCTAACCAAAAATGTATATACTTTATTGAGTCTGCCACGCCTCCTTCTGTCTTGTTACAATGTTATTTTAAGAACTAAACAGCACCAATTTTTAGTTAAATTAAGCAATTTTATTGTTTCGATAGCTAAAAAATATTGTAACTTGTTAAATCTGCTGCTTATGAAAAACACTGAAACAATTATTTAATAGTTATATAAAAGATTCCAAAGAAGACTTTCTTAATTAGAATAAACTATTTCGGTTTATGGAATAACGAGTGATCTACAAACATTTATATGCGTTCGTATGTGCTCTGAAAAGATATCAAAGTGATATCAAATATAATGTGTTCCCAAAAGGAGCTCCAATAATCATATCGAATAAATATATGTTCTAAAAACTCATAAATTGAAAATGGGTGATCTAAAATAATATCGAATAAAAGGTGCTGTAGAAACACATTTAAAATGTAAACACTTTTTACTAATGGTTTTGATCCCTTAAACTGCTTATGCATTACTTTTATTCATAGTAGTTAAATTTTGCCTTTGTATAGCATTTCTTAATTTGTTTAATTTATTAATTATTAAAAGTTAATAATTAATTTTTGATTAATTTTAATTATTTTTTAGCTAACTATTTGCAAACTTTGCAAGTTATTCTATTGCAATTGTAGTTTACAGAGTATTTTACAGTTGGGTCGCCTCGACTTAAGTCCTTGCTGTTTTTTTTTTTAGCATGTGCTGTTAGTTTCCTTTTGCCAGACATGAACTATGAACTACATACATAATTGTTTACACACACACACAGACAGACAAGTGCATTTGTATTGTCAATAAATGCAGTACAAGGCAGCGCGTGGCGTGGGTGGCGCCAAGGTCAACAGCTGTGATGCGTGTGACTGTTGCGCCATCTATCGGTCAGGAGGGAGAAGGGAAAATAATTCAATATACACATGGACAGACAGACAGACAGAGACAGACAAACACACACAGTCAGTCAGTGGTGATAAAACAGATTGCATTTCAAATCATGCGTCATTATTATTATTAGCAATAAATAGAAATTTTTTTTGCTGTTGCGCTTTGTTTCCGTTTTGCATGCGTGTTAGAAGGAAAAATAAATTATATTATATGCAATAGCTTCAGCATATGAATTGTACAATTTGTCTTTCCGCTTTGTGCGCCACTTTACACACACGCACACAAACACATAGCACACACCCATGCGAACGGCATGCGAATATCGCAGCAAAAGGGAAAGCAAAAACACGTTTTGTGTGTGCTTTGAAATGGAATTCATCATGATGATTCAGTGCAGAGCATTGCTGAATTTTCCCCGAAAATCTATCTGATATAAACACGATGTTCTGATAGATAAATCATTTGCAGTTGCGACTGACATTTGAATATGCATTTTGTGTTTATATTATATGCATAATTGCGCAGTTGTCGCTTTATAATTTGCCTCGTTTTTTTTATTTTTGGTTGAAAATAAACTTACCTCGGCCTGTTTGCGGACCTCATTGTCCATGGACAATAGGGAGTTGAGGAGATTTTGGAAGTGTGCCTGATCTGCAGCCATTTCGATTTTGCAGTTTTCACAATATTTTCACAATGCGATTCTACTAAAACACACACACGCTTTTCACACAATCTTCACGCGACGAAGCCGCCTAAAAAAAGAGCAGAACAATAGACGACACAATGCCGGGTTGCCAAAAATCCCAAATAATTTGTGTGTGGGCGTTTGTTGTTATTGCAAACGTTTTAAATATACCGAGCACCATAAATTGTGATTAAGAATAAAAAAATTAATTTTTTTTTAAGCCGAAATAAATTGTTCTGAGTGCTATGTGGTATACAATCGATCGTTGTATTTATTAAGTTAACTATATTTAAAGCACTCTGTCGTGCGTTTTGACAATACTGGCAATGCACGCTTGGTTCCAAAGTGTTGCCACATGGCGCCAAAATTTAATGGAAAATACTGTTGGCTTTGGGTATTTAAATACTAAACGATAGAATGCTGTCGCCAATAATCGATAACGATAGACGAACAGCTTGGCAGCATAAACAAACGAAAATAATAAATATACATTTTAAAGTAAACGACGGCTTGCTGTGATTGCTATTATTATACAAAAACTACAGTAATGAGCACACGAATCTGCGTATATAAGGGCTGCCACAATTTGTACAGTCGCGGCAATACTGCTTGCAAAGATGTCACAATTTTTTCATTCCCTAAGGATCCAAAGCGGGCCGCACAGTGGTGTCTACTTGGCCAAGTTCATCCGAAAATAAGCGAAAAACAATTGTTCATGTGCTCCAAGCATTTCGATGGTAAATATTTGTCAATCACCAAAAATCGCACAATGCTCTTGGGCGAAGCGGTGCCAAATGCCTATAAAAGAAAGCCGAAAAATGTGGACAATGCGGGGAATTCTCCAGCTGCACTAGATACGGAAGATGATGAGGAACAGACAAAATTCCATTCCGATCAGAGTTTCATTATTGACATAGAAGACATGCAGCAAAGCGATGAAAATCTGATAATGATCGAATCAAGCAAAACAGACGTACCTCAAAAGGCAAAACAATGTAAGTAGTATTATGGAGAATACTATGCTATTTATGTATATGATCTGATATTATGTTTAAAACCTTTCCGCACACAGTCGAAGTTAGCATTGTGCCGCCTACACGCAAGAGAGCGAGGTCTCCCTTACCAGATCCATTGGTTGAGCTGGCGGAGGAGGAACTGGAAGCGGCAGAGGAGCAGGTGGATGATGTTGAGCCACTAATTGACGATTCAGAGGTGACCATATTCCAATTGAAGAGCGAGGAATATGTACAAATGTCGCGTCAGTATTACGAATGTGAAAAACGCCAAATGCGAAATCAATTGCGAACATATAAGCAAATTTTAAGCAACTTTAAAGCACAAATAATGTCACTAAAAGACATATAAGTTGACGAATCTAATTTAAGATAGACTTTTACTTAAGTTTAGTAGACTATGTTGGTTAAGAAAAACATTTCACACATATATTTGTTTATTTGTAGTTCTTGTCAATGCATTAGTTTCAACAAAACGTTTGTGTTTTCCAATTTAGCAACTGTTAAGCTAAAAGAGCCAAAAAGTGAGCTCCCATAATTTGTAAATAAAAACACACAATTATATTTTAAATGCGGCTATAATTTGCATGCACATTGCCAAGTTTTAGCAATCATCAAGTTCCACTGTCTCCACATCGCTGTCGACATCGGGCACATTATCACTTAGCTCGTCCTCCTCCTCCTCCTCCTCGTCGGCGTCCTGCAGCTTCGTGTTGCCCGCTGCAAGTCGCCTGCGCTGGAGTAACGATGCCCAGCAAAGTTGTGTTTCGCACAGTGGACAGTCACCGGCAATGGGTATATATTGACCTGGCTGATCGCCCAGCAAATAGTTGGCCAGACACAACATATGGCAGGTGAGACGACAGCTGCGATTCAGGCAGCCAAGTAGTGAAGGCTCCTCTGACGGCTCAATGCGCGCCATGCACAGATGACACTCTGGTGCCCAAACCGCTCTTGTGGCTGTGACAACTTCCTGGGTGTGAAGATGACGCTGTGAGGCAGTGATTGCCACCTTGCCACTTACAACATGCATGTGCAACGGCAATGGATGCGTAAAGTCCCGTTCATAGTCCGTCTCCAGCCACCGTACAGTGAGTGGCAATCGATGCCACGGTCCGACTTTCAACATTCGATTCACTATGCGAAAATTGTAATCAAAGTGCGTTTCTTTGGCAAGTTTACGCTTCAGTTCGGGAAAGATTTTCAGACGCGTCGACAACGTGGGCTGTTGCCACGCCCACTCAAACTGCAGTGCCGCAATATTGTTGGGAAAGCCGTGCACAATCATCACCATCTGCCAGGGACCCTTTTTGCTGGTCTTCTTAGCGCCGCCAAAATCACAGCCACGATTGTGCTGTTTTATGCGACGCTTTGGATTGACAGTGAATCCCACATAGCACTTGCCATGATAACGTGCATCCAGACTCTGGCTGCACAGCAAATAGACGCCATAGAAGTGTCCCTTCTGCTCCAAATCCTCCGTAGTGCCTGTAAAATGCACAAGCTTTGATTAAATGTGTTTTTTTTTTTGGGCAATAAATCATCCAGCATCTTGAAGAAGAACAAACGAGCGTTGAGAAGAAGAGGAACTTGCAAGCTATTTCTACAGATGATTCATTTACATCGGAGAGCAAAGAACTTGAAAGGACATACAACAGGTTGTATTAACATTGTTGACAGAAAATACAGTGGATCTCACATAAATCTTAAATAGTCTGCAAAATTTTTGAGGGAAAGTTATAAAACTTTTAAAACTTCTTTCAACTTTCTTTTAACATAACCCATATTAGTGGCAAAATTTTAAGTACGCAATTTTGGGCTAATTTTTATGTTTAACACTAGAAAATTTTCTGCAGAAAAAGTTATATAAATTTAATAAATTGACATCAAAATTACATAAAATATGAAAATTCTAGCAAACATTTTAAGTTGAAATTCAGTTTATAAACAATTAGAAAATCCTTTGCATAAACTTATAAAAAAGTATTTTTTTTTAAGGAAACGAAAATGAAAGGAAATCTATAAACATAGAAAAACTTATTCTTAAGAATTATTATATGAATGGAAATATATTTGGAAATTAAATAATTGTAATTTCTTTCTAAAATCTTTACGAATGTGAAAATTTGTTCTCTGTAAGATCACATGCAGATTGAGAGGTTAGATTTTTTATTACGAATGGGATTTACTATTTAAAACATTTGGAATTTCTTTTTTTGTGTAGAAAATTAGTGTTAAATTAAAAACTTCTTCCTAGAGCGATTTTGTATGAATGGAATAATTTTTAGAAATCAGCAATTGAAAGTTTACTTTTGGAAAAATTAAACAAATTTAAAAGTTTTTACATAAAATCACCAATTGAATTTATGTAAAAATTCTAGTACACATGTTGAAAAAAGTTTTATAATTTCTTTTTTTAAATAATAAACGTTTTAAAAATGTAGATTTTTAGGTGCTATTTTCTTCTAACAGCAATTAAAAGTTTCCCTTAAGAAAATTATAAACAAAATTGAAAGTTTCATGCTAATACAACAAAATTTAAGTGACAAGAATTCTAGAACACATTTTGAGAATAGATTTCTAACTAACAATTAAAAAAATTTAACTTGCCTCAAGAATCCCTGATAAATATGATTTTTAAAACACCGACGAAAAGGAAAAAAGAAATTAAAATATGGGAAAACTTTTGCTAGAAACCCTAAGCCATATAAATGGGTAGAATTTTTGTTTACATTTTGAGATTTTTATTTACTTTAACTTTTGAAAGTTTTCTTTTTTGGCATATTTAAAACAAATTAGAAAACTTCAGTGGAGAATCAGCAACTATATAAAAGGGAAAAGATGAAAATTTTATCTAAAATCAACTACAAGTTTCCTTGATAAAAATTTAAAGTTTCACTCTACATTTACAAAACTGTTCAAAAGGACTAAATTTAGATTAATATTAAGCAATTCATATTTTTTAAATTTGTTTCTAGTTGGGCTACTTTCTAAATACTAAACCACATAAATGAAAACTTATCATGTACAAAATTTGGTAATTTTTTGCTAAACTCTCCATCGAGCTCGCCTAACCAATCCTAACACTTATAGTTGCTACAGCTTTTCAGCTCTAAACTTAAGAATTTGTAGAGTTTGAATATGTGAGAATTATGTTAATTAAAGCATAAAGATTTAAACGTTTAGTTACGCTCAACTGTTTGCTTAGTTTAGTTTATTAATGCGCTTTTTTTTTAGCTGTTTTGCTAGTTTAATTCTAATTTAATGGTTCCACTGGGAGCAAGGCCATTGATTTGTTGTTGCTGTTGTTGTTGCTGTTGTTGTTGCTGCTGTTGTTGTTGTTGTTGTTGCTGGTTAACTGTCGAAACTTGAGACTGAGTCTGCGTTGCTTCCCGTTGTACCAATTGTTGCTGCTGCTGCTGCTGTGGGGTTTGATTTGAGACGTTGCTGTCTCCATTGTGCAGAGTCGCCTGTTGTGGAGGATTCGCTGCCTCGGTTCCTGTCACAGTTGCTGCTTCATTTGGAGCCATAATGCTGCCACCATTGCTTTGTTGCTGCTGTTGTGTTTGCTGCTGCTGCTGCTGCTGTTGTTGTTGTTGCTGTGCAGCTGCTGCTGCCGCTGCATTCTCCTGCACCGAATTGATGAGCTTGATACGTTTGCGTGTATAATGCTGCCATTGTAGTATTGCCTGATCATCGATAAATTTGCAGCACTGATTGTTGACAATCTCGCGACGAAAGTGTTCGTATTGCAGCAGATCGAGAAAGTAGAGGCACATGGGATACATCAAATATTTGGCATAATCGGGCTCCTTCCAGTACTGCAAATACTTGAGGTAGTTGATAAATGATGGATCCTTAAAGTAACCACGCTGTGCCAGAACTAAAACAGTAAATCAAACATTTAAATATTTCGCTAAAAATCAGATAATGGCTGCGTTCACTTAGCAAAATAATTCTATCATCAGTACAGTAAACCAAACTTCTCTATTTCTAGTTCTTTGTCAAGCATTGTTATATTTGGACGGCAGTCTACTCTAGTGACGAAAGCAGAAGACAAAAACACAAGCGTAGTGTAGTGTGGTAGCCTAAAGCCTAACTTGCTAGCTACTAAAAATACAACAAAGGGATCGACTGGTCTGATGCATTGGGTTATATATTATTCGATAAATATTTTTTATAGATTTTATTCTGCGTATTTATATTTCGAATCACTTATTTACACTTTATAATAATTTTATTTTGTTATTGTACTACTTTTCACATAAAATTTATATTTTATATTTTGTAAGTTGAGTATATGCTTTCGTCACTGGATAAATACTTCGATAAGGGGTTTCTTATATGATAAAATAAATCTGTGTATGTTATGCTTCCTCCCGAATTACAATAATAACCTTATTATTAAAAAAAATTTCATTTTGTAATACTGCAAAAAAAATTTTAAGCATAAATCTTTTGTAAATTTGCCCATTTAAAAGTTTGAGAGCATACTCCCAGAGCTAGCAATATAGGCTATAGAAGAGACAAACAAATATATTTTATTACATTTATAGTCTAACAATTTTGAAACAATTTGAAATTTTTTTTTTTTTGCAATTTGGAAAATTTTTAAAATTTTAGCAAAATCCAAAATAACATCAAGATTTCGATGAGTAAATCATTCATTATTTATGTACTTGAAATAAAATAAGGATTGAAAACATTTGGTATCTTATTTGCAAACATTATATTCAGGTTCAGGCATCCACAGATGCTACTATACAGTAGCCGCCATAGGAATACGTCAACTAAAAATATTTAGTACAAAAAACTTTTATATCTTCTGAGAAACTTTAACCAAATTACACGCATTATGCATTTAATTCTCTCATACGCAGCACAAAGTTTAACCAGATCAAACTACTATATCATATAGCTGCCGTGGGAGCAGTCGGTTATAAATATTTATTATGAAAAACGTATTGTAAATTAAATCAGTAGTATGCAATAGTACTTAAATTTTTGATATGCCTAATGTAACAATTCATAGCTTGTTTTAACTAAGTTTAGCTATTTCTGATCATTTTTGAATATCAATCTTATTAAAGCTGTCATCCAGACTCATAATTTGTATGACAAACGTAATGCGTTTGAAGCTAATTTGAACAGTGGATAGTGTTGTTTGCATGCTAATTTTCGTGTTTGAAGTGCGCGTTTGACGAAAATAGAAATGGTTCTATCTTCGAAGTGTTTGACAAAACTGATTTGTGTTTGACAAACGCGTTTGTCATACAAATTTGAGTGTGGATACACAGCTTAACATGCTCTTGTTTAGTACAAAAAAAAATAACAGCAGATAAACATGTAATTTATTCGGCTAATTCCGAATTTAAAATTGGCTAGAAATTTAGCTAAGAGAATTGTGTGCCCTTGTAATTATGAAATTACTTTTAGCTTTTTGACAGCAATCAATTTGTTGAACGATTTATTTAGTTAAAAAAGCCACATTGCAGTGGCGACAGATCAATCAGCAAGGAGCGACTGACTACAGGTTGAAAATACTCCTGTTGAATGCACCCAGTGTACCCCTTTGCAATGTGCTTTGGTCACACCACAAACACGCGCTAGTTGAACGCAGCCATCAGCCATATTGTTCTTGTACTTACAGTTGAGATAATTGGGGTTTGAGAGGCATTGTACGAATTCTAATTCAATTTGCCAGCGTCGTTTTTGTTGTTCCTCCGACTCGATGGCCGCTAAACAATTTGCAAAGATGGGAAAAATAGAATTAGTTGCATATTTTATTGGTTGCTTTTGCTTTTTTTTTGATAATTGCATTTGCTCATCACTTTCGTTAAACTGTACAAAAATGGCGATACATGTATAAATAAAATAATTACATATGAGTGTGTGTATAATAATAATAATGTGATATGCAATATGTGTGTAGTTTGTTGTATTTAAATTTTCTTTATTTATTTGTTTTTTTGTTTTTGGTCTACTTACTCTTACCCTTTCCGTACATTTTGGCCATTTTTCTAGCTGTTGTGGTGGAAAGGGTTTCGTTGTTGTTTTTGCGTTTTGTCAGTTTGTTTGTTTGCTAATTCTTCGGGTGTTTGTTGTTGTTGTTGTTGTACTTGTTGTTGTTGTTGTTGTGCTTAGGTGTGATTTCTCGTGTGCTTCAAAATCGTACATAACACAAAAATTATAAATTACACATAAAAATGTACACAATTTGCGGTTTTTTGATATGCTTGTATGTGTGCGTGTATATGAAAGGTGGCTACTAAAAAAAAAAAATCCAAAATCCAAACGAAAATTATAAGGATATCAAGAAGCAGCGCATACGAACACAAACGGAAATAGAACGGCACTTAAAACGAAAATCAATTGCGAAACTCGCTATCGCTTGCGATCCTCTAATATGCTGGATGATATTTGCATTGTTTTCTTTTTTATTTTGTGGTAAGCAATTTAATTAAAATATTTATTTGTTATTTTCATCTACAAACCGTTTGTGTTCATGACCGATTAGACATCAGCGTGACCGTAGCTTGCGAGCATAAAAATATACTGCCGCAGCAGCTAACAATAAAAAGAAAATACTGACAGACAAGTTTAACGCGGCGCTGAAAACAATGTGTACACACTGTTTGTTTTGCCCAAAAAAATCTATTATTTAAAACAAATATAAGCAATAAAGTAGCGCATATTATTTTACAAACAATTTGTTAACGAAATTAATAGTTTGTATATTTTAATAGACTTTCGATTACTTAAGAAAAATTGTAATTTATTTTACAACTGATCATTGCATACTTCAAGGCGCAATCAAATTCGAATTGTAGTGGAATTCTATAAGTAGAGTTGACATTTAAAAATTGCTGCTTATTAGCAAACTGACGAGTTAATTTATAGAATTTGATTTTAAAAATGTTTTAAAGTTCTTTATAATAATTAAAACAATTAAATATGCAACTCACAATGTTAACTGTAAATAATGTGCAGAGCGCATTTCGTTCTCTTGCATGCCAATGCTCCGCACTGCTGTATTTAAGAGAGCGCAACCACAGAGAGCGTACGTATACGTTGCGCTCTCGCCGAGTTTCATCAATTTTGTTTTGCCGCTCATTCGTATTCTGACATTTGAAGCGTACGGACGTGTCGTGGTCGGTGTCGCGAACGCTTGTTTGTTTGTTGCTGCGAAAAAATATCGTTTCGAAAAAAAATAGAAAGAAAATAAATTGAATAAATACATGTGTACTACACATACACATACGTGCACAATACCAAAAGAAAAGTCAACTATAACAAAAATAAAAAAATAAAAGCAGAAGAAAAGTGCTTTAAAGTGAGTGAATTTTGATTCCAAGAAATTACAAGTGCGTGTGCCGCTGCCGTCGCCGTTGCCGTTGCCGTCGCCGACACATGTACTAAAATTTTCAACATACAAATTGTATGTAGATGTATTTACACAGGCAGACGACATACGAGTACGAGTGAGTCTCAGTCTGCCTGAGTGTGTTTGTATGTGAGTGTGAGTGAGTGAGGTGCAAAATAAAATTCACTAGAAGAGCGGTAAATAAATGAATAAAATTTTGTATACACAAAGTGAGCAGCAGCAGCAGCAGCTAAATAAAATGTTGTGAAGTTGCGGCGCAAAAAGAAAGCCCGCGAATAAAACAAGCAAAGAGAAAGAGTGCGAGAGAGAGAGAGAAGGAAAATTGAATTACGCCTGCATCTGGGAAAGTGCGTCGTTTTTATTTTGAAATCGATACCAAAATAAAAATACACAAAAAGTGGGCCTCGCTCTAAAATACAAGCATAAATAATATACATATGTACATATGTTGTTGTTTTTGTAGTTGCAGCTGTGTGTGAATCTTCGTGTGCAAAGTGCAGCAACTAACTGTAAACAAAAACCAAAATGCAAAAAAGGTAAATACATAAAAATATATGAATGCGTATCTACAATATATACAATATACAATATGTATGTATACAAAACACAAACATACTTGAAAATTACTACGCAGCAGAAATTTATGCGGTACTGCTGTTGTTGTTATTGTTGTTGTTCCATATCTATCATATCTTCGCTGCCTCTGCCTCTGCCTCGTCTTTGTCGTCTCGTTTTGTGAATGAGCAGCGCAGAGCAGTGCGTGTTTGTGTGTATGTGTATGTGTATGTGAGCAAAATAGCAAAACAAAAACGTCGTCCGGCATCTCACACACACACACACGCAGAGTTGATTGCTGCTCTCGCTCATTCTCTCATTTTGCGCGCTGTCCTTGCTCAGTGTTTATTTGTTAAGCTCTTCGCTGCTCTCTCTTTTTGGTTATGCTCTCTCTCTCTTTATGCTTGTGTGCCGCTCTCTCGCTTGTATTGTATAGTGCCGGGCATGAGTAAAGCATGAAACGGTGTTGCCAGAATTTCAAGCACTTAAATTGTTAGTAGATTTGTAAAAGTAAATAGCTAAACTAATCGTGTTAAGAAAATAGCAAAAAAAAAATATGTGCAGCAATATTTAAAATGTTTAAATTAAACAAAGCATTGTTTTATTGGTTAAGGAACTTAATATTTATTTGAGTACGCTTATTAATAATTAGCAAATATTCAGTGACGAACTTAATTATTGGCACAGCAAAATTGTTCTAACTTTATTGCTAAGTTTAGTCACTAGCTAATGAAATTATTACAAATCTAATAACTTTTCCTATATAAAGTAAAATGTTATAATCCACTATCAGCTACCAACGACTTGGAGACAAACATATAACCAATATCCTAAAAATGTCACTCCAAAATAGTCCCAAAAAATCGCATTTTCGAAGCTCGTCTCCTTTTCGTTGTGATCCAATCTTAGATAATGATTTCCATGATGGAAAAATCTGGATAGCATATCACATAAAAAATACTTTTTAGATCTAAATCTAGTTACATTTTTTTAGAATTGGCTGATCAAAAAAAAAAGATTATTGGATCTTGTCCGAAATTAAGTGTTTTGATATGCCAAAATCGCTGGATGTAGTTTGTAATTAAAACGGATAAATTACTTGTACTAAAAATTCATATTTTTTAGCTCTCAAAACTATATTTTTTAAATTTTAGTTAGGTGTGTCAATAATTTTGTTCCTAAAAATTTGGTACTTATTTTGAATTTTTTTTAATTCTATAAATTACCCTTTTAATATATTGTAATAATTTAAAATTATATTGGCTTATAACATTTCACTTTACATAGAAAAATTAAAAAAAAAATCTTATTAGTTAGTAACTAAAATTAGTGTTTCAGTTGACCATTTTTACTGTGCCAATAATTTAGTTCGCCTCGGTATAGAAACAAGAAAGAAAATGTCAGTCGGGCATGCCGACCGTGTAATACCCTCTGAGCTTCGTTTCCAATTATGAATTCATTTTGGACTGCTTACAAGCAGTGCATCGCTTAAATTTTATACACACAAGCAGTGCACTGAGTAAGTTTTAGATACACAAGCACTGCTTGTGCACTGCATGTCAACACTGCAGCGTAAACGAAAGCAGTGCACTGCTATTGCGATAAAAATATAAGTTTGTATGACAAACTTTTTTAATTATAGTCCGATTTTAATGAAATTTTCACAATCGTTTGATATTATTTGTCTGCAAGTGTATGCTAAGTTACAAAACTATACGTTAAGAAATAAGTGAGCCAGCCGCTTGCAAAAGTTACAAAGAAGGTGGGCGAAGGAGGCGTGGCATCCAAAAAATTTTGATGCCATTGTTTTTATATTGCATCTAGCAAGCTGCATGCCAAAATTGGTGTCCCTAGGTGCCGTAGTTACCGAGATATTCGCCAAAAACATGTATTTTTTATGAGGTATGTCTGGTTTTTCGCTTATTGTGGGCGAATGGGGCGTGGCATCAAAAAACGGAAACAAACTTGTATTGACTGACTAAATATGTAGTCGATACTGACCAAGTTTGAACTTGTAGCTCTTACCATCTCTGAGATCCTTTCGTTCATACGGACGGACAGGGGGACAGACGGACATGGCTATATCGACTCGGCTGTTGATGCTGATCAAGAATATATATACTTTATGGGGTCTGCCACGCCTCCTTCTGCCTGTTACATACTTCTGACAAACCCATTATACCCCTCAGAGGGTATAAAAATAGCTAGACTTGTGCTTTATAAATCCAGCTGAGATGGCAACACTGTTGTGTGCTGAGTGCAAGAAGAAGAGCAAGAAAAGCAAAAGTGCGAAGGAACCAATTACAATAACAACAACAACAACAATAGCAATAGCAATATGTGAAGACAATTGCACAAAAAAAAAGAAAACTATAACTAAACCGTGTGCTAGTTGTTGTTGTTGCTGCTATGTGTAGTAGGGTGTGTTGGGCAGGGAATTTAGGTCGGAGAGGGGGAGGGGGATTGGGGAGGATATAAAGTACTGTGGGTTGGTTTGGTTGGTGTCTGGTCTGGTCTGCTAATTAAAAAGCGTAACAGTAATTGGTTTACCGCTGCGTTTGCCACTTGCTGTGCGTTTATATTTTCTATATAAATTTTATTGTATTTGTATTTGTTGTTGTTGTTATTATGTGCTTCTTCTTCTTATTAAGAAATGCCGTTGTATTAATCATAATATTATTTTTGACTGCGACGGCAGCAGCAGCGGCAGCAGCAGCAGCACAAGAGGAATTTTGTTGCCCAAAAATGTTGAACATGCGTATGTATGTGTGTATGTGTAATTTATTTATTTTTAAATCGAATTTGCTTGTTTGTGTGCGTGCGAATGTGTGTGTGTGTGTGTGTGACAAAAATAAGTTGCCGCAAATAAAAAACAACAACAACAAATTGTTGTTGAAAAAAAAAACAACAGCAAGAACAGAAAATCCAAGTTTTTATTTTGTTTTTATATGTACACACTATACATATAGCGAAAACCGGAAATTGTTTATGCGATGTCGGCAGCGACGTCAGCGTCAGCGATCGCGATCGCTATTTTGTTATGACGTATGAGACGCGCCAACACTTATACTATAATATAATATAAGGTGGCAACTCTTTTGGATATATTTTGGCGCATAATTTGGCCACACTAATTAGCAGTGCGAAGAGCAAGAACAGCAACAGCAAAAGCAAAAGCAACAACAACAAATACTTTGACCACATGTCTAAACGGCGCGCGTGTGCAAGCAAAACAACAACAATAACAACAAGATAAAAACGAAAAACAAAACCAACAACAACAAATTTAAAAGAGAGCAAAGCAAAGCAAAGCGAAGTGAGTTGTGTGTGTGTCTCTTTGGCTCTTTGGCTCTATATGAGTGCGTGTCTGTGTGTGTTTTTTGTTTTTGTTTTTGTTTGTGTGTTGTTGGTTGAGCGAGACAAACTGGCAGGTGTCATTGACCTTTTTCGCTGTGACGGCAAAAGCACATTTTGTTGTTGTTGTTGTTCTTTTTTTTTTTGTTTTAGTTATTTGCAGTTTATATTTTTTTTTTGTTTTTTGCTGCGTTTGCTGTTATTGTTGTTGTTGTTGCTTGCTTATGCTACAGTGCTGCTTTGGCTGCTTGGCCTTGAACTTAGGCGCGTTTTCTAATACATATATTTGTAGCTCCAAAGCTCACACACACACACACACATAGCACATTAGTGTTTGTTGTTGCTGCTGCTTCTGGCTTTATCTACATTTCTTTTGTGCTATGCTGTTTTGTTGACAGTTCTCCTCATTCGCTTTTTATTTTTTATTTTTTTTTATTTTTTCTTTCGGAAATCGCGCACAAAACGCACAAACACACCAAAAATGGTATCAATTACGCAATTTCGATGCTGTTGCTAGTTTCTGTTATTATTGTTGTTGTTATTGCTGTTGTTGTTGTTGTTATTGGTGCTAAAAGCTTTGCGACTTTTCATTGTTCCAGAGCTGTTGACAAATGTCTCCGTATGTGTGTGTGAAGCAAAGCTTGTTGTGTTATTTGTTTTTTTCCTTTTTTTTCTTCATATAATATTGAAATTGGGGTCAAACAAGCCAGAAACATCAGCAGCAGCAAGTAGACGGGACGAAGGGAGCAAGAGAGATGGAGAGTGGGGTGGGGGGTGGAAGTGCGTATTAAAGGTGGAAACATAACTATCGATAGTGGACAATAATTTTTGCGAAAAACATTGTAAGCCTATCGATAGTCTTCGATAGAGACTTGAGTTACGAAAATTTGTTTAAAATTTCTTTATAAGCGTAAATTTATATTGAAACTTAACGATATTTACTAAATCAAATTCATTTTCATTAGCCAATAAGAAAATCTTTTAAATATTATTTAAATATATTTATATATTTACTTTTATCTAAAGCATAAATAAATATTTATTTATATTGATATTTACTAAATCAAATTCATTCATAATAAAATATTTTAAATATTATTTAAATATATTTATATTTATCTATATCGAAAACATTATCTATATCACTGAAAACAATCGAACACTATCGATAGTTGCTCGTCGCTATCGATGTTGTCTCACTAGTGCGAAACCATTAATTATGGCGATAGTACGATCGATAGTTCTCCACATCTAGTGCCTATCGATAGTCTTCGATAGTGACTTGAGTTACGAAAATTTTTGTAAATTTTTTTATAAGCATAAACAAATATTTAAACATCATATTAACTTAATCAAATTCATTGTCATTAACCTGAAAAATAAGTAGACTATAATATAATCTTTTCAATATATTTATATTTACTTATTGTATTTATCCAAATAGCCACAGAAAATAATAAACACACTTTGTTTGTTTCACTTTATAATATTTGATTTTGTGATCTTTTCTTTACCGATATACATCGATATCCAAAATTACTCTTATCTAAAGCAGTAAAACATACACTAAAAAAGCAATCGATAGTAGCTCGTCGCTAGCGATGTTGTCTCACTCAGAGCCAAACCATCGATAGTGGCGATAGTACCATCGATAGTTCTCCATCTCTAGTGCGTATATATTTTATTCACATATACGCATATTTTTCAAATGACTCAATAGTATTCTTCTCTTATGCTTAAGAGAGCAGATGCGGGCTTTGAATTGTATACAAAAAAACATACAAACATATATATACATATATGTATATATCTCTTAAATTATACAATCACTAGTGTGCGTATGTGTGCAGATAAGTACATATATATATAATTAATGTTAGTCATCAGCACACAACAAAAATTGTGTATTTGAATAATATTGGATAATTGTTGTTATGCTTTTAATTTCGCATTCAGCGATAAACTAGAGAATTTCAATTGCTCATAGCAAAAAGAAAGCTTGTAAAGTTAGCATTCCAGTCAGTTCCAGTAACCAGTAACCGGTCATTTCTGGACACCCAACATAGCCGAAAATTCGAGTTGTTGTAGAATAATCTAGAACAGTGGCACAAAAGCGTCAAAGTGGCATGTGTCACTTTTCAGTTCAGATTACATCATTTCATTTATATCAGAATATAATATTGTAGAACAGTTTTGCTAAAACTAAAAACAAAAATAATAAAATAATTCGTTTAAATATATTTTAGTACATAGAATTTTTATTAAATTTAGATATAAATTAAAACTATGTTTGGTTTTACAGACAAGCCGACTTTATTTGATCTTAACTCGCTTTTTTTTAATGCTGATAGCATATTGTAATAATTGAAAATAAAAAGTTTCTGATATTTATATTTTAACTGTTATGAGTAAAGATAAATTTTTTCTATTCACATAAGAAAACTCTTTGTATAGCATATAACAAAAAATAATAAAATATTAAACAACAACAATCTGAACACCATCTAACCATATTTTAAATATACTTAAAAGCTAGTAATTACATATAATTTAGGCTATACTCATTCCGTAATACAAGGTACAGTAGTGTGACTAAAAGAAGTCGCACCGAAAATGGAGAAATATATATTAAGTAATGCAGAAAATCCCAATCAGATGAATGTACAAATTTTAAATCTAAAGAGTTCTTAAAAGTTCTTTAAGTAAGGTAAACAATATTAAATTCGCTGTCTAAAGAATTCAGTAAATTTAACACATAGTGACTAATGCATTAATTTAAAAGAATGAAACAGTCGCCGACTAACACTCATCGCGAGCAGACGTCAGTTGCTAACCAATCGTGCTGTTATCAGTTCTCTTCTCTCCTCACACTCTTTCTATCAACCGTTACTTGCACAAAATATTAGTTTTAAGCGCTTGATCGCAGATCAAAAAAAAAAACCATGGGCGGCCCGGGGCCCCCAAACCTGGGACATAATCGGTTCAGCACTCTGGCCGACAGTCCCCCAACAAAAAAACGTAGACCACCTTCAAAAACTTTAAATGACTTTCCCGAACTGCCATCTAACAACATTGCTAACCCAAAATATATAATAATCTCCGCCAAAGACAGTGATAAAACAATCTCAGAATATTCTTGCTTCGCTGTACACAAGGCGCTTAAGCACATCAATAAGAATATTAACTCAATAACAAATTTAAAAGACGGAAATCTATTAATGCTGGTTCGATCAATCGACGACGCCAACAAATTCATCAACGCAAAAGAACTCCCAGGTATATGCAAAATAGAATGCCAACTCCACCAATCACTTAATTCGGTTAAAGGGACTATTTATGCACCCTACCTTATTAACGTGCCCGAAAACGAAATTCTTGAAGAGCTCGCCTCCCAAAAAGTTATCGCAATCTACAAGTTCACCAAGCAAGTTGAGGGTGTAGCAAAACCTTCGGGTGTTATGCTTCTTACTTTCGAACTCTACAACCTTCCATCGAAAATCGACATATGCTGGCACACTGTAAAGATATCCGAATTTGTTCCGAATCCCATGCGGTGCAAATCTTGCCAAAAACTCGGTCATACCCAAAAATACTGCAAGAACGAACCAACGTGTAGTAACTGTGGACTCACTCCGCACTCTGGTACCTGCTCTCCAAAATGCGTGAATTGCTCACAGAACCATGCTGCCTCAGACAAAAAATGTAGTGCATTCATACAGCAAAAAGAAATACTGAAAATAAAAACCACGAAGAAGTGTACAATGAGAGAGGCAAAGCTTTATTACAAAGCTGCCTTGCCTAAACAATCCAAGCCCGACAGCTACGCCGCAGTCACAGCAAACATAGAAAACGAAAATAGCACAGCACAAAAAGCAAAGTACAACATAAACCGTTACACTGATAAGAGCAATATCGGTGGCTCTGACGATCGCCTCTCGTCGTCCGACTCGCTTCCACAAAATAACACTCAATCTCCTTCTACTCTCTCCTCATCACTTCCCTCTTCATCCCAACTGTCCCCTTCTCTATCTCAATTCTCAGAAAAAACACTCAATAACCGAACAAAACCAAAATCACCTACTCACTCACACTTAACACAAAACAACACCATCGATCGTGGCTCAATTGAGTCATTATCTGACTCAACACCAAATAACACCATGGATCTTGACCCAACTGAGTCAATGTCCGACTGATACAATAATAATAATAAATAAAAAAAAAAAAAAAAATACTATGTTCCCTGAAGACATACATATATCAATTATTACTTCATTTATCTATGACCATTAAAGTTATTCAATGGAATCTAAAAGGATATATAAATAATTTTGATGAATTAACGATTCTAATAAATAAAATAAATCCAGATATAATATGTCTTCAAGAAACTAACTTACCTTTTAACTCAAAAAACATAATCTGCAACAAACAATACATAGGTTACTTCACTAACCTACCACACAACCTTAATGCCAAACAAGGAATAGGAATTCTTGTTAAAAGGCACCTACCGCACTCTCTGCTCCCTTCTCTGACCAGCTCAAGTATACTTCACTTGGCCATTCAATTAAAACTTAACGAAAAATTTACTATTCTTAACAGCTACATCCCCCCTGATCAATATTTTTCTGGGAACGAAATACTTACAATAATAAACAGCTTCTCCGCTCCACTATTGTTTACTGGAGATTTCAATGCCTGGGGTTTTGCTTGGGGCTCTTCACGCACCACCTCCAGAGGAAAAAATATTATCGAAGCCGTCTCAAAAACAAACCTATCTCTTTTGAATAATGGCAGTCCAACACATTTTTCCACACATAAAACTTACACACACATAGACCTCACGTTTATCTCCTCTAATCTGCATCCACACTGCAATTGGGAAGTTTTACCCGACTTATACAGCAGCGATCATTTTCCAGTCATAACTGAAATACTAAATCAGTTTCATTTTGAAAAATCTAAATTCTCCCCAAAATTCAAAATTGATTTAGCCAATTGGGAATTGTTTCGTTTAAACTATAATACCCACACCTCATTCACACAAAATGCAGACATTCAACTGCAAGTCTCCCAAATTACCAAATCAATTCGGATGGCGGCAAATAAGGCAATTCCACAGACCAAACCTCACACATTTAAAAGAAAGATAATTTGGTGGAATAAAAATCTGGGAGATCTTCGGGATAAAAAGCAAAAATTATGGCAAACCTATAAATACATAATGACAGATGCTAACCTCATAGCTTACAAAAGAGCAAATGCGTTCTTTAAGCGTGCAGTTAAAGAAGCCAAACGTGAGAGCCTCGGTGCCTTCACATCCAATATTTCTCCTCAATCCTCCTCCAAAAAAATCTGGCGCGACATTAAATCCCTGGTGGGAGTCCCCCCTCCCCAGCTTAAGTGTATCAGAGCTAATAATACATTAATAACGGCACCCTTAGAAATATCGAACATAATTGCCACAACTTGGTCAAAGTATTCCGAGGACTGCAACTTCAACATTCAATACAGGCAACAAAAGGCAGCATCCCTTGAGTATGTCCATGCTCCTGGTAGACTTAGTCTATCTGCTAAACAACTCGAATACGATTTCACAGAATTAGAACTAGAAACTGCCCTAACAAAGGCTAAAGGCAAAACACCAGGTCACGACAGAATCTCGTATCCGATGCTTAAACAACTGCCCGCCACAGGCAAAGCAGATCTTTTAAACCTATACAACAATATATTTTCTGTTGGTCAGTACCCCCACGTGTGGGAATCTGCCATCATTGTACCTATCCCAAAACCAAACAAGCCATCTGATGAAGTTGCTAGCTACCGACCCATCTCATTACTTCCATGTATCGCCAAAACATTCGAAAAAATGATTGCCCGTAGACTCTTATGGTACGCTACCAAAAATAAACTGATCAGCACGAACCAAGTAGGCTTCAAGCCCAAACACAGTACGATGGACTCTCTGCTGCACTTGCAGCACTTCGTGTCAGATGCCCTTTCCTCAAGAAATCATGTCACGTTTTTGGCGACTGATTTCGAAAAGGCATTTGATCGCGTGGGAGCCCATACTGTTCTTCAGCAACTCGAAAAATGGGGGGTGGGTACAAAAGTCTTCAATATAGTGAAGGCTTTTATGTCCCACCGCTCATTTCGAGTCAGGATCAACAACGTACTTTCAAACTATCACAATTTATATACTGGCATTCCCCAAGGATCGCCATTATCGGTTATTTTATTCATTATAGCATTTGAAGAAATCAACAAAATTGTATCTAATCATAAAAAAATTCAATTAATCATGTACGCAGATGATGCCATAATCTTTAGTAAAATCAAGGACTTAACAAAACTTAACAATATTTTAAAAGATATACTTAAGGAAATATACAACTGGGGTCTGGGCTCTGGTGCAACCCTATCTCCCAGTAAATGTAAAATTTTGCACATTTGTAAAAAAAAAGATGTACATACTCTAGTTTAAGCTTTAATAACTTTACTATAGAATGCGTCCAGGCTCTTAAGATATTAGGCCTATATTTCGACAAGAGAATGACATTTAAAAATCACTGTCTGTATCTCAGAGATAACCTTGAAAAAAAACTAAACATTATAAAATATCTTAGCTCCAAACATTCCTTAATAAATACAAATAGTCTTATAAATGTCGCCAGGGCTCTTATACTGGCAAAAATAGATTACGCGTTGCCAATATTCGGCTGGTGCGCAAAGTCACATGTCCGCCTGTTTAAACCAGCCTACCACACAGCGGTTCGTCGCAGTATCAACGCCTTTCCAACATCTCCAATAAAATGCGTCCTAGCAGAAGCGGGTTTGTCAACAATAGAGGACAGAGTTGCAGAAACAACAGCCCTGCTTATCCCGAAAATGTTCTGCTCACCCAACCAGCTCCTTCAAACTGTGGTACGGAAGGCTATAAAACAACGGAGAACCTACCGATACCTCTCCACAATACGCCGATGCGTCGCTCTCTCCAAAGAATGGAATATCGCAACTCCAACAACACCGAAAATCTCTAGCGCCCCTCCATGGCTTCTAAGACAATCCTCTATTAACTGCGCGCTACAGGAATTTCCAAAAAATCACACAAACGGGGAAACTTTCCGCCAACTATTTTATAATGAAACAGCCAAGAAATTTTATGATAATCGAACGTGGATATTCACTGACGCAACAAAATCAGCTGAACTCACTGCATTCGCATGCGTTGACATCAATGGGAAAATTCTATCAGCAGGATCACTACCAGAATACTACTCTGTATTTTCAGCCGAAGCAGAAGCTATTCTGAAAGCCATCGTTTACGCACAAGGCAGAACTGGAAAGTTTACTATATGTACCGATAGCCTATCGACTGTAGAATCTGTCAAAAATATATCTAACACAAACCCAACAATCGTGCAGATACGGGAGAGTTTAATAAAAACCCCACTAAAACTTAACATATTTTGGGTTCCCAGCCACAGGGGCATTAGGGGCAATGAGTTGGCTGACAATGCAGCAAAAGCAATGTCAAAGTACCCCACAATCATGATAGTCCCCTCAGCGGAAAAAGATCTGCGAAAAGTTATCCTCAAACAACTCCACTCGCAAAAAATCGAAATCTGGGCTAACTTTCATCACAGATACAGGAACTGCAACCCAAACTTGGAGAAAGTCAAGTTCCCTATCAACACATCCCGAGCGAAAAACACTATTTTCACCCGCCTCCGGATAGGACACAGCAGTGGCACCCACAGCCATGTATTGTCAGGAGACCCTAAACCGAACTGCCACTTATGTGGTCTAGAGCTCTCTACCTCACACCTGCTGGACACCTGCAAAAAATTAGCTAGTATTAGAAAAGCCCATTTTCCAAATATACTACCCTCATCCATCTTACCCTACGTCACAACAATAAATATAAATAAAATATACAGATATTTACAAGATTGTAATTTAACAAATAAGATATAATCCCACATAGAGCCGAAGGCCTGGTCGCTAGCGCTCTAATTTTCTACTTAGCTTTAATATTCTTGTGTATTATAGCTAACTTTGTAAAATAAAATAAATAAAAGAATGAAAATGCTTATTGTACCAGATAAAATAAATAAATTATAGTCCCGACTGACTGATGGCCAAACTATAAGAGATTAAGGGATTAATCATAGATCGAATATTTTGGGTATTATTATTTTTATTTATTCAATTTTCTTTCAGATAGGGTATGAGGTAGTATTAGGCGTATTTCAGGTGTGTTGTACTTATAGAATGGAATCTTGATTTCAAATTTATTTTATATTGTAGATTGGTTATGATATGGATTTGTTTATTTATATGGAGAGATTGGTAGCTATTCTGAAAATAATTTGATTTGAACTGGGTTAGATTGATAAATTTGTATTAAAGCTGAAATTTTCTTACAACATAGATCTTACAACTTCTTTGCGATATTTTAAGTGGTTCCATTAATAATATAGAAGAAATGTAAATCGGTTTTTAAGTATAAAATCTAAAAAAATTTAATTTTTTGTTTCTAGACTATAAGTGTTAAATGAATTGAAAAAAAAAAATATTTTTTTGTTGATATTTGAAGAAAAATATTGAGCTTACTTAACTTCATTAAAAAAAATTATTCAAATCAACCACAAACTACTTTTTTTCGACTCTGAAAATTAAGTTTTCATCTGTACAAAGACATTATTGGGCGGATATCGGATTCATTAATAATATAGAAGAAATGTAAATTAGTTTTTAAATTGTAAGATTAGAATCTAAAAAAAATTTTAATATTTAAATTTACATAATGGTTTTTTGTAAACAATGTTTTGTTGTTAAATTTTTTATTGTATCTATGAATCGATTTTCAAAAATGCATAAAATGCATTTCGTACTACTACTTTGACCCACTGTAAGTGATGTGTGCGTGTCATTCCCTTACCCCTCTCGTTGTCTTGTATTACACGCATTTAAAGAACAATAACAACAACACGTCATCGAACGCCTTGTCTCTCACCTTGCTGTCTCGCTCTGTCACAGTGGCTGTAGAACAACCAGTGTTGCCACTCTTATTTTTTTTTTTGTGAAAACTATAAATTGCGATTACGATTGTACACACACACACACACATACAGCGTAGGTGGCAACTTGAACAGCATAACTGTCACATATGTGTGTGCGTAAGATTGTGCTTGTAGCAGTTGTTGTTGTTGTTGTTGTTTATTTACTTGAACCTTGGACTTTAGATAAGTGCAGAAAGCGGCAGTCAGTAGTGTTGTTGTTGTTGTTGTTGTTGCTGTTATATGAATCACACTTGTAAATTAATGCAAAAACAAAAAGCAACTTGTAAACAATAATTACATACATACATATATTGAAAAAAATTCAACAATAATAATAATAACAAATAAATAAACATACATATATTTTGAAATAAAAATTATATATACATATGTACATTTAATGTCTGATTTGCACTTGATGATGATAACACACTGTTTTGTGCTGCAACCGCCATTTGTAATTTGTAATTTGTAATTTATCCTGTGCTAAGAAGGTGCCGTTACAATCTGACGTCGTCTGACGTACGTAAAAGGCAGGCGGCAATAACAACAATAAATGTGACCGCTTCAAGTTTTATTGTTGTTGTTGTTCCCCATACATACGTGCGTATGCGTGCGTGTGTGTGTGTGCGTTTTCGGCATTCTGCTTTGCGCAGTTATTTGTTTTTCTTGTTTTTAAAGATTCCGTTTTGTATTGACGTTCGCATATTGTGTGTGTATTTTGTTGTTTTTGTTTTTCAACTTCGCTCATAAAGCAGCCACAGCCAACAGCCGGTGTGTGAGTGTGTGTTTATATTGTTGTTGTTGTTAGTGCAATAAACAACACACGTGGTTGCATTTTCTATTTTACTCTGTTGCTGTCTCGCTCTCAACTCGTGTTCGTCTTCTTCTTCTTCTTTGTTGCTTTTTGCCGTTTTGCATTACAGCCGTGTGAATGAATGTAAGCAAGAATGAGAGAGCAGGAGAGAGAGCGAGAGAGTGAGTGAGTGAGAGAGTGTATGGCGCTTGGAGCATTCTCTGCTGCTGCTGCTGCTGCCTCTGCTGCTGGGTGGGCGGCTATTTAACGGTGGCGCTGGCGTTTGCTGCTATTTATAGGCATTTTTTTTTTATAAACATTAACAGATAAACCCAGTGTTGTATTGTTTTTGTTCTCAAGTGTAGACGTGTATGTGCGTGGGCTTTTTTGTTTTTGGCGTTGCATATCTATTTTGCGTCGGAATTGGAGGATTTGCTGACGGCATTGACGCATTCTCGCATTAAATTGTTGTTAGTTAATAAGTTGTAGGTTTTTGTTTTAGTTTTTTTTTGTTTTTTATTTCTTTTTCTTAGTAGTTTTAATTTTGAATTTAGTATTTAGAATTTGTTTAGCTTTCTAATCGCTCTTGGCGCTGCCGCCACTCAAAACTGATCGCCGCTCGCTGCTTACGCTGCTTTGTGGAACGACCTTTGAGTGACCTAATTTGGTTTCTATTTGTATTTATTGTGTTTGAATTGTTTTGTTTCTATTTTTTTTTGTGTTTTATTTTTTTTTGTGGCGAATACACAAAATATAAAAAACTGTTATAACGATCTACACATTAGATTAGCATAAATCGCCATTTTTAGCGATACCATGTCGCATGTTATCGATAATATTGTGAACTTCTTATCGGAGATAAAAGCACTAGAGCAAGTACAAATTATGAAAAAAGCATTAAAGTCTCAAGCGAACCGACTGTTAAAGACCCTGTAAATTTACATTCCAAAACAAGAAAGAAAATGTCAGTCGGGCATGCCGACCGTGTAATACTCTCTGAGCTTCGTTTCCAATTATATTAGCTTGTTGCAGTGCTGAGTGCAATGCACGTGGCTATGCCTTGTTTGAAAGTAACAATTTTCGTTGTATGACAAACTTTTTTAATTATGGTCCGATTTTAATGAAATTTTCACAATCGTTTGATATTATTTGTTTGCAAGTAAATGCTAAATTTACAAGGAAATTGTGCTTTTGGTGGGCGAAGGAGGCGTGGCATCAAAAAAATTTTGATGGCATTATCTATATATTGCATCAAGAAACCTGCATGAATAAATTGGTGTCCCTAGATGTAATAGTTACCGAGATATTCGCAAAACACCTGTATTTTTTCCGAGGTATGTCTGGTTTTTCGCTTATTGTGGGCGAATGGGGCGTGGCATCGAAAAAAAAATATTCTTGTGTTGACTGACTAAATATGTGGTCGATACTGACTAAAATGGATATTGTAGCTCTTACCATCTCTGAGATCCTTTTGTGCATACGGACGGACAGACGGACATGGCTATATTGACCTGGCTGTTGATGCTGATCAAGAATGTATATACTTTATGGGGTCTGCCACGCCTCCTTCTGCCTGTTACATACTTCTGACAAACTCAATATACCCCTCAGAGGGTATAATAAAATTTTATAAGTATGTATAATTATTACTAGTCATTTATTTTCACAGTAAAAGTCTCACACTAAACTTATACACGCTTACTTCTTTGTCAAGTGTATATGACAAATTTGGTGGCCACTTCTTTTTGGCTCACTGTACACCTTTTGTGGAGTATGAGTATGTCTGCTTACACAAAGCATATGGAGTGCAGTTTTTTATTATTAGCACAATATAGAGTTAATTCAGTCTTCAACGCCTTCGCATGCTTTTCCCTTTCTCTCTCTCTCTCTCTGTTTCTTTCTCTTTGACTGTGGCTCGAAGTGTTTGCATTCTTTTCACCCCCTTTCCTTTGCCACACTAATTTTTCCGAGCTGCCACTTTATTTTAGCTTCAAACGCATCAACGTCGCAAATTTTCGTTGTATTTTTTTTTTGTTTTTGCTTTCTTCTTCTCTTGTTCTTTGACATATTTATCTGTTGTTGTTGTTGTCAACTTCAATGAAATGGAAGAAGAAGACGTCACAGTGTGTCATCTTGTGCATGTGTATGTGTATCACATTGATTTGCTGGTATTCGCAACGGATTCAGGACATACTATCGATAGTTTGAAACCTTCGATATCGATAGCAAACTATTTCTATGTTTTTATCAGGGACCGTAATCATTATGAGTTATATTTTAAAAATCATAAGGTAATGATTAAATTTAATTTTTACCGATTTTTTTTCGAAAATAATCATTATTTTTGAGTAATTTATGAAAAACTTAACCATTATATGTTATATAACCATTATTTATATATGTATGTATATATGTATATATATATATGGGCATTTCCGCGGTCACTTACACGACTTTCGTAAGCAAAATAAAATTTTAAATGTTAAATATATCAAACACTATTAAATTTTTTACAATTCACCACTAATAATTTTTTGTAGTATTTTGAGACTACTATAATTGGTAAAAAAATTGAGAGCCTCCAGTTTTTATCTTTTGAGATAAAAGCCACAAAAGAGCGGTCACTCACGCGACTTCAAATATACATGACTTTAGACATCATTGCTAATAATCGGCAAACTCTGCGAATTGTGTGAAAATTTTAAACTTTAAATATTTTTGACATAAATAAGAAATATCAAGCTTTATTATTAGACTTATGATTTTTCAATATTTGGTCTGTCCTTTTTTTGCGAAGGATTCTTCTAGGTCACTCACGCGACGTCACTCACGCGACATTGTTCACACTGCAGTTTTGTTTGCAGTTATATATACAATTATAGTCATTACATTAGTATTTAAGCTAAGAAGATAAAGAAAAAATACAAAAAAAGTTGTCCATGAGCTGCAAACGACTAAAAAAACTCTATATTACAGAAGAAATGAAATTTTTTTTTGGACTCTTGGTTGACCTTTTCGCGGAAATGCCCATATTTGATAAAAAAAAAAAAAAAAAGTTTTATTTTGAGCGCAAAAAAACAAAAATCATTTTTAATCATTATTATTTTTGATGTTTATTTTTTTTGATCAAGTATAATCATTATGGTTAAGTTCTTCATTAATTACTCAAAAATAATGATTATTTTTGAACAAATCGATAAAAATCAGAAATTTAAAAATCATTTCAAAAATGAATAGATTATGCAATAATAATAATTTTGATATTCTAGATATAATTTTAGGTCCGTTGCAAGTGAATGATTTTTTTATTTAAAAATAAAAAAATAATCATTATTTACGGTCCCTGGTTTTTAATTATTATCTTTCTATTTTACAAACTGATAATATGCTATGGTTAAAATTCAAAACTAGTCTATCGGCGCTTCAGGAATCGAGCTAACATCTTAACATTCTATGGGGGAAACAGCTGTAAACATCTGATTAGGAATCGACCTAATAAATCACTTAAAAATTTACGAAAATAAAATGGAATTAAAAACTATCGATACTATCGATATAAATGGTAAAATATAAAAACAAAACGAACAATAACCAACTAGAGACTAGATTTTACTCTTCCTCCCACTCAGACTCTCTCTCTCTCTCTCTCTCTCCGTCTCTCTCTCTCTCTCTCTCTCTCTCTCTCTCTCCGTCTCTCCGTCTCTCTCTCTCCGTCTCTCTCTCTCTCTCTCTCTCTCTTCAAGTCTTTTGCTTGAAGAGTTTCAGTGGAAATTGCATTTCCGTCTCGTCCTGTGTGTGCGCTACTTTATCTCATGTAAAAGAGAAGAAGAAGAAAAAGTGAAGCAGACAAAACACAACAAAACCAAACAACAACAACAACAACAACACTAAGATGGATCTGAGAAGATGCATACATAGGTAATAGGTACACAAGTATGCGTGTATACAGACATGAGTGTGTGTGTTGTTGTTGTTGTTGTTGACTGACTCGCTCGCAACCACAACAACAGCAACAATGAGAAAGGCATTTTTATGATTTTATTTTAACTGTACTCGTAAATTTAGCGATTAGTGGACGACGTCGTCGTCTTCGTCGCTGTTGTCTTGGTCTTGTTCTTCCTCTTCCTTTTTACTCGTGCTCTTCGCATTGCTTGTCTTGTGTTGTTGTTGTTGTTGTTGTCTTTTCTTCATGGCTTTGGTATTGGTATTGCTGCTGTTGCTGCTTCCTCTTGCTCTTCTTCACCGTCTCCCTTTTGTGTTTTGCGTGTGCTTCACGCGCCAGTCGCGGCACTCTATATATTTATTTTTTGTGGCTGCTCCTTTTAGCCGCTGCCAGTGTTGCCGACGTCGCTACAACAACAAAACCCTCCCCAAACAATGAGACGTTTGCACTGTGCAGATAAACAGACAGACAGACAGACAGACAGACAGACGGACTCAGTGAGGCAGAGTGGAACGAGGCGTGCCAGTAGTGCAGCCGTTTTCGCTTTTTTATCCTTCAATCTAGCTTTTTTGAAAACGCAATATCGAAAAAAACTCAAAATTATTTTGGCAAATTTTTAAATTTTACGTAGAACATGAATTAAAATATAGCACTAGACCAATTCTGTAATATAATAACTGTTAAGTCTCTAAGTAGCTGTATTGTGGCGGACTCTGCAGCTTTTATAAATTAGCATCAGTTGATCTTCAATTACTATTATTACCTTGGAGATGATCTTTAGTCAGTTAAACTTGATAAAAACTAAAATTTTAAGTACATTAAATGTTAATACGATAAATAGTAGATAAACAGATAGATATTTAAGCCGTGAACGCATCCAAAAGTTTTGCAAAGACATTGTAAATTTTAGTGGAGGAAAAATAATGGTCTATACCAGAGAACTGCAGCGGTGGCTGTTTTGCGCACACTATGCATACATAAGAAAATTTGTGTTGCGGTGTTACACGCACACAAAAAAATGCGATCGCGGTACTACACGCACATATAACCAATGCGGTACCAAAAGTACGCACAAAAAATTTGTATGTATTTTTTGACACGCGACGAAAGTGTTGCGGTGTTGCAGACACATAAAATCTAGCGATCATGCAAAACCATACACAAAAATTCTTAGGGTTGTTTCTGACCGGTGGTTTTCTGACTAGTAAGAATATGATGCGGTGTTGCTTTGCCATAGTAAAAATATGATGGGTGTTGCTTTACCATAGTAAAAATATGATGGGTGTTGCTTTACCATAGTAAAAATATGATGGGTGTTGCTTTACCATAGTAAAAATATGATGGGTGTCTTTTTGCCATAGCAACCGTTTTCGTGTGTCTTTTTGCCATAGCAACCGTTTTCGTGTGTCGCTTTACCATACAGTAGATTTTGTGTGTGCCGCATTGATCCTTAAGACGATGAGACAGTAGAACCCACCCCAGTTTTGTTGTTGAAATGCATTGATTGCTTGTGCGCACGGAAATTCCACTGCCCGACACTGATTTCAAGATACTAATGTGTTGAAATGCATTGATCGCTTGTGCGCACGGAATTTCCACTGCCCGACACTTATGTACTTCGCGATGCTCTTTCTGCCACTGAGTCTAATGCCAATGCATACGTGCAACAGGTAGAAGAAAATCGATGTGATAAGGTTTGAGTTTTCGAGGCAAAAGTTGACATTAGCAATATAAACAGATATCAAGTTATTGCTTTAAATGAATTAATTCTAGATAATTATTTTATTCTTGATTTGATCAATCAATTTTTTTTATCTACATAAAAGTTTTATTAAAATTGTAATTAGAAATAATAGGAAAGATCAGTTGAACTACTGACAAATGTAAGGGCATCAAATATTCGGAATGACAAAATCCGATCATGTAATACTGACCCATGATCACAGAGACAGACAGAGACACAGAAATGAGGGTGGGTTTTACATAATTTTTTTTTTGGTGTGCCTGCTTGCCCTTTGCCCATTTACGATGTGTTGCTTTGCCCTAGTAAGAATATGATGGGTGTCTTTTTGCCATAGCAACCGTTTTCGTGTGTCGCTTTGCCATAGCAACCATTTACTATGTGTTGCTTTACCATAGTAAAAATATGATGGGTGTCTTTTTGCCATAGCAACCGTTTTCATGTGTCGCTTTGCCATAGCAACCATTTACTATGTGTTGCTTTACCATAGTAAAAATTTGATGCGGTGTTGCTTTGCCATAGTAAGAATTTTACTATGTGTTGCTTTGCCCTGGTGCGCATGTGACTGGGTGTTGCTTTGCCCTAGTGCGCATTTGACTATGTGTGTCAGACACCGCATCATAAAATGCATAAACGCGTTTAGGGCAAAAAACTACGCACCATATTTTTGAGGGTGTTTTTGATACACATGCTGAAAAGTGCATGGTGATTTTAGGGTGTATTTTTTTTGCGGTGCCTCGCTGCAGGTCTCTGGTCTACACTTTGCATAACTGGGCAAGATTTTGGGCTAATTCCAAAGACTGTTGGTCCTATTGATAAATTCCAGCATCTCAACATAAAAAAGGTTAAAACAAAGATAATGAGAAATGATTCAAAAAGTTTGGTTATCCAACCAGGCCCGATCATAATGAAGTCGAAAACTTCAGGGAGTTCGTTTCCTTAAAATCTAAAACACTGAAGCTAAAATCGAAAACCTCTCTTTGAAACTAGCCTGGGAAACAGGATTACAGAATTTATTATTTTTTAATTTCAATTCAATATCCCACATATAAGTATGTAGTACGTATATACATACATATATATATATTTACAAAAAGTGAGATATAAAATTATTTTTTTTTTTTAAACCCAATAAAGTAGTTCTTAGCTTTTTCCAAGCCGATTCATGAGTTCAAATGTACATATGTACATATTTGGAATTACAATTTTAACTTTAATAGTTAACAAATTCAAAAAATATTTATATTAATAGTTAATATATAAATAAATAAAAATTTCTAATTTTTAATTTTTTGTTCGTTGAGAGTCGGTCACTTTTTCATCTTTTATTGATCTAGCTTTTAATGCTCGTCAATGACAAATGGCAACACTGCGTGCCAAGCTTTAGCAGAGTCTCTCTCTCTCTCTCTCTCTCTCTAACTCTTTTTTCTCTATCGATGATGTTTGTTTGCACGTGTGTGTCTGTGTGTGTGTCTGTCTGTCGCGCTTTGTTTGGCTTTTGCAACATTGTTGCACACGAAGAGTTTATTTTTAGCCACAATTCAATGCTGTTCCCAACGGCGTGCTAACGTTGACAAGCGCGACTGCAGATTGTTATTGTTGTTGTTGTTGTTGTGGTTGTTGTTGTGGTTGTTGTTGTTGGTCTGTTGCTTCCCGTTTTTGTTTTGGTGTTGTTTTTTTTTTGTTTTGTTTTTGTTTTTAGCTTGTTTCGTGAGCTAATTAATTTTCGCCTTGTTTTTCCTTTTTGGCGCGCTCTTCTCCTTTGCCTCTTCCCAACTGTTTTGCAAAATTTATGTTTTGATTAGCGTGGCTTTAACTTTTTAATGGGTTTTTAATTAGGCGGCTTTTGCTTTTGATGATTGTCTAGACTTGCCCGAGAGTAGAGAGAGTCTAAGACTCCGCCCATTCTACCATTTCCGTTGCACTACCCCTCCCCACTGCCACTCCACTCCACTAAAATCCGCTGCTAATTAGGCATTTTGCAATGGTCTGCTACATTTTAGTGCCAGGCGCCGTACTAAAAAAAAAATAAATACAAAAAAAACAACAAAACACAAAATACTACTACGACTACGACTACAAACATTTTTACTACTTTACAACCGCATTTGTAATTTGTGTTTTTTTTTTGTTGTATTTTTTTTTTTATTACAACCACCAGCACTACTAGCACCACTAGCACACCACTTGTGCATAGAGCGCATGCATCGTTTTTATCCTGTCTCTCTCACTCTCTCACACACACATTTTGCCTCTTTCCTCTTGCTCCTTTTGTGCATTTTTGTGCTTTAGGCCTTTTTACTACTACGCGCTAGTATTTTTTGGTAGTCACTGTACCACATTTTTACAACAGTGCGCCCCAGACAGGGGCCAACGACACCATTTTGTTGCCCTCTCACTCTGCGCTCTCTTTCATTCTCTCTTCATACACACACACATAGAAACACCGGCATAGCAGAGGACAGGCGTGCGCCTTCTTCATTCATAAGCACTGCGCTTTTTGCAGTCAACGACGACGAAAACGACGACGACGACGACGTATACGGCAGCGGCGCCGCTGACTGCAAAATTTGGCGGCTTGCATGTGAAATACATATGTGTGTGTGTACGTTTTGCTGCTGTCTTCATTTTGTTGTTTTTGTTTTTGTTGTTTTACTACCGTCTCTGTTTTGTTGTTGCTTTTGTTATTGTTTTTGCTGTTGCATGCGTTGCTTCCGCCCTTATCACAACATTCACACCGATAAACACACACACAAACATATACACAATGCTACGAGATGCGCTCGTTTTTAAGCACATGCGCTTTAACTCTCTTCGTGTGCGTCTGTTGTGAGAGAGTGTGCTCTTTCCCTCTCTCTCTCTCTCTTTTTGGGCCGCCGCCTAATAGTGTGTGTGTGTGTGTGTGTTGTTGTCGTCCTTTCGTCTGCATGTTTTTATACGCATTGCTTTTTACACGTCTATCCTTTAAACGCAGACGCCGACACACTGCGACGCTCTCTTTACCACCTCTCTTCATGCTTTCGTTCTCTCAGTCTCTCCCACTCTCTCTCTCTCTCTGTTCGACTTGGGTATACACTGTAGTAGTGTATGTGTAGATTGTTTGTCTCTCGCTCGCTCTTGCTGTACTTTGTTATTAGATTTCAGTTTGTTTTCATACACATTCGCCTGCCGTTTCACACATTACGTTTCGCGTCATTTTTCGGGGTCAACGTCATCTCGAGGGTTGCTGCTGCTGCTGCTTCTTCTTCTTCTGGTTCTGCTTCTGCTTCAGCTTCTGCCACCGTCAATCGTCGCAGTTGTTGTTTGCGTTTGTTTTGTTGTTTTGTGCATGTCTCGTATTTTTGCGGCGTCTGGACTGCTACTACGTTTATGCGCTCAAAGTTGTCATGATAACATTAACAACGTGAGATGCAGTTCGAAATGGAACAAGTGCACAGTATTGGTAACTTGGCACGGTGTACAGTATTTTTTATCTCTTTACAAGTGTTGCATTTTTAGCTTTTTTAAAGCTAGATGTAATTTGTTGGTGAATGGAAATGGTTGAAATATATTTATATGGAAATGATAAAAGCTTTAAATCTAGCTTGTTTTTAATTGAGCTTTACGTTTTTTTTAACTGTTTATTTTGAACTATTATTATGCGATTTTCAATATCGATAAAGTGTACGAAATAATTTCTCCACTATAATAAAAATATTACATAATTGTAAGTTCTTAACTCTGAAAATCGGATTCAATTCTTCCAAAAATCTGGCAACACTAAGTTATGACTGTCGCATAAACGTAAGTGTTAGTTTTGCTGCTGTTGCAGCACATTTTTAATGCTGTCGCGACGCGACGCGACGCAAACCGAACCCGAACCCGAACGCCTCTCGGTTCGATGCGCCTGTCTGTCTGGCTGTCTTGTTGTCTGCGATGTCCGTTGTCTGTGCTCGTGTTCTGTTTATTTGCTGTCTTGACCAAAAAATTAATTTTAGACAAACTGCGAATTGCAAGCAAAATAAAACTGGTATTTAAACACATTATTCGCCGCTGTCTGCGTCTGCGTTTGCGTCTGGGCCAATTAAAAGGCCAAAAACAACAAAATTTATTTATTTGCTATACTTGAGCAATTTCATTCTTTAGTCTTTGTTGTATTGTATGCTACACTCTGCTTCGCGTGCAGTACATTATTCTCCACTACCTCCCTCCCTCCCTTTCCCCACCACACACCCCACGTGACTTTTTGCATAATGCTTTGCTGCCTTCTTCTTTGTCTGTGACGCTGTTGCTGTTGTTGTTGTTGTGTCTGTTCTTGTTTATGAGACTATTTTTTTTGTTTTGGGGTGTTGGTCTTGGGGGCGTGTCAGCAGCAATGCTACTCCACATTTATTTAAGTTTTTTTGTTGTTACTGGTTTTGCAATAAAAGGCGTGGCATTTAAGTGCCAAAACAACATTTTTATTCCTTGCGTTTTTCTTTTCTTTTTTTTTTGTTAGCATTAAAAAACGTGTGGCTTTTTCTTGTGCTGTAACAAGTTATTGCCACCGCCTTTTTTATTCAACTCGAATTATTTTCTTTTATTTGATACATTGTGCTAAATGGGCATTATTTTTAAAGAATTTGGAATATGTATGAATTTAGTTTGTAGTTGCTTTTTGCTACCCTGTAATCATTCAAGCTCATTCAATATTAGCCAAAAACGAAGCACCTCCAAGCAAATTCGTAATTGATTAGTAGATGATTTCAACTCTTTTGGGAATAGTTCTACAAATGTTTCCTTCTCTATTACAAAAAGAATATCATTCCAAAGTAAATAGCAAGAGTGGCTAAGTATTTAATTCAGATACTGCGTTTTTATGTATTTGACAGGCCTGGAAAAAGTGAATTTATTTTTTAAACCATTAAATATTTGATTAACAAAGATATTGCTACAAAAACAAATGCATTTTAAAATTAATTGACACTTTCAATTCAAATTAAAATTTGTTTAATATTGTCTCAGTTTAATTAATGAATGAATGTTGTTTAAATTTTCAATTGTATTTTTAAAACAATTAAGGAAAACAGTTTCCATTTCATTGTTAAATCGTAGTGCTCAGAATTTCATTTTTAATTGAGAATTTTGAACATTATTAAATTTCTGATGGAAAATTGTCACTTAATTTTATCGAAAAGAAAGCCAAAAATTAATAACAACAAACAAATCAAGGAAGATTAAGGATTAGCAGGGAAGCATGATAGACAGGTTATAATATTTTATGATTTAACAGATGTTCCATCTTTTCTTTAACTTAAAAAGGGTTCTGTCGTGAACTTAATTTTATTTTGAATTAACAAAAAAAAAGCTTTCAAAGCTTCTAAAATTCGTGGTTCATATGAACAGACCTATATTTTGGCAGCTTAAGTCGTGAACCTATTTAATGTCTATGCTTTCCGTAGTTTATGGCTTTTCATTAAGTTGAAAATGGGTATGAAAAATTATCGGCTTGTTATCGCTAATCTGTAGCTTAAAATCAAATTCTTTCTGAATTTAACTTATAGATTGTACCTTTGTTTTATAAAGTTGTTCTATATATAAGCAAATTGTACTTGTAAATACAACAATACCATTATGTTAAACCTAATTCATTTCTCTTAAATTCTTGTCTTTTCAGATCTATAAAGTGCAAAGTTGAAATCAACAGAAAAATGTTAAAGAAAGTGTGAAACGTAAAAGGAATATCATAATTTTTGAATAAATATAGATAAAATATTGAAAAAGCGTAAGAAAAGTGTATGTATCAATCAAGATATTACACAAAAAATATAGAAAATGATAACCTAATTAAATGAACATTGCTAGTCAAATAGTTTGAAGAAACGCGAGACGAAGAGAAATACATTGAATCGGATCAGAGATCGGATCGTATCAAATCGGCGCGACGAGTGCATTTTCCAGAGTTCCTAAGAAGAAGGGAAAGCCTTTCTCTCGTTCTACACTGTTGTCTTTGCCCTTTCGAGAGCCACTCTTTCATCTTTCTTTCTTGCATTTTATCGTGTATATTTATTTTTTACAATTGACACTTTGTCGTTATCTACGCTTTCGCCAGAAAAGTCGGGACTTGCACTGGGAGAGAGATAGAGAGAGAGAGTGAGAGACAGACAGCGAGAAGAAAGCTAAAGAAAGTGCATCAAAATCAAGTAGAAGAAGCAGAAGGAGAAGCAGAGCCAAAAAATAAATATATCGAAACGTGTTTTAATTTTATAACAATAAATAAGATAAATTGCTGAGCTGCCGCCGTCGCCCAACAACAACAACAACTCAACATAATCATCATCATCATCACCACAGACAACTAAAAGAAGAAGAGGAACTACAATAACAGCATCGCCCCATAGGTAAGTTGCTTGCATACCACATTCCACACTCTCTTCTAGTAGAAGAGCCGCTCTCTCACTTCTTGCGTGCTCCAAATTTGTGTGACATTCCAATCTTTTCTTTTCTTTTATTCGTATACCCTGTAGAGTGGGTATATTGGACTAATAAAGTATCCAAAATTGAAAATGGGAAAATTGAAAAAAAAAATTGTCTGTCTATTTATAAAGTCATTTGGCAAAATAGTTTAGCATCTGCAGTCTTTAACTTAATCAGTCTGCAGGTTAAAATTAAGTTTACTATAAGAGATATACATTTGCTAGGGACGAAAGCGTTAAAAGTTAAAGCGTTTTTAAAGTACTTGCTTGATATCATCAGCTTTAGATCTAAATTAAAGCTTTCGTCACTAGCTCATTGAGTAACTTTTTCTATGTAAACTGCTTCTGGAAAGTGTACGGAGCAACCTTTAAGTAACTTCTTAATTGAATTCAAATAATTTTCAAATACCACTCGAATGCATCTTAAAATATTGCAAGTTTTGTTTAGAATTTTCAACTTATGAATTGTAATACTTTTTTGCCGTGTGGAAGAGTATTTACACTAGGGACGATAGCGTCTTAAAAGTATGTAATGCTATTATCAGTTTATTATATAATAAAATATTTTCTTACTAAATTGATATTGGAAGTAATTATAGTTAATTTAAAGCTTTCGGCGTTATATTGATGGCTTTTAAAATGTCGCAAGTTTTGTTTAAAATTTTCAACTTATGAATAGCAATAATTCTTTGCCGTGTGGATGGCATATGAATACAACTGCTGAATATTGAATAAAACTACTTTTTAAATGAATTCAACAAATTTTCAGAGCTTGAATGATTGTTAAAATATTACATATTTGACTGGTACTGGTTACTCTAGAGATGAAAGCGTTTATACATCACATATTTGTGTGTCTACTCGGGGGACGAAATAGTTTAAATCTTCTCTAGTACTATACTTTCAAAGTAGTTAAGGGTTTTTTTATATGAATGCTACTTCAATAAAACTAATAGGAACAAGTTCTTAACTAAATTCTAATAATTTTCAGATATTTTAAGGCATTTTAAAACATTGCAAGTTTATTTTAAAGTTCGTAAGTAATAGCTAACGAACTAATTTAAATAGATTATATAAAAATGAAGTTTTTTAAACTATTTTTGATATTTCTATAAAAAGAAGTAACACTAATAGATAGATAACTATAGGGTATAGCTGCAGTCAGAGTTTAGTATTGATGCTAATGAGACAGTCGTATGGAATTTCTTTAGATTGACAATGTGTGACGTGTGAACATGAGAGTTTAAATAGAGAAGGAAATCGAAGGCAGACAGACAGTGAAAGAGAGAGAGCGAGAGAGAGAGAGAAATAGAGAAGGGGAGCTAAAGATATGGCAAGTTGGGGGTGTAGAGCAGTGGTTATTAGATAGGAATATGTTTCCGTTTGTGTTGCTCAATATTTTACAGTGGTATTTCCGCATGGCCCAGTTTCCCAAGCACTTCGCGCTATAATAAATATTGAGAAAATTCCGGAAAAAATGGGAAAGCGACCAGGCTAAATAATGTGTAACAAATGGCGCGTCTGTCGCAACAACATGAGGAGGAAGAAGAAGAAGCAGCAGAAGCAGAAGAATAACAACAACAACTGCAACTGCAATAATAATAACTTGGCAGCGACGAATGCTCTCCTTCAGCTCCTCTGCCTCTTCCTCGTACTACTTCTCCAGCAGCAGCAGCAGTAAAACTTTCTAGAGTATTACCCACCATACCACCCAAACCCACTGCCCTCTTCTCCACCACCACCACCACCACCTCCTTAAGTTCTTCTCATACTTTAGAAGACTGACGTGCGGGGACAGATTGTTTGTAGCTTGAAACGAAAAAGCGAGCAAGAGAGACAGATAGAGTGGGGAGGGGCACGGGGGAGGCGTCAGTCACTCAATTGCATACTCACCGTCTGGGTATTTTTTCTCAGTGTATGTGTGTGTGTGTGTTGGTTGTGGATGGAGGCACACTTGAGACGTCTGTTGGCATGCGGCTTGTGGCATGTGGCATGCCATGCGATTTGTGGCACTGCCATTGCACATTTAGATATCGTACGTTGCCAACACTGCTTTTTCTTGGCCATGCCCAAAACCCCACCCCGCCCCAATCCTCAGTATTGCGGCCAGAGTTGCCATTATTGCCCGGAAATGCCAGCAAATGCAACTAAAATTGCTTAGATGTATTTAGTTGCCTTCCGATTAGTTACACATTAGCTTAAAGTTACTCTGAAAAACCGTTTCACAGATCTTACACATATTTGTCTACACATTTCTACAAAAGACTAAAGACTTCCCCAAACGATATAATGCATAGTTAGCATAAATTGGATATGTTTTACGATATTCCTACTATTCTTAGTTCAAATCTAAGCCTTTCTATATATAAGTAATTGCTTTATTTATTTGTATAACTTTCAGATTTAAATTGAAAAATTTTTTGTATTTTTTGACTCGATTCCTGAAATGAATATAGATCTATTTTAGATTCATTCTTCATACAAAATATATAGAGTGCCTATAACATTTTGGTTTATTTTGCCGGAGTTTTGGCAATTTTTATGGGTATACTTGATTTCTTTTTTGGATAATAACTAAAACTAATCTGTATCTTATAAGTTACAACTATTTGAAAATTGCAATTCTAAAAAAATATGTAAAGCATCTTTCACCTTCGAGTCGGTTGTAGAATTTCCTCGTATTATTTTTACTTAAAAATTTAAGAAAAATTTTTTGAATTGCAAGAACAGGAATCTTTAATACTTAGTTTTCATTCTGCACTATGGACAGGCCTTGGCTTAATTAGATCGTAATAGTAAATAGTTTATTTTCAGTTGGCAATTCAAGTTGCAGCACGTGTTGTCGTCTGTCAATCGTACAGAGTGAAAGAGAGAGAGGGAGAGAGTGTGAGGGATTGTCTCCTTGTGATTGTGATTGAGAGCAGGATTTTAAGTAGAGTTGATTGTGGGCAGGGAGACGAGGCCGTGTCTCCTCTGACTCCCATACCCCTCCTTTCTCTCTTCATACCACTCGAAGCATGTGCGCTGCTTGAGACGCCTTTGGGGTCGTACAGTGGTTGCATTGCTGTTGTTGCTGCTGTTGTTGTTGTTAGCACATGCCGCAGACGCGCGCATTCTGTCAGTTGCTCAATTAGACGCACTTCCGTTGCATAGACAGTAGTACTACAGTGTTCAGCTATAAGCCGACCAAGTCTACAACAAACAGTGTTGCTCCAGCGCTTGTTAGAAAAGAAATAGCGTCGAATAATGTTCAAAATAAAGCTGAAATAGTCTGTAATTTAGCTAAAAATGTAGCTAAAAATTATTGTGATTTATAAAGGAAATTAAAACTGTAGGTTATAGAATCGGAAATACTTCTTCCTCATGTTTGGATCAAATTTCGAACTCATTAATGTACTTTCGAATTAAAATGGATTCCAAATATTTTTTTTTTTAAATGATTTTGTAAATTATTAGCACTGAAAAAAATAGAATGATATATTTTTTTAAACTCGTATGTCAAATCCAACTATATATCGTCTATGTGTTCTTTTTTTGGTGGAACATATTTTTTAATAATAAGTTTTAATTCTTGCTGGAATTTAACTTAATTTTGACAATCCGGGACATCAAAATAATTCGACTTGTACCAAATTGGTTTAAAATCGGAAAAACTTTACCACAAAAACAGATGCACACAGGTTGAGTGCCTGTGTGCGAAAGAGACAAACAAACAGCTTAATTTTTAAGTTTACAAATTAATACTTTCCAAATAAACAAAACAGAAGAGAAAAACTGAATAAGTTTTGAAAAATTAATATTTTACATGTAGCTAGAAAATTAACTCAGCAATATTATTGTAGCCGAAAAATAGCTAAACTGGCAACAGTGTCACCAACCCTCTACCCCAATGCCATTCCATACCATTCCAACACAATCGTATTTACGTTCACATTTCCCCACTTTAGTTTTTCCTCCCTCATTCCATAACATTTCGTTGACGCTGCTGCGCTGTCGACGTTGATGCTGCTGCCTCTCCAAATGTGCGCATGTTTCCTATATTTATTTCCGTTTTCTGCTGCGCGTGATTGATGGCTGACTGCTGTCGCAGCAGTCGCAGTTGCTGCTGTTGTTGGCGTTGCTGCTAACTGCGACTTCGACAGCGACAGAGACAACGACAGAGACAGCGACAGCGACTATTAATGTCGCTTTTTATGCTGTTGTAAAGCAATGATGTAACAAACGAAAAAGAAATAATGTAACGATTAACACAATTCATAATAATAAAATGAAAACCAAACTGCTGCGGGTCTATTGGATTGGAATTGTGTTTTCTTTTCCGTTCAACAGCAGGGGGAAATGATAGAAAATATATGTATGTATGTGTATAGTGGTAGTTGAAAGAGAGAGAGAAAGGTAAGGGGTGGGGGTAGAGAAAAAGGGACCTCGCAACCGCCACGAATGATTAATTACGGCTTTGTACGCACACTGTGTGTGTGTGTGTGTCGCCCTCTCTTGCATTTGGTTTATGAGCTCAAAACTCAATACCCGTAGACAGTTAACATGCCGTAAAATTTTTCAGCTCTCACTCATTTGTTCTGTGACGGCTGTGTGTGTGCGACCATAAAGAACAACATAGAGGCGAGTAGCATATACAACAACAACAACAACAACAACAACTGCAGCAGACCTTCGTTAACTACACTATGCACTATGGACAAAAGGTGCAATACTTTGGATTCAATACAATTTGCATTTTGGTACAGTAGTCTATAAAGCTTGCGAAAGGCGATTTTGGTGTGTAACAGTTCTGTAAAGTATATTTATTCCCGAGCAACATTAACAGAAGATGTTATATAGCGAGGCCGTCTATCTGATACTTTGTGTGTAAAGTATTCCTTCAGTGATTAAATTTAGAAGAGTTGCGCACAGATCAGTTTGCTACATGAAGTTAATATATTACAATCAGAGAAATCGGATCACTATATCAATACTCTTGCTTTAAACTATCTCGAAAAAGATTCCACAATACGCACTCAGTATAAAATTCCATCCGTAAGGTAAATTTAAAAATAATTTAAATACTAAATTATTTAGGAGTGTTTTAAAATATTTTTCTAAATTTTTAAATATTATTTTAATCAAATCGGAAAAAGTTTTACTGAAAGCAAGAACTCTGTTCTTTAACCAAAACATTGGTTGGAAATACTTGCCATATATTTAAATGTTTTCAGTCATGTTTCTATCAATATTAGTATCTAGTAATCTTTAATATTTAGGCAAATAAAAAATGCAATAATTAATAGATTATACCAATAAATATTAAATAAAATTTATTCTCTTAAGTATATGCCAAAACTTCATGTGCTTCTGTTGAATTCATGTTCAGGTAATAAACTTTTCAGCCCATAGTGCGCTGGTGTACTGTTGGTTGTTGTCGTGCTGTCGTTGTCTTTGTTGATGCTGTCTCAGCAGTCAAGAATGCAAAGATTAAGCAGCAGCAGCAGTCTGCAGTCTGAAAGCCACTCGGCCCTTGCTCTCTGTCTGTCTGTGGAAGCTGTGGATGTTATGGATGTGGATGCTGTCTGCTGTGTAATGTAAAAAGCACGTTTTAAGTTATGTGAACGGCGTGTGAATGAGTCGTCGTCGTCGTCGTCGAGTTTTGTAGTTGTTGTCGTTGGACAGACAGGAAGAGAGCGTGGCTGACAGCGGAGAAGAGAGCGTGTCAGAGAGTCAAGCCAGACTTGCTTGGCTTGTGGTTTGTTGTGAGAGAGAGATTAGACAGTGAGAGTTATGTTAGTAATGCTGCTGTTGGGGTTTTGTTGTTGTAATGCGACTGCATATGACAGTCAGTGTTGTCAACTTAGCTTTTTATCGCGAAGGAAGAAAGTTTTACCTTTTTAACCTATTGCATGATCTAACTTATAACTTAGTAAACTAGTTGCTATGAGTAAAGCTGCAGAGTGTGAGAATAAAAGCAAAAATTTTTAGTATTATACATATTGTAATAATTTGCAGCAATAACACATTAAAAGCTGACTTTTCGTTAAATCATAAATTAGATTTTATGACTAGTTACAGCTACTGCTCTTTAAAATGACTAACTCACACATATGCACTCTTCACTCTTTACTCGATACTTGTACTCGCTGGTTGGAGTATTTCCGCATTCCAAACGAGGCGCATGCGCAGCCTCACTTGAAGAGCAAAAGAGTAAAGAATCTCAACCCACACGTACACAAACACACACATAGACACACACACAAAAGCATAAACTCGTGGCGCCCATTAAAACGTCATAGTTCTTGGCACGTTAAACTCAATGGGGACAACAATGCAGCTGCCATTTCAGCAGCTGTGGTTGTTGTGATTTCTGTGGTTGTTGTGCTTGTTGTTGTTATTGTTGTTGCTGGTTTGGGGGCCATAATAGTTTTTTAATTGCTCATAAAAGTTCACATTGCTTCCCAAAGTGCGCTACATAAACCGACATCCATAGATGGCAATGTCGATGTCGAATGTTGAATGTCTGACTGGGGCCTCTCTCATTAATCAGTTGGAGTGACTGCGAGAAGCTTAAAATGCCACATCAAGTAGAGTAGAGCACAGTTAAGCGTATGCAATAGGAGCAAGCGAACCTAAGATATGCGCATTTTCAGTTTCAGTTTTAAATCTCGATAAACCCCATAAAATCGGCCATAGAGAGCGAGATCAATATATATACTATGTACAATGTACATACATACATATGTATAATGTTGGTTTTGAGTCAGACATGAAAGCACAAAGAATCGAATGATCTTGGTATTGACATTGACAATGTCGCTCCAGTCTTTTGCAAATATATGCATACCGTTCTCTTCTTCTTTAGGATATATACAGAAAAAAGTGAAGAAAATAAACTAGTTTTTACTTTAAGAACATTGTAGATGCATAAAGATCTTGGTTAACTTGAGATTCAGGTGACGGAGAGTTCAGGAACTGAGAGATATATACAAAGATGGCTAGACAGAATTTGTAAAGTATTTTTTAGATATAAAGTAGTATAATAGTAGGTGTTTAGTGAAATATAACGTCTTTTTTAACGATATATTTAGAATAGGAATAAATTTGGACTATAAATATCACCAACAGAGCAAAATGTACCATGCATACCAGATATGTGTTACTAAGCATTATCATTACTTTCTGATGAACCTAGAAAAAATAATATGATATTGAATGAAATTGTTGTTTTCATTGAAACTGAAAGCTAAGAAAAGTCTTTTCTAGCTTTATAACTACTTTTTTTTTTAAATAGATATAAACATATTAAACATTTTAAAAAATGTTTATCATGGAAAAACAAATAAAAATAAATATTTAATTTATTCCCTTAAGTTTGTTGGAAATTAAGAAATTTAAATAAACATAGTGAATTATTTAAATTTCTTGTTGAAAGGTTTCAAAATATTTAAAATTAATTATTGAATTTATATTAATTTAGTTTTATAAAATGTTTTTGAATTATTCAAAATTTTTAAATAATTCTATTATTTGAAGTTTCTATAAACGAAAACTAAAACTTTCATTAGAATTACTTTTCTCAGTGCTAATGAAATGATCAATTAATTGAAATAGTAATAAAAAAGAAATAACTCTGCCTTGTACCAAACGGTACTCTTTGACTCGTTGCATTCTTGACTCGTTGGACATTCCAAATCGTTGCTTTTGTGCTCTACTCGTTGATTGAACAATTTAGGCGTTTTGTTTGTTGTATGAGGCGGCACAAAACACTGACCTAATGACTATAGCTCAGATCTCTGTATGATTATATGATAATGTGCATAATGACGAGGCACTGTTGTTGTTGTTTCTGTTGTTATTGTGGTTGCTGTTGTTGGTTGTTGTTGCTGTTGTTGTTGGTGATGGGAATGTGCATATAAGAGTTGGATTGGAATGTTGTTTATTGCATTTCTCAGTTAAATGTCGCTGAGAAATAATAAAAAAAACTGTGCATAATGATTGTACGAGTCTCTATTTCTGTGATATGCTTCTAGAGTGAGTAAGTGTATGTATATGTGTCTCTCTCTATCGGCTTGGCATTTGGAAAGTTAGTTGTCTATTGGTTAGTTGTTGTTTTTGTTGTTGTTTTTTATAGCCTCCACATTCAATCTGAGTCATTGTGCCCATTTTTGTATGGGATATTGCAATTTTAGCCTTGTGCATCCGGAAAGCGGGGAGTCCATGATGATATACATACATATGAATGTATTGTAGATGATGATAATGATGACATCAAATGGAATGCGAAGATTAATGTTAACAATATTTAAAGTTTGTGTGTTTTATGACAAAATGTCTTTAATGCCAATTGAAAATCCAAATCAGTTTTTAAAGTAAAAGATACTTGTGTCTTTTTTACTTGCTCTCCAGTCTATTTTAGATCTGTGTATCTTCTAATCACCAAAATTGCAGTTGCAACGTGCAACAAATGGGCCATAACAAAGAGAAAAACACATACACACATATACATGGCGTTTAGATACACATACACAGATACTATATACACAAAAAAAAAAACGAAAAATATATAATTACATTTTAAAGCATACAACAGATGACGACGTAGAAAAACTGCAGTCTTCCCCATAGATACATATGTATGTAGTAGAATGCCAACCAAAACACTCTGAACGGAACCGTGTGTTCGGTTTATTCGGGACTACCAACAATTTTGTTGGGGAGTGCAACTAAGGAGGTGCCCAGAAGCAAGAGGGATGGAAAGAACAACAACAACAACAACACGACAGAGTCGACTCATGTGCTTTTTATTTTTGATGACGAGCCGCGGTATTCAACCTCCCAAGCACCCGATTGCCGAATGCCGACTGTCGACTGTCTGTCTGGCAACCTTTGTCGACGTTGTAGTTGTAGAATACCCTCGTTTTAAATGTGGCTAACAACAAGGGGTATAAACCAGCTGAAAATTGGTAAAACCATAAAGCTTTGTTATTAAAACCAAAGATAAGTTGATAAACTATAAACGATTAAAGTATAATAAATACAACTATAAATATGGAAATTTTATTGATTACAAATATTATAGAGTTTGAAAGTTATAAAGAATAAAATTGAAAAAAAAATATATATATATATTAAATAGATATATGTATATAAACAGAAAGAGTAAAAAGGTGAATTATGGCATAGCTTTAAATTTTTATGATGTTTTATATTTCATTAAAATACTTTTTTCAAGTGTGTTATTATAATAACTGATAAATATGAAGTGAATTAGTTAAGAATCCCTACCATTCGAGTTAATGAATTAAAGAACTTTACTTTACACAAGAAAACAAGCAGTATATAGAATAGAAGAATTCTACCAATACTTCCAATAATATTTAATAATGAAAAACTTTCATTTGCAAACTGTCATAATTCAATCAAAAATCTTTACTATGTGCTTTTGTTATTGATAACACAGAATGCAAAATACATACAGGGTATTAACTATTCGTTGCTTTTGCCACAAACAGATTAGTTATTATTGTTTTCGTATGCAGCCGAGCGAAAAATTCATTTTATTTTTGCTGTTGCTTTTAGCCGGCGCGTGAGTGGGCGACTGTTTTGATGGGGCTGTTCTGGCAGAGGAGCTACCCCTCATGTTGCACCAGCTCACCCACACCCGCTGCCATGGATTGCTACCCCAATGGCTACAGCTGCAACCAAGAAAATGTAATGCAGCTAGAGAAATGTTTTTAATTACAATCATTGAAATGAAATTGATCGTGAGATGCAACACGAAAATCAAATTAAGAAAACGCAGGCAAGTCAGATGATGCTCCCCTCTTTTGCTTCTGCAGAGGGGGTGTATCTCGTGTTATTTATTTTATGAACAAAATATATATATATATATATATATATAGTATACTGTAATCGTACATATGTTTGTACGTATCTGTGTAGAAATGGATTGTGGCTATTTTTAATTGAAACGACCAAAAAAATATGTTTAAAGTGAAAATGCAATTTAGTTGCCAGGTGAGGCGAGTAGGAGGTGGAAGAGAGGCAAGAGGAGGGGAAAGAGGAGAGGGCAGAGTAAGCATATTTGGTGACTTATATAGTTGAACTATAGATTATGATACTGAAGATCATAAGAGAAATTGGCTTCTTTAATGAATTTGGTTATTTTTTTGAGGGAAAAAATGAAGAAAAATTTTATGTAAATAATATTAAGGACTTATTGGAATGTTTTTGAATAAATATTCATAAACATAAAGATAAATATTAATAATAAAAGCTTTACAAAAATATATTTAAAACAAATAATTTGTAAATTTAATATCATCTTAGGAAACAGTCATTTATTCGAAAGCTTCACAATATTGCAATTCTGAATAATAATAATAAAAATGTTGTACAAATTAAAAGAACAGTAATTTCTTAAAATAATTAATAAAAATTTCTGTCCTTATCTACATTCCACAACACCTATACACTATTCGATAAGGATAATTTTTACTGAATTTAACGATAGTTAAAAATGGAAAAGAATAATAGGTTCGAGCTTATAATTAATATAGATTGTAGATATTAGTAGATGTATATAATACATATTAAAGATATTATTATGTTATTATTATAGATATTATTATATTATTATTTTAGTTTCAAAAAATAAAAAAATCCATTAAAAATCAACAAAATATTCTGAAATATTTAAAAATATTTAAAAAATGTTAGGTTTTTCCATCATTCCATCATTATTTACTATAGTAATTGAAGCTTATGATCATATCCTTCATTATGATATTATTTTTTTTGGGTAATTCTTTGAAAACTGTTCATGAATTTATTCAAAGTTGTAACCAAATGTTTTCAGAATTTTTTTTTAAAAATGACACACACACTCTTTAGTTAATATTACGATCTTTTCAGATATAATTGATATTGCTGTCATTATAAACTGCATAAACGAAATACCCCTATTGTATCTGGCAGCATAGTCCCATTAAAACCCACAAAAAATGCATTAAAAGTGTTGTATTCGGCTACAACCCTAGATAACAATCGTTTCGTTAATAAATAAATAGTTCTTTCCCCAGTATGGTTGTTGTTAATTAAAAATAAAAAAAAACTTTCTATTTATTGTCAGACCCTTAAGGTAAATGTCGGCACTTTAGGGTCGCTCTATAAAATATATTTACATATTATATTCAAAATGGCGTACATCAGTGAATTGTTTGTAGTTGGACTGTTTTACATATGATGCGAATAAGAAGAAGACGACGAAGGAACCCGCTTAGTCGTGGTGATTCGGTTCTGTGCTGTGCGGCAACCCTTTGCCTTTGCCTTGCCTCTGGCACAACCCCCTTTGAAAATAACTCAAACTAGACGACAACAACAACAACAACAATGACGATCTTGACGATCTTGTGATCTGCTGGCATTACAAAGGAAACGGTTCTTTGTTTTTTTTTTTTTGTGTGTATTTTTGCTTCTTTTTGTGTATTTTTGCTGTGTTGTTTACGTTTACGTTTTACTTATGTAGATTTATTTTTGCCTTGCAACTAAAAACGCACAGACGACAGACATTTAAATTTAGACGGCGATCATCTAATGGCCTCGCCAACATGTTGTTGTTCTTGCTGTCTGTGTCACCCAACTGTCTCGCCAAACGGTATTGCTGTATTGCTGTTGTTGTTGTTGTTGTTGTCGGCTCTTCATGTGACATAAAATGTGTGATCGATGTAAATCTTGCGCCTCAGCTGTCGCCAACAGCGGCGTCAACGCTAACGCTTAACGCTGACGTCGACGTTGGCATCTCACAATGTCTGCTGATCTTCTTGCTTTATTTTTGTACCACGTTCGCTGTAACAACAACCCAATCAAAAAGAGAGAGTGTGAGAGTGAGTGAGTGAGGAGCAGTCACTCTCTTAAGCTGATTTGCAGTAACAACTGTAAATCTGGGCACTTGGACACGCGCTGCTAAGAGAATTGAGGCTTAAGCTCTTGTTGTTGTTGTTGTTGCTGTGTTGTCGCAGTGGTTGATTATAATTGTTGTTGCGTTTTAGTGTGGTGCGTGCCGCAGCATTCGCTTTGTAGCTTTTAAACGTTATCGATAGTTCGATAGACAGCTGTAGGGAACAGAGAAGGGAGAGCATTAGAGAGAGTGGAGTTTTTCAGATTATTTTTGCTTTTTTTGGTTCCAAACTACCCTCAACCTTATTTTGTTTTGGTTACATGCTGTTGTTGATTTAGTAGTGTATGTAGTTATTCGGCTTTAGTTGAGCTTTCTTACATGTTGTGCTTCTTCTTCGCGTACTTCGGCATTTGATGTCGTCGTTGTTATTGCGCTCTCGTGCTCGTTTTGTTTCTATTTTTATTGCTGCTTGGCCTGCTATAACTATGTGTGTGTGTGTTTGTGTAGTTGTTGTTGCTGTAACGTGTATTACGTATTGTAAAAATAAACGCCATCCTATTCTTGCTGCCGCTTTTCTCAGTCAACCGTTTTGTTGTCTAATTTATTTCTATTTGTATTTCAGACGTAGACGTAGACGACTACGTCTCGAATTGGCGTTGGCAGATTGAAAAACAAATTACCATAAATGTCATTTTGTAATTGTAATACAAATAATGTTCTAACACACTCACGCAAATTCCCTACAACTGAAATATTTGGACCGTTACAACTAATTAACAACAAATCCAGCAAGTTCGAAAGCTCAACTACGAAGTACACTGAGATAAACACAACTTAAATTAATGCAAAAAGTTAAATAGTTAGTAGAAATGTATATTTTCTAGCTACTTTTCTTTTGAGATCCTGAAGAGTTGGTAACACTGCAGCAGAAAACAGAGGCACCAAAATATTAAAGCCCAATTGAGCAAGAGAGCCTCGCTCACAGTGTTGAGCGGCTGGAGAGCATCAAAAGCAAAAGCTCTCTCAAGCAACATACAAACACATGGTCGCACTCATACGCTATTTAGTTGTTGTTATTTGCTGCCTGCCTTTGTAATTCATCTCGCTCTCAAGCTTACTGAGACTCTACTCACATTGTCGTTCCTTTGTTTATTTCTCTCTCTCAGTGTATGTGTGTGTGTGTGTGTGTGTATCTATAGGTTATGGAAGATCGACAATTGCGGTAGACTGTGAAAAATCACAACAATAATTAAGCACTTATGAAAAGTTGAAAAACACAATAAATTAAATATAGTCTTAAACAATTACTCAACTAATTTAAATTTTTTGGTGCATTCCAAGTGCTTGTTTCTTTTATCGTGAGAGGAAGATCACGTTCTCACTCTTATTGAGTGAGCCTCGCTCTCTCGCCCACTCTTTTCGCTCTTTAGGACGAGGGCGGCTGTGTTGTTGTTGTTATTGTGGTTTCTATGTTCATTCAACTTGTCAGTGCTGCCAACTATAGATAAGAGATAGTTTTAAGTAAGAAAAGTCAGAAATAATAGTGAAAGGATATAAATAGTCGAAGAAAAAAGGAAAACACATAGATAAATTATATAAAATTAATATGTTAATAACAAAAATTAGATGGCAAATTGTATAAAATCAAACAGTTTATAAAAGAGCAGATTTGCTGTTAGAAAAAAGGCTGCTACGGCAGCACTGCTGTGTGATATTGAGTCTAGAATTGAGAGAGAGAGAGAGACTGTGAGCGACTGCACGGGACAGCTTTCAAGCTGTTGTTGTTGCTGCCCGCTGCCTGCTGCTTTGCTGCTCTTATTTCGTTTTGTCTTGTGAAGACAACAACAACAACAACAACTACAATATTGTGTCTTGTTTATTGCTTTATTTGCGGCGTTTTGGCTCTTGATTAGGTTCTTTTGTGCCTCGCACTTTACTTTGTTGTTGTTTTTGTTTAGCTGCTGGCGCTCAACTTATGTATGTGCGTAGCATTAGAACGGAGAAGGCAAATGTGAAAACAATTTAAGCGGAACTTAATAGCTTAACAACTATTTTAACTTTGCCACAGCGTCAACGACAAAAACAACAAAAACAACAACAACAGCAACAGCAACAATAATAACAATGTTGCTGTTGTGTGTTTGTATTTTTCCGCCGTTTGTAAAATAGTATTGCGTTTTATTTTATGCTCGCTGCTGCTGCTGCTAATACAGAGAACTGTGTTTTGCTGCACTTGTTGTTTTAGCTGCCTCCTGCCCCCTGCCCCCTGCACCCTGCACCCCGCTGCACAGACAATTGCGTTGCGCCTCTTAGGCGCCTCTCAAGTGGCGCTTACGCAAAGAGAGAAACAAACTGACAGATACATATGTATGTACATACATACACCCATACATCAGGCCAATCAATGTGTGTCTATATATGTATATATTTTGTATATTTTCGTTACGCTGTCGAAATCGTATCAAATCAAATTAATTCATTAAAGCAAATTTAATGTTTAATAAATCATAACAAGAAAACAAATGAAGCAACTTTTGCTTCACTTTGTGTGGGCCCCTATCTTCTCGTATCGCGCCCCCTAACACCCTCCTCCACTGAGCCAACAACCTCCCTTCAATTCGAATTCCATCCCCAATCCCAATCCCAATCTGTCTGGCGCCTATTTTATGAACGGTTCAACAACAAATGTCAAATTTGACAAGTGAGACGAACAGAAAGCTCTCTTGGGGTCCCATCACACAGACATTGCTAGAATAAAAGCTCTTACATACATGTATATTTATGTACGTGTGAGTATGTAAATATACAGCTAGGCTCAAAGTAATAGAAACGTGATTTACTTTTATGAAATAATTCAAATATATAAAACTAAGTGCGTAAGATACAAAAATAAAATTGTTTCTATATTTTTAAAGTTTGTAAGATTGAACTTAAGCAATAGGAATAAATCAGACAATCATTTTAGAAAAGTTAAAAACTAAACATCAACTAAAATTGTAGTTACATATTTTCTGTATGGAATAAGTAAAAGTATTTTTATTTTTATGAACACAACTGTATGTTATAAGCGTACTTTTCGTGTATTTAAATACATAATCTTCATCTAAAATGCTATAAATTGTAGTTAGCCTGATTATTACATTGATCTTGATTATTTGAAGATTTCTAAAATTGATTTTAAAACGTATTTTTAGAACTTTATTTATTTTGTTTTGTTGAATGCAATCTGATTAGTTTTCATACATTTACATATATTTTAGTTGTAAACTATGTATTAAGTTGTGAATATTTACAATATAACAATAGTATATGCTACGAAAGTTTATTTTTAGGTAAATATAGATATCTAATGGAAAATCTGGAAAAGCATTTATATAATTTACATAAAATATGCCTATTTTTCGTGTATCATATTATTCAGGTTTTCCAATTATAGGAATAAACAAAAAGGAATTGCCTATTGTATTAGTAAATTGTTAGTGGATTATGGTTTCGTTCTAAATAAGATTGTTGAGCTTGAGTATTTTGCGTTTTCTGTGCACATCCATTTTAATAGAAGTATTATTTTCCCTAAATACTAATAGGCAAATATGCATATACAAAATTTAGGTAATTTTTTAATAATTTTTTTAATTTTCATACGTTTCATGAGAATACTTTGACTATCATCGGAGACCATCTTTTTCCATAAGGGCAATGGTGTTTCTATTACTTTGAGCACAACTGTACATAGATTGCACTAGCGAGTAGTACATAAATAAATATGTATAAATGTATAATATGTATGTTTGTACTAAGTGTACATACATCAGTCACAAGCATTGCTGATCGCCATTTTGTGTGTTGTGTGCTTTTAATTTTCATTCACAAAAACCAAAACCCAATCAAATCAAAGCTTTATAAGTTCACTTGCCCCTACACATACACATACATACACATAGTGAGATTAAACTCACAAATCTTAAAACTTGAGTCAAAATAATCGTGTGTAAGTTATTGCGGTTGTGTAGCATGAGTCAAAGAGAGGGAGAGTAAGACTAAGAGCGAGTGTGTGTGTGTGTGTGATGAGAGCGATTCAATCAAGGGTGAAGTTGTGATAAACGTTCAGAAGAGAGAGAGAGAGAGAGAGAGAGAGAGAGAACCACAAATAATAAATAAATAAATAAAACGAAAATAAAAGGAGAAACGCTTATCTACTAAATGCGTAAACATGCATATCTGACACAAATATGACCAAAATAAGAATGGGAAAAACAACAATAACAACAACAACAGAGCACAAGTTGTAAGGCAATAATTCATTTCGGAGGGCTGCATAAATACAATTGTATGTGTGTATATAAATACAATGTACTTACACGCTCTTGGAGAAAGGAGAAGGAAGGCGAGGTGAGGTGTCTGGAAATGTTTGAATTTTGAGGACTGTGAATGAAACTGAAACTCAATAACTACAATTTACTTTGTGTGTGTGAGTGTGTGTGAGTAGTACAATTTCATTGATAACTTTGAAATACAAAATCAAATATACAACACACACACGCACATTCGAGACGCTTGTGCAATTGCACACACACACACACACATAGACAGAAGGGCCGCTAACACGTTGACACCGGCGCAGAGCTCCACCGCGACGTACAAATTGGGCGATTGCAGCTATCTCGCTCACTCTCACACTAACTAACAGCGGTCGGTCGCTTTTACTGTTCACTGCTGACACTAAGTGTTGCCAACTTAGCTGTTTATTCGCCAGTTTTTGGCTTTTTACGAGTGTCAATTTATACATAGCTATGAAATGCATCTATTTAGCTATTTTTAAAGGTAATTATACCCACTGAGGGGTATATAGGGTTTGTGAATAGTATGTAAAAGGCAGTAGGAGGCGAATATCTCAGTAACTACGGCACCTAGTGTAACCAAATTTGGCATGCCGCTTCCTAGATGCACTATGAAGGCAATGTTATCCTAATTTTTTGGATGCAACGCGCCTTTCGCCCATAAGAAACACCTCAACCCATATCCCCTTAATAAAATAAGAAAAAAATTAAAAGGGTGCTCAACTGACTTTTCTTGCTTGTTTAGATTAATACTTTATTTTATGTTAAGATTTTAGATTTTATAAAAATATGTTACACTTTTAAAAATAAAACTTACTGTTTTAGAGGAAAAAAAAGCGACTTGGTTCCAGCTTTTTTTCGTTCGTTTTTGAGTTGTGCTTGATGCACCTTCGAAATAGTTGGCAACACTGCCACCACTGGCTATTGTGAAACTAACTAAAGCTAATCATAAATAATAACTAAATAAATAAATACTTATACGTACATAAATGAATGTATGTAGGCGTTAAGCACATTTCATCGAGGCTCAAACTTGTTATCAAAACCAGCGTATCGAAGTTTGGTTACCTGTTTCGGTGTTGTTGTTGTTATTGTTGTTGTCAACTATTATTATTTACACTCTTGCATTCCAATCGCTTACACACACACACACAAAAGCAAACACACTGCAGCATGAAAACACTTGAAAATGTCATTCAAAATACGCGCTAAATTTCATTCATTTGATTCATAGCAACAACAACAACGGCAACAACGACAACAACAACAGCAAACACTAGCAGCACTCAGTGCCCGTACTTGCGTTTGCCTTTTGCTTTTTACGCTACACATTCAATGCATTCATTCACACACACACACACACACAATTGCAAGTCTCTGAGAGTAAATGACACAAAAAAAAAACTAAAGAGAGAGAGAGAGAGAGCAGTGCAGTGCAATGCAGAGCGTACGCAAGGCATGCATTGGAGCCAGAGTCGGATCACTGCCATTGCTTGCCAGCCCTGGGCCGGCGGCAGCGGCAGCGGCAGCTCGTGTGTAGCTAACGGGGCAATTGGCTCATTCATTGAGTAATTTCAAATCTCTTGCTTCGTTACGTGCTCTGCTCCGTCCGTCTGTCTGACTGTCTCTATGTCTGTATGTAGTGTGTGTGTTTGTGTGCGCACATTTAACACGTTTTATAGACATTGAAAAAAAAAGTCAACCACAAAATTGTTTGTAATACTACATTCATATTAAACAACAACAAAATATATATACATATAAGACAAAACATAGTAGAAGCAACAATAACAACAGCAGCAACAACACAATGGCAAAAAGTTGTAGGCAAAAACAAAAATGTTGTTTTGAAATTACGTTATTTCCGCTTTAAGATCCGCAACGTCAACGTCGGGCTGTAGCAGCAGCGACGTCAACTGAGGCAGCGACTGCGTGACAAGTTTGTAGTTTTAAAGTTTACACTGAGATACAAATGTGAGAAGAATTTAAAAGTAGCAAATTTAAATAAAATATAAAAAAACGATCAAGAATTTTAAAACAAATATTCAAGAAGAATTTATATGATATTATAGGGTTTAAAGAAAAGTATACTTTAAACTTTTTTTTTATACCATTAAAAGTAAACTTTTTTTAAACCCTTTAATATCATATAAATTCCTATTGAATATTTGTTTTCAAACTTATATGATATTAAAGGGTTTAAATAAAAGTATACTTTTATTGGTATTTTTTTGTTAACCAAGTAATTATATTAATATAATTAATATAAAAAAAACTATTGGATAGATATCAAACATGCAACTAAAATTCCCCAAAAAAAAATATATATATTCAATAAGAATTTAAATGATATTAAAGAGTTTTGGAAAGTATGGTCTTTAATAATTTAAGTTTCTAGTAGAAACTTTCTACAGAAATAAATGTATAATTCAGACATATCTTAAATGAAGTGAAAACATGTGGCATACTTGATTTATTGCTTTCATGTACACTGAATTACCAGTTAAATTATTAAGTCATAGCTCCTAAACTGGTGGAGTGACGACTTGTTGACAGTATTTCACTCGTAAATAGTGTAGTATGTCGTCTGATAAGCGACATTTCCGAATCAAACCAATTAAACCAATGGATGCCAAAATTGTGGACTATAAAATTTGCAATCAAACAAATACACATGTACTTACATTTGTACATACACACATATCATACAAATATTTATAAAAGTGTGCAATCTTTGACGTTTTTTGCTTCTTGCCGTCTTCCTCTAGTCTTTAAACGATTTTGTTACTTGTTGAGGCAGTTCCAAGAATTGTGTGTTATTTTCTTTCAAATGACAGTGTCATAAAGGGGTCAGTTGAAGTACTTAATTTAAAATCAAAGCAGGACTACGTGAATAAGATATACCCTATAAATGTGGCTCAACAACATTCTCTATTGTATATCTCTATATACCAAATTTTGTGGCTCCAGCTCTTATAGACTTTGAGATCTGGGTGTTTCTGCTGGGTTTTGATGCTGATCAAGAATAGATACATATGTTCATACTCTGTAGTAGTTTATATATTGTCTTTAAATATATACTGTTCCCATTCTACACTTTACTAGCTAAACTAGACCTAAGTTCAGATATTTTTAATACGGAAAGCCTGAAGATTCCTTTCGGAACTGGGCTAAATATGTGTGATCTTTAGGAACTCGCAAGGTGGGTGTACCCTCTGTAACACTTTTATATGAGTACAGGGTATCAAAATGGCAACAACAGGAAATAACACAAGTATTGCTCATAAAACATCAAAATCGTACAAGTACTCGTAGTAGTAGTATGAATATAGTATAGAATCTCATAGTTTGACATTATGGGAGTACTACAAAATATTTTTCTTTGGTAAACAATAATAATAATAATAATAACAGGCTTCTTGATTGCGCCATAGTCATGCCGTATATATGAAATGTTTTCATTATTCATTATTTGTTTTTGTTTGTATTTTTTTTTTTTATTATTATTTTTTATCGATATCAAAGTGCAAGTTGACGCATTTCCCTCCCCCAAGACAGGAAGTTTGCTCACATTTAACAGCTACTCGCAGTCACTTACATATATTAAGTTGTGTTTATTTTCGACTTAATTGTCTAGACAAAAATATACACCTTGGGATGATATGAACATATTTGGAATGCGGAAACGGAAGTTGTCATATGTATGAAATTAGAACTTCCGATGTTCTTAAAAATTCGCCAATTTATGTTATTAGAATTCAACATGTTAATGATATGTTTTCCGATTTAATGGCAAGCATCTGATTGAAAGACTTTTGTAATGAAAAGTTTTTTTAGATTTCGAGAATAATTAAGAGGGTATCTGCATTTCAGTACTTTTTATATGTCTATTCTTTATCAGCATCACAGTATACTAGTCAACTAGCAATATCCTTCTGTACCTGTATGATTAGCTTAATCTTTGAGCCTAAAAGAGCTAGAGCTACCAAGTTCGTTGTGAAGATTCCCCACAACATTGACGTTAGTTTTTGTTTTAAGAAATTTAAGTAGGGGTATCTTCGTCCCCGTAAAATTTATCTGTTGTTGATAAGCCTGCCTATACGAAAAGCTAATTTCTGAGAATTTTAGAGCTAGAGCTACCAAATGCGGCGTGAGGATCCATATTTCCCTCAAATTGCATGACATTAGATGTTACCATGTCACAATTGGCTTAGAATCGGGCAAATTTATTATATAAATGTCAAGAATTTATTTTTTGTAAAAAAAACTTTTAGTTTTGTAGAATATTTCACAAAGTTTTATGTAGCTCACTTTTCTACAGATCTTAAAAAATGTATTTTAAAATTGCTTTTTAAATTATTCCTTCCATTAAATAACCCAATTTAGCGGTTTGTTACTGAAATATACATATGTATATCAACAAACTATACACTATATATAGCACTCACTCACTACGATAGCGTGTATTCTATAGATTTGAATCGCTATACAATTTATGCGCGTGCAACTGATAAAGCCATAATAACAAACAAGCCATAGAGAACGTGCGTACCGAGAGGTATGTTGACCAGCTTTAGCGCTAGAGATGATAAAAGCTCCTTGAAATGTCACGACGACGTGACCAACGAGTGACGGGACTGTGATTTGTTATTGTGTTATCGTGTCAAGGTCTTGGATATGACAGTGAAAGGACTAGAAATAGCTTTGCCATAGATAATAATAGATTTTCCAACCTAGAGATGATACTGATAACGTAAAATATTGATATGTTAAATGTTTGAAAATTACTATGTAACTGATTGCCTTCAATTATATGAAATTAACTGGTTTAAGTTATAAGTTAACTTATTCTCAGTTCCACTCCAGTTGAGTGACTACTGTAACTCGGCAACTTATCGAGTCACATTGTTTTATTTTTTGTTTCTTATCAATTTGATCTTTTATGTGTGTGTTTTTTTTTGTATGTGCCACAATTTCCATTCACGCACTTTTGCTAAAGAGATCGAGGCACTTCTAATCAGTTCAAAAGAGAGACAGCACTAGAGAGATAGAGAGAGAGTGAGAGCTATATAGTCTTATTAGACTTTTCATTCAGTGTTATCGGCACAACATTGATATGAAATTTGGACATGCGACCCTCGTCGCATTCACAGTTAATGCTGTTTACGCCCTGGTTTGATATTGTGTCTCTGTGTGTGTGTGTGTATTTGTGAGTGGGTGTGTTTAGTGGTTCCATTGCTTAAACCCATAAGTTAAACTCATATGTTGGTTAATTACATTTTAAAATTTTTCAACTTCAATAAAACTAACCAATAAAAAGTTTAATTAGGCATTTTTCACATAAATTAGCAATACTTCTGCGGATTTTCTTCAAGTAATCTTCTCAGAGAGACTTTTCTTAATTAGAAAATAAGTTATGATTTGAAAAAATAGCTTAAATAAACTAAGATTTCCCTTATTCTAAGTTTTGCCGATGTGTTTTTTCGATAAATTAATAGTATCCTCAGGTATATTCTCAAAGTTAATGTTGTTAGACATGATGTTGGGTATCCAAATCCCCCGCCCCACAATTTTTCTGCAGAAAGTTTCTCAACTTATTATCAAAAAACCCTAAACTTTCCAGCACTAGACGAAACATAATACAAGGATTGCCATATCTGTTTATTTGAACTCAAAACAGTTAATCCAATCTTCGTTACATAAATTCATATATCTTTACTTTAAGTGCTCTCCGTACTCTCCGACTTTTCTGAATAAAGATATATGTACATAGGTATAGAAAAATAGGTCTCTTCTATGTATTTTCAAGGCATTCTTGGAATCTTTCTCACATAGCTTAACGTAATTATATTGAGCACTTTCTTGGATTGAGTCAGCGAATGGAATGCCAAAACGTCAGAGTCTTGGAATTTCCGATCCCCTCATCGCTCGTACTTGGTATTTGTAGAGTGTTTTATATTTCAGTTTTTTTTTTTGGTATGGAGGCCTCTCCTTCAACCTGTTTGGTAGCTCAGCTCACGTAACGCCAGAGTTAATTTCTTTTGGGTCGCAATGGTATTTCATAATGCTTTTTTCGCAGGTGTCTATTGTAATTGTTAATGCCAACGAGTTGGTTCTTTGATCGGATCGCAACGGACTCCCTTTAGGCCTAGTTTTTTTTCTTACCACATTTTACTAGTTTGGGTGCGCTTCGATACGTTTTATGACTAGGGAGATACATAAAAATTGTTGCATTCCTCGTAACGGAGCATTTTTTGTTTTTCTTTTTTGGGTTAATGAAAACTGTAGTGGAATTTGGTTTGAATGCTCGCACATTTAACTGCTGTTTGTTTTCGAATTTTTACGAGCTTATGAATGAACGTGCAAACAAACAAATGAATAGAAACCAACAACAACAACAATCTTAACTTGAGCCTACAATTAACAGTCGGCAGTCTATTAAATGTCTAACGAATCGGAAAACTCATTGGAAATGCCTTTGAATCCAAAATCGAGAGAGAAACGTTTTCGATTGTGGAATACATATTATGTACATATACATTTATATATATATATATATGTGTGTGTGTGCTCTATAATAAAAGAACAGCCAACCGTAATATTCCCAAAAGCAAAGCCGGTTCCATAAACCATAAACCCAAACTTAGAAATGAGAACTGGGAATGGAGTCGCATTGTCTATACAGGTTTATTTTGTATTTTTACTTTTTGTTTAGCCCGATTGATGAGACACCTGATTTCATTTGTCACAAAAGAACTAGATAATCAATCAGTATATGATATTTATGAAGTGAATTATTATTAAAATTAATACCATAGGAAGTAGCAAAGCTTTAATATGTAGAAGAATATTCTACAGTGTATTATTTTGGGATTGTCATATTTATTTATTGTTTAGAACAATATTGATTTGCCTAAAGTTAATGTTCTACAAGGCTTGATCACCCGCATGATCTTGATGCTACTCGCAGACTGTCTCTTCTTCTTCTTCTTCTCCATGACGTTGCCACCTAGGCTCGATCTCTACGCTCAGTACTGCAAAATGGGCCAGACCTCATACAACCTGTTTGCCACATCCTACAAATAATAATAATAAATTGAAATCAAAACAATTCTGGAAAAAGAAGAAAAAATAAAGATTTGATTTTTATACCCTCTAAGGGGTATATTGGGTTTGTGAAATGTATGTAACAGGCAGAAGGAGGCGTGACAGACCCAATAAAGTATATATATTCTTGATCAGCATCAACAGCCAAGTCGATATAGCCATGTTCGTTCAATCGTCCGGCTGTCTGTCCGTATGAACGAAAGGATCTCAGAGATGGTAAGAGCTACAAGTTCAAGGTGGACCAGTCTCAATCACATATTTAGTCAGTCAATACAAGTTTGTTTCGTTTCTCTGATGCCACGCCCCATTCGCCCACAATAAGCGAAAAAACAGACATACCTCGGAAAAAATACATGTTCTTGGCGAATATTTCAAAAACTACGACACCTAGGAACACCAATTTTGGCATGCAGGTTGCTAGATACAAGATAATGACAATGCCAAAAAGAAAACTTATCTAGCTAGAAACTTAGATTCTATTCAGAGCACATACTTAGGGTTTATTGATAAACTCTGCGGCACACGCAATTCTCATAGAAGTCTAGTTTTACCGGCTTTTCCAGCCGTATTGCCGCCACACTAAAAGTCTCATAAAAATGTTGCACATTAAAGCAGTGGTAAAAGTCACAAGAAGATGAAGAGGAAGAGAACGTGGAAAATTGTGCGCCAGGCACCAGCAAATGAAACTGAATTCTTCATTCATTACCATTGTACTCATTATTCAGTTCTTGGCATAATTATTGTGTGCATTTTATGACTCGATTTCATTCGAAATTTCGTGGTGCAGTTTAGTGTTTTGCGTTTATTACAGCGAATTCTATTGTTTATGTTTATAACGAACCTGTTGTTGTTATTACTATAGATACGCTGTTCCAATATCAATATTAGTAATACTTAATATTGTTGGTAACTTAAAGACTTTTTAAACTTTATGTTTCAACTGAATTAATCGTGAGTAAAGTACTGCTTTCTAATTAGCAAACGATAACAAATGAATTAACTAGCATACTAACAAACTAACTAACTAACTTTTTTTGGGCTCTAGTTAGTAGCTGCTTCTGCTTCGTCTTATCGATCTACCCAGTTTTTTGTCGTAATCAACTTGCGTGGGACACGTCATCGAATTCGATTCGAATTCTTGTTTACTTGTTTAGTAGGTGTGACTAGTTATAGTTCTTAGAATGAAGCTTGGAAGCTGAAGCAATTCTAAAATTTGAAATTTAAATTTCAATAAATTCCAATAATCTTGAATGTTTATTCAACATTTCCGCTGAAATGTTCAGTAATCAAATGCTGACAATTGAAGCTGAAAGTGTGCCACAAATTTCGCTGAAAATAAAATAGAATTAAAATTTTGTGCAGCATATTGCAAAACATAACAAATATAATTTTAGTTTTTGTATTCAAATTTGTATAGAAAAACTAAAACTTATGCTTAAGTTTATACATTTCTTTTAGCTAAAAATTCTATCATGAATTTTGCGACTCTGTATTTTGTTTATCAACATTGTACTGCAAGCTGTTTATGTGTAGAGTGACAAATACAGACATACATAGTCGCATTTAAATGTCATATTAGTGATTAGCATTTGTACGGAGACCCCTCGACCACACCCCGTATACGCCGATCTTGCCCCAGAACCGGGACAACCGGCAAAGTCAATTCGATTTATCTCGCGTGAGGCGTCACGTTGCTTATCTCAAGAGAACTTTACACACAACTGAGACAAATGGAAAAAAGTTTTGCTCACTGAACATCGGAATAGAGCTCTATACTAATGCAAAAGTATTTAACTACTGCTACATTGTGCGCATATTTTAACAAGTTTAGTTTCACCTGCTAACTTGTGATCGCGCGCTCTCTCTCTCTCTCTTTAGCTCTCGTCATCACCCTCTCTCTTTGCTTCCAACTAAAATGACTTGGCGATTTCGTTTTTGGGGGTCTGGTAATAGAGATTAGAGCACTACATGTGACCGACTCGACTGACTATCCAACTAACAACTAAAATTATGAAATTACTATAAAATAAAATAGTACTATGTATGTATGTGTATGTATATAGTGTACCAGATTTACAGTCACAATGATTTTGCTATTGTCAATTTTGACGTATATGATAATTAAAATTCTATAATACATTCAACAAATTCACAATGACAACTAAGTAATTTATTTAGTTTAGTAAAAGTTGTGCATGGTTCATGATTACAAGCGATTCATAATTAATCAAGAGTTGAAATTATGTAATGAAGGTATAACGTTTGGCAGAGCTGTATATAAATATCTGCTATATGATATTTTAGACTCCAAGAAAAAGGGACAAATGGAATTGGAATGGAATCCATCTGTCCGTCTGTCTGTATGAACGCCATTAGCGCATAAACTATAATAGCTAGAAGCTTCAATATTTCGACAGAAGCTTTATTGCGCTGTGTCGCAGATCAAGCTATAAAGTTAAAGTTAGTTTTGGTTACTTAAAACTTGTAACTATAACATAGTGTTTTATTACAAACTAATTAATAGATGTTTTTTAAGGGAAATGTGAATCTTCGCATTTCGAGGAATTTTTTGTTTGCTGTAACAGCAAGTTGTGTTTACTAACATTGGGTTAACAATTCTAGCGAAATATTTATTGTTTATTATTAGTTCAATAGAGTAAAGTAACACCAACGTACTATATTGTATATTGAAAGAAGATCAGTTAACTTTAAGCTGTTCAGTAACGTTGATTTGTAATAATTTTTAAGGAATGTTTTATTTTTTTTTTTAATTAAGTATGTATGTGTTTTGTGTGTGTGTGGTATATTAAGAAAAACAACAACAAAATTGAGAAACAGAAGAAAAGAAACAAAAACCAAAATAAAATTAAAAAAAAAAAAAAAAAAACAACAGAAAGAAAGAAAGAAAAAAACTTGCCCAGTGGCGGATTTGGAGCATAAGAAATATTTCATGCATTGCTGCTGCTACGCTTTTGGTTACTTGTTATTGTTGTCACTGCTCTTAACTTAACTGGTCTGGCAACTTTGTGTTGGATTGGAATGTTGCTACCTTTTGGATGCCGCAGTGGTTTGATCGTTCTCTTTGTTTTGCTGCTGCTGCTAGTGATGGTGGTGTTGGTGGTGTTTGTAATTGTTGTTGTTGCTCCAACTCTTGCTGTTTGCCGTTATTGCCATCGTCAATGCCACAGTTAATTGTTGTAGTTGTTGTTAATGTATGTATGTTGCTGTTATTGTTGTTATTATAATTATTATTGCTTTTGTTTTTGCTTGTGCTTGTGTTTTGCGTTCGTTTTTGTTGTTGTTGTTGCAACAATGAGTCAGAAGAGAGCGTCGTCGTCGTTAAGTAGTAGCCTACGTCAATGGCTGGAGAGCAGCTGCGTTGGCGTCATCACCAGCAGCAGACGATTGTGCTTTTGACGTCGCTAAGCAGCTCACATCTCGCATCTGCCATCGCATCGCATACGCTCTCTTTCGCTGCCAATAGCGACGGCGACGGCGACGCGACGCCAGGCGCGTGCGTAGCGAATGCAGCGAAAATTCCCCGAATGCCCTTTGGCTGTAAACAGCAACAACAACAGCAAGCAAAACAAATGACAGTTAAGCGTGCCAATTGCACCTTTACACTTTTACGAGCGCGTGCACAGTGGCGCCTGTGCACAGTTTGACAAAATGAAACAATAATAATACTAATAATAATAATAATAAAACAACAAAATATCAAGTAGAATTGGTGGCGGAGGAGTTGAGGAACTTTTGTTAATTTTCCATGTGCATGCCTGATAAGCGTGTTGTATTTGTATTTGTATATGTATGTGTGTATGTACGTGTACTTTGTATCTGCTACTCACAGTTTCTGTTTTCATGTCATCGTGTAGACGGAAATGTTGTGCTTTTTACCTGCTCTTTTTTTTAAAAAGGTAGTAAATAGTAAATATAAAAAATTGTGAGAAATTGGGTCAGCTACAGTTGCCGTCAGCAACAATCAGTGTTGCCCCAAAAGGGCCTAAGCAGGCTACAACAACCCAAAGATTCAAAAGTTGACTAAACTTTAAAAATTTTTTTATTTGGTTTTCTATTTCAGAGGGCAGAGTATGTGTTTTTATTTAGTTCATAAGTGTTTCCCCATTTGTTATTCGTCAAACGACAGAACTGGCGTGTAAAAAGCTAAGTTGGCAACACTTGTCAGTGCTGATGTGCAGTTTTACAGCCACTGCGCCAACAGCCCATGCTCTCTTCGCCGGTTCTCTTTATCACTCTGTCTCTCTGTTTGTGCGTGAACAAAATGTTACAGTTTGAGAGCCAGCACAGCATGAGTGCTTAATGTGACTCTTAAACTATGATTGTTAAGAGCGCGAACGCATAATGAAGCAACAACACAGTGAGAGAAGGTTCGAAGGTAGCGTAAGAGCGTAAACAGTTAAAGAGAGTGCGGCAGGTGTCATGGCGGTCGTCAGATTCAACTTGCAGTTGGCGTTTATTATACTATAGTTTTGTTATTGTCTTAGTTTGGCATGTGCTTTTCATGTTATGTATTATAACCATTTTAATTATTTTAGTTGACTCTACTGTTTTTTTGTTTTTGTTTTTGTTTTTTCTTTTCTAATTATTTATGGCGCCGTTGGCTTTAAACCGCGACTCTGTGGGTCGTCCGTCCGGGTTGCCTATATTGTGTATTATTTTTACTGCGCAATAAAAGCAAAAACAAAAACAACAACAAAAACAAAAACAATAATAAAGCATAATAAAACAAGCAAAACGGCCGCAGCATTAGCTGTGTGTGTGACAGGGACAGGGAGAGGGAGAGAGCAGAGTATATGCGTAAGTGCCCAAAACTCTGAGAGAGGCGATTATTTGGCTGAGGTTATTTGTTGTGTTTGTTGTTGCAAGCATTTCTGAGAGGACGGACGAGAACATGCTCTTCTAATGGTAATTGTATTTGTATTTGTATTTGTTTGTATGTAGAGAGGTATGTTCATAATACATACATATGTATATGAGTACGTATTTATGCATGTAGTATGTGTATGAGTACATTTTAACTACGCAGCAGCATTTTTTACTATTGCAAAAACAAGAGGCGCCTCAGCAGCTCCACCGCCCACCGCCCACCTTCACCCCATCTCTCTCACTCTCTTTCTCTCTCTTTCTCTCAGCGGTTTACAGTTGTTCTCTGTTTTGGTGCCACGTTTTGCGCTCAGAGCAAGCTCACAACATCATACCGCGCTGACAACGCAGCCGCATTTTGTTTTTCTTCTTACGCCCCACAAAAAAACTAAAAAACTAAATAAAAATAAATAACTAAGACCGGCAACACCCTGTGCCAAAAAGAGAAAGATAGAGAGAGAGAGTGCGAGCGAGAGGGAATGTGTCAAGTTGATGAATTACAACGTAGTTGTGAATACGCTGTGCGTAGTTTTTGATTCATTTCAGTTGATGTTGTTATTGTTGTTGTTGTTGTTGTTACTACTTACTACGTTTGTGTACAATTGCAAAACTGACGGCGTAGCAGTCGCAGTCGGCGTCAGGCGTCAGTGCTGCCAAAATAAATAAGAATTCAAATACATTTGTATAACCTTAAAAAAGAATAAAATTGTATATATACAAATAATTATTATAAAGATGCAGATAAATTGAAGAAAATTAATATTTTAATTTTATGTCTAATTAATTGCCAATTTGTTTTTTAAAAAAAGGATCAATCTGTCTCAAAAAGGCTGATTTGGCAGCACTGGTGGGCAACAACAACAACAACAACAACAACAGCAGTCGAATAACAACAATAACAATTAGTATTTATTCTTGTTTCTTTTGCCGCATACAATTATTGTTATGTATGAATGTACATACATATGTACACTATTTTCGCTGCCAACGTCGACGTCGTGCTGCTGTTTAATTGAGCAGTGCGGCAGCGCATTAGCATTCCCACACACACTCACACACATGCATACATATGAAAGCATATGTCATAAGTATGAAAAGTTCGCATGAGCTTTTAGAAGAGCACGGTTTTGAAAACAAAAGAGCGACCGATGGAAAGAGATGGCAGCATCCGGCAAAACGGAGACTGTTATTAGCAGCTGTTAAGCAATTTGAAACCATGTACATACATATGTACATATAAAATTATTTATTATTGTGCCAAAGTATGCAATTATTATTGATGTATTATTAGCATGTAATGACAGATTGATTAACTTGAGGGTTAACCCTTCCTTGAGGGGAGAAGCGAAAGCACAAATATTCCCACCTAACTATAACTAGAGCAGTTTAAAATAGCAATGCAAAATAATTATTAAGAATAGATTTACGTATTTATAGTATGTTGTTAGACTTAGAAAAGCTAACACAATAATTAAAGTTAACAGATTAACCCTTTAAAGGCAGGGCTGCATGAACTTTTGATTTAAAGGTTCAAATGGTTACATTACTACTAATTACTAAGATCTTCGGTTTTACGTGAATATGCTGCACTATCGGCAATAAAAAACACTTACATTGTTATTATTTGTATTATAATTTAGAAATTTTACTGTTTAATTCCGATTAGAAATATCGCCTAATTATTTTTTTTTAAAACACTACATACCTAAAAGTGAATAAATCTAATTAAATACCCGTGTACTTGTTTTTGTTTCAAATAAAATTAAAGAAAACATATAATTTAAAGAAAGCCGAACAGCGGCCTTAAATGGGTTAAAATTTAAGTTATTATAAAATGAAAAAAAAATCAAATGACGTAAATAAATAAAATAATATCAATCTGGGGAAAAAGCAAATTATGAGTACTCAGAAAAAACCCAATCAGAATAGTAAGTTAGTTAGATATGTGTAAAGTTTGTTTGAAAAGTTGAGTAAGTTAAAATGAAAGTTTTATTCGTAGCCAAGGAAAAACTGAAGCTAAATCGGGCTGTATAGATTATTATATAATTTTTTTGTATTTAAATGGATCAAGGTTCAAACCAGGGGTACAGAGGTCATAAGTACCGCTTCGGGAAACCAAGTTTCGAGAAACTAAACCTGCTTTTGAATTATGACGCTGTTAATTTTTAACAAAATGTATCAGGGACCAATATGAAACTAAAACAATGGATCAATTGCAAAACTTGTTGAGGATTCCGTAGTTAGTTTTTGAGAAATTTTAAATTTTTCGAAACATTTAAGCATACATATGTATGTATACTAATAGAGCTACGATTGCACAAATGCACCGCAAAACTTCAATTAAGCATACTCGCTGTTGCTGTTAAGCTACACGCTAAAGCTACGATAAAACTACGTCAGTGACGACGCGACAGCGACAGCGACTTACAGACGACACGTGTGTCGAGCACTTGGCGCCCTTTTTCGCATAAAATTATTGTAATAGCTGGTGTTTTGTTGAAATACGTATGTATACGTACATATGTATGTAGTATGTAATTGTTGTAATTTTGCCTCAGTTGTTTTTGTATTCCTTTTTGTATTTTTGTATAAAAAACAAATTAACAACAGAATTTGCACTTTTTTCTATTTTTTACTTACAGGTTTCGACAAAAACAACAATAACAAGAACAACAGTAAACTCAACTACGACGACAACAACAGAAAGCATTCCAACTGACGACGTTAAACACTAAACTACAAAAACAACGACAAGAATACTAAGGAGAGAGACACACAGAGAGAGAGAGAGAGAGAAGAGAACAAAAACTGCAATGATTACTTAGAGGGCCGGTGCCCCTAAAAAACGACCCAATTGTATTTAAAAAATAATAACAATACTATTTGTCAAGTGTTTAGATATTCAGACACCACAATATGTTCAAAATGGAGGAAGATTGGTGGCATACAATCAGGTGTCCCACAAGGACGCAGAATCTGCCAATAAAAACAACAAAAATTGCTGAGGTATTAAATCCTACAACAACAGTATCATCATCATCAGCAGCAGCAACAACGACAGCAACAGACACATCAACAGCAACATCAACAGCAACAACAACATCATCGCATGGCAACATTTGTGTCATATGCCGGCATTATTTCCCAACAACAACTACAACAACAACAACATGTTGCTGCAGTCAGTCAGCAACATGCAGCAGTTCCTATGCAAACTTTAATAATAGCAAAGAAAATAGAATCAAATGTAGAAGCAGAAGCGGTAATCGCGACATAACGGCAACAACATTCCCCAGCAGGCTGTCGTCGTCGCTAGATTGTGGCTGTCAACATCATCAACAGCATCAACAGCATCAGCAACAACAGCAGCAGCAGTCCAAGCAACATCAACAGCAACATCAACAGCAAAAGCAGCAGCATATTGCCAATTTCGCGCATACATGTTGCTGCCACAATAGTAGTAGCAGCAGTAGTAGTAAAAATAGTAATAATCGAGATGGAAACAGTAGTAAAAGTAGTAGTATCAGCGGTAGTAATAGTACAAATGACAATAACCAAAAAGTAACAGCAACAAGAGCCAATTGCCACTGTAACCGCAACCACAACAACAATCCGCAACTGCAACACAACAATAATAATAGTAGCAACAATTACAGCAATTGTTTAAACATTTTGGGCACACTGCAATTATTCTTGTTGTTGCATCCCATGCAAATGCTGATGCAACATTGTTGCAATCTATTCGAAGGATGCAGACGCCGACAACGACAGCGACAACAACAGCAACAACAACCACGAACACATTGGCGGCAACAGAGCATTGCATACACAATCATCACACTGTTGACACTACAGTCGGCAACAGCAATGGCCCAAAGACAACACCATCATCTGGTGGATAGCGAGTTTGAAAAGCGTTTAACCAATCGCATCAGTGGCAATAACATTGTTGGTCTTGATGCCGACAGTAACAGAATACCCAGCGGCAGTAACAGTAACAGCAACACAAACATGGATAGTTACAGTTACAGCAGAAGTAACAGTGTTGGTAGTAAAAAGGACATGCGATTGGCAATGGAAAAACGTAAGTCTGGCAACACTATTTATTATTAGACCCCATCGAAGGTATATAAGTTTGTTAAAAACACGTAACGGTTAAAAGGAAACTTTTCCGATCCCATAGAGTATAACATACATATGTATATAAGTATATGATCAGCATCAATAGCGTTGTCCGTCTGCCTGAACAAAGACATACCGGAATCATATGTTCACATATAGGCTACATGTAGCCAAGCATTGAAAAAATAATTCTAATAAAATTTTGATTTATCTACCTTTAAAAAAGTTAGTTCTACTCACAAGTTTTAACTATCGTTGATGAATAAAAAGTGGTGAACATTTTTTTGGGGTAGCATTGATTCAATGGCAATAAAATTTTATTTCATTAGCTTTATAACTGTTTTTATACCCTCTGAGGGGTATAATGGGCTTGTCAGAGGGCGATTTGTATGTAACAGGCAGAAGGAGGCGTGGCAGACCCAATAAAGTATATATATTCTTGATCAGCATCACAAGCCGAGTCGATTTAGCCCTGTCCGTCTGTCTGTCTGTTTGTCTCTCCGTCTATCCGCCTGTCTGTCCGTATGAAGAAACAGAACTCAGAAATGGTAAAAGCTACAATCTCCATTTTAGTCAGTAAAGACAATGTCATCAAAAAATTTTTGCTGCCACGCCCGCACGTTTTGTAACTATAGCGAATACCTGGAGACAAATAATAAGAAAGGATAGTAAAATTTCAAAATTAAAAATTGGACTATAATTAAAAAAGTTGGTCATAATAATATGAAAAACTTTTGACAATTTTGAATATGTTGAATCTAATATAAACAAAATTATTGTTTAATGCTAATTAAAACGAATTTCATTAACATTATTCGATGGTAACCGAAAAGATTTTCATGGGTTTTCATTTTGAATGACACGAAGAACCCATTCTATTAGCAGAAGCGAACAGCCAGTTTCATTAGTATTACTTTTTCAATGCTAGCTGTAAAAAAAATGTTCATTAGATTTACTTTTTCAAATGCTAATGAAAAATAAATAACAATGTTTATTTACAAATCTCAAACACATCATTGTAATATTTTGCATTTAGAGATTCGTTTATATCTGTAAGCCCTTAAATCAAACAGTTTATTAGTGATAATTCCATGAGCATCATGGAAAAGACGGGGTACATAACAGTCGGGTAAGCTCGACTGTGCTTTTATTAAAGTTATTCTTGACATATTTTTAACGGTGTGATTTTATGTTTGTTTTCATTTGTTTTGAATACAGCTTGCAAATCAATAGATATACGTAACAGCATCGAGAATATAAAGCTGTTGGAAAATTGTACTGTTATTGAGGGAATATTACTAATACTGTTTATCAATGATGCGTATAAGTTGAACACAACATACCCATTGCTAACTGAAGTGACTGGCTTTGTATTGGTATATCAAGTAAATTACTTGACATCATTATCACAAATATTTCCCAATCTGAGCGTTATACGTGGCAATGTACTATTTGAGACATACGCATTGGTTGTGCGATCCAATCGTGATCTTCAGGACATTGGATTGACCAAATTACGAGCCATATCCAAGGGCGGAGTACGAATTGAGAAAAATTATTCTCTATGCTTTGTGAAGACGATCAATTGGCGTAAGATAGTCGCGCCCAATATAACCGATATAAATATCGTTATGAAGGATAATCGTAAAAGTGCCGAATGTGCTCGCTGTCCGGGCGACGCTAGTCCTTCCGATACCGTCATTGCTGAACAGAGCGACATTTCGCCATGTCCCAAGCAGGAAGATGATAAACGTTACTGCTGGAACAGCAAAGACTGTCAAACAAGTAAGTGTACATTTGTATAGCTAAATGACGATGATGAATGCTATTTGCAAACTGATTATTCATTCCTTTCTTCCCAACTTAAGTTTGTCCCAAGGAATGTCCTTACAACTGCTACGATGAGAAGACATGTTGCAACGATTCATGCCTAGGCTGTACGGCGCGGATTGGTGGCAATTGTTACGCTTGCCGCAATGCTTCAATCGACGGCGGAAGATGTGTTGATCAATGTGCTGAAGGTTACTTTCTGGTAAGTACTTTCAAATATCAATACATGGGTTATAGAGCTAGGTATCGATGGTACTGTCGAGTTATCGAATTTGTACAATTTTAGTTTTAATTTATGCAATCCAAGCTTTCCTTTTTCTTTCTTACGCTGTTGTTAAGACTAAATTGTTAATCATTGTTAAATTACTTGAAAATTTTTTATAGTTTGTATTTATATATAATATTCAATACTTGCAGATATATTGAATTTTACTGTGCAAATCAAAGCTTTCTACCAGAACAGTCTCATTCCTGAGACTTAGAAAATGCTATTTTTGAGGAATTTTATCTGAATACATATTTAAATAATAAAGCAAAAACAAGAAAGAAATTGTCATTCGGGCATGCTGACCGTGTAATACCCTCTGAGGTTCGTTTCCAATTATATGAGTTCAAATTGGAGTGACTGCTGCAAGAACTTAACATGCACACATATTTGTATGTCTATCCCGCTCGCCCGTTTTTCGTTTTCGTTGCTTGTATGCAGAGTTCAGTACAATGCACGTGGCTACGCCTTGCTTGAAAGTAACGATTTTCGTTGTATGACAAACTTGTTTAATTATGGTCAGATTTTGATGAAATTTTCACAATTGATTGATATTATTTGTCTCAAAGAAATACGATAAGTTACAGAACTATACGTTAAGACATAAGTGAGCCAGCGGCATGCAAAGTTACAACAATATTGTGCTTTTGGTGGGCGAAGGAGACGTGGTATCCAAAACATTTTGAAGGCATTACATTTATATTGCATACAGCAACCTACACGCCAAAAGTGGTGTCCCTAGGTTTTATAGTTACCGCGATATTCGCAAAAAACCTGTATTTATTCGGAGGTATGTCTGCTGTTTCGCTTATTGTGGGCGAATGGGACGTGGCATCGAAAAAAAAAAGATTCTTGAATTGTCTGACTGAATATGTGGTCGATACTGACTAAAACGGATATTGTAGCTCTTACCACCTCTGAGTTCTGTTTGTTCATACAGACAGACAGACAGGCAGGCAGGCGGACAAACGGACATGGCTATATCGACTCGGCTGTTGATGCTGATCTAGAAAACATATACTTTATGGGGTCTCCTACGCCTCTTTCTGCTTGTTACATACTTTTGACAAACCCATTATACCCCTCAGAGGGTATAAAAATATATCTTACAGTGGTTCTTAATCGTAAAATAGAACTTGTATGTAAATACATATCTTTATTGTCCTTATTCACTAACTTCGCTGACTGACTGATCATCCTCCCAATCAAATATAATTCTAAGTTGTGAAATAATTAAGCAGCGAAATAAGCGTAGGGTCAATTCAGGCTTAGTTGTTTTGACCTTTTGAGTAACAACATAAAATTGATTGATGATTGATTGATTAGGAACACACCATACACGATCACAATATAATTATTTTAATTGAATTTTATATGGATTATATTTGCAAATACATTAATTTGAAACTGCCTTTCTTTCACTCAGTATGAACAACGTTGTCTGACGGCCGAAATGTGTGAAAAGATTGGCAAGAAATACGTCATCTCGGCAGAGATGGAGCTAGTGCGTAGCAATGGGAAATGTACAACATTTTGTGACCCGGGATATTTAGCGATAAACCATACATGCCAGAAGTGTGATGGAATCTGTCAAAAGAATTGCACTGGCGGCCTTATCGATAGTCTGGTGCGAGCAAAGGAGTTCTATGGCTGCACGGTTATCGGTAAAGATGGATTAACAATAAAAATAAAACTCGGCGACGGTAGGCTATTTTATTTATTGAAAAATAAATAAGTAATTTAACCAATATGTTTATTTGAATGTGTATAGAGCATGCAATGGAGGCGTTGGAATATGGTTTTGGTGCTGTGCATACGATTACCTCATTCCTGAAGGTCCATTTGACCTATGGCATTACCTCGTTAAGTTTTCTTAAAAACCTTAAAACCATTGGCGGCAATGAGACAGTGGACGGTCGTTATGCACTCTATGTCTTGGAGAATCGGGATCTGGAGGCGCTTTGGCCCGAAAATCATACACTTCAAATCAATGGAAGTGTCTTCTTTCATTTCAATTCGAAACTTTGTTTTGATAAAATTGATAGCTTAAGGGACATGATGCTAAGTAAACCGGACAAATTCAACAGGAATGAGGTGGCCGAGGATTCCAATGGTGATAAGGGCAATTGTATGTTCAACTTATCAACTAAATACAGACTACGAATTGATAAATTTTATTAAACACGTTTGTTTACATTATAGGTAATACAAAATTGATAAATGTCGTGATTTCTACGCTGGGATCATATAGTGTTGAATTTATGATTAACAAAACTCTCGTTAACTTTGACGATGACCGATCTTTCATCGGTTATCAGTTCTATTACACAACGGATCCACACGGAAATGCCACCAGAGATTCAAATTTACCATGTTCAAATACGTGAGTACTATTAAATGTTATAGAGATGCTGCACGATCTATAAAAATGCATTTTTGTCTTATGTGTTTATACAGCTGGACCATCACGGAACCAAGCAAAGATAATGTAATCTCGATATACCAACTAGCCGCATATACAAAATATGCATTCTATGTGCGTACTTTGACAGTATCAGCCGAGAAACGAAACTTTCAAAGCGATATTATACGTTTAAGGACAAATGCAGGAATGCCTGAAGTAGTGGCCAGCATTAGTGCAAGATCCACAAATTATTCTGAAATTGTGAGTAGTAAAAATGATGAGTTCAAGTGACGGACTGAATAAATATCATCTTTCAATAGGAACTCTCCTGGACTCCACCAACGCACGCCTATGGCGAGTTGCTTGAGTACAGAATCAAGGCGGAACTCACAGCACGTGATGCATCCCTGGAGAATAATCGCAACTATTGTCGAGATCGTAAGTTCTTAGCATGCATTCATATATGAACATACATCAAAGACAGTTTTTTGCTTTGTGTTTTAGCTATGCCAAATGCCGCACTTGTCGATGAGGCATCATCGCCGAACGATAAGAAACCCAAGAAGAATCTAGATCCGAATTGTGAGTGTGATAAAACTGGTCGTCCCACATATAATCAGCAGAGGGTTGAGGAGCAGATCAATATAGACGCGGCATTTGAGGATGCTATGCAAAACTATGTATTTGTCCATACTAAAACAAAGAAACGAAGTAATTCAACTACTCCCTCGATGAATACCACTACCGATCTTGATGAAATTATTCGCCAAGTGAAAGCAAATCGTCAAAGACGATTCATTGAAATTGATGATGACATTGATGAGATGAACTTCGGACATATGGATAGCTTTTTAATGCGTCACGTGCGATCCGTCGAATCGGAAAGTGGAAACCAAACAAAGAACTTAACGCTTCCCACACTATCAAATATAACGGAAATGGATCCAACCGGAACATATTATAAAGCTTTCAGTATTGTCGTTAATGCCAACACGACGCAATATCTTTTCAAAAACCTGCGACACTTTTCGCTATACACTCTAACAGTCGTCGCTTGCCGCAAGAGTGAGGCATCAGATGTAGAATCTCTAAAGGCTTTTCAAACGTGCAGTAAGGACACGACATGGAACAAAAGAACCCTTAGGAAACGTAAGTAAAAACCTTTAAAAAACTGACATTCATCAGCCTTTGTCTTACTGCATCACCCTATAAGTAACAGATAATCCCGATTCCTTGGGAAACCCTTCTACGAAACCTTAAGCAGAAAACTTGTTGCTCATCCTTGGAAAACGAAAAATGACTCACTTTTCTTCCATTCAAAGCCTTTTCCTAAAGTTAATTTCTACATCTGTCTGGCATCACAATGTAGTTTCTTTCTTTCATATTAAATTATGCTGTGTTTACACTATCTCACATCCAGATGTAATTGTTAATACTACCTCCGTATTGCCCAAAATGTATGTTTCCTCTTATATTCAAGTGCAATAGACTTTTTCCGATCTCTTTTGGACATGGCATTTACTTGCATTATGCTAGGTTCACACTATCCAACAATCAGGTGTCACAGTACCATACAACTTTAAAATCCAATTAAACCGTAACTAAATTGTGTAATTTTGCAAATTTGTCAGTTTGTGGCAAATTACAAACTCGGGTTTTAGCTCTATTTTGACATTTTGCAACGCAGTGTGAACCTACCATAATACATTATTGTATTGTATTGAATTTATTCTTCGACAAACCTAATGAGCCCTTTATTTGTTTATTTCTGAGGCATAAGTAACTTATTTTAAATTTATAATTCTTTTCCAAATAAACAAAAAAAAATAAACAGAACATGCGGACAAGGCATCTGATTTAACAGGCTACTTTCTGGCATCGAATCGCACTGCGTCGCGGGGCGGTGTGTATCTGGAGTGGAAAGCACCGTTGCGCCCGAACGGTGCCATCACCTCGTACACGATCATATATGAGCGACAGGAGCAGAATGCCGTTGAGGAGAAGAGATGCATCACCGCACAGGAATACCTCAATAACAGTGGATTCGTTGTGCCCAATTTAAATGAAGGAACTTACAAATTTAGCATACGACCCAATTCGCTGGCCGGAGAGGGTGATCTAACAGATTACGTAGTTGTAGTAGTACCGGTAATTAATAATATACACAAGAAAAGAGCTAATCGTTAACGGGAATTAATAATCGATCATTGCAGCCACCTGGATACTCACTATGGACTAAGATTACAATGGGATTGGGCGGTGCGCTTATCATACTAATTGTGGTATTGCTGTGGACATATCTCATCTATAGGAGAAAGAAACCGCCAGGGGATTTGGTCATTAATACAGAAGTGAATCCGTTCTATGCCAGCCTGCAATATGTGCCGGATGATTGGGAAGTGGCACGAGATTGCATCATTCAATTGGGTCCTCTGGGTCAGGGCTCCTTTGGCATGGTGTACGAGGGCATACTCAAGGCACAGAATCGGGGCGAGGATACGCCTTGTGCCATCAAAACGGTGAATGAGAATGCCACCGATCGGGAGCGCACCAATTTCCTGAGCGAGGCCAGTGTCATGAAGGAGTTCGACACTTACCATGTGGTGCGTCTATTGGGCGTCTGTTCGCGTGGTCAGCCCGCTCTGGTAGTCATGGAGCTGATGAAGAAGGGTGATCTCAAGTCATATCTGCGAGCCCATCGGCCAGACGAACGCGAGGATATGCTGGCAGTGTATCAGCAGCGGATTGGTCTCACCCCCAGCACGGGCGGTACTTTGGGCTCGGTGCAGCCACCGCCATACAGTCGCATCTTTCAGATGGCCATCGAGATAGCCGATGGCATGGCCTATTTGGCGGCCAAGAAGTTCGTGCATCGTGATCTTGCCGCACGTAATTGTATGGTTGCCGCTGATCTGACAGTGAAAATCGGTGACTTTGGCATGACGCGAGACATTTACGAGACGGATTATTATCGCAAGGGCACAAAGGGTCTGTTGCCAGTGCGTTGGATGCCACCGGAGAGTTTGCGTGACGGTGTCTATGCCAGTTCCAGTGATGTCTTCAGTTATGGCGTTGTGCTCTGGGAAATGGCAACACTTGCCTCCCAACCGTATCAGGGATTATCCAATGAACAGGTGCTGCGCTATGTCATCGACGGTGGGATTATGGAGCGACCCGACAATTGTCCGGATGTGCTGCACAAGCTAATGAATCGCTGTTGGCATCACAGACCAACGGCTCGTCCCTCCTTCCTCGACATAATTGCCTATTTGGAGCATCTATCCGATCCGCACTTCAAGGAGGTGGCCTTCTACTACAGCGATTCGGGTGTAAAGTATCGGGAGAAGGAGCGCAAGGAGCGTTCAAATCAATTGGATATATTTGTGGGCGCACCACTCGATGCCGATGTGGATGCGGACGGAGATGGAGACGGTGACGATGCCACGATGCCGTTGCGTGTGGGCGAATATCAGGACTACAAGTCTAACATGGGCAACAATTCGTCGCAGGAACAACCCGCCGAGAGTCCCATCGCTCTGGTCGATGATCAGGCCACAACGCATTCACCGTTTAGCCTGCACTCGGGCTTTATGGTCAGCAGTACACCCGATGCTCTATCGACACTACCCACAGCCGGTGGCTCGCACATGGATGATGCAGCCGCGTCTGGCTATGTGCAGGCCGATGCAAATGCGGCACTCACAGCGGATGCGGAACGTGGCTATGAGACATACGATCCCAGTCCCAATTTCGGTGAGTTGCCACACAGCGGCGGTTGTGGCCGGCTGAGCGGTGAACAGCACTTGATACCCAAAACGAAACGTGGCGGTGCCAACATTGTGCCTAATATGAGCAGCTCCATGCCGGATGAAGTGATTGGCGTTGGAAGTGGAGGCCGGGGAGTAATATCCACATCACTACAACCCTCGACAGCATCGGCGGCCAGCTCGAATACGAGCAGCGGTCGCCAGCCGAGTCTTAAGCGTGTCGTGGCCGATACATTTCGTAATCGGGTCTTGAATCGTTTCAGCCACAAACGCAGTGGCAGCAATGTCAGCCACAAGAGCAACATCTCGAATGCGCCCAGCAACAGCAGCAATACAAATCTAACCAGTCATCCCGCTGGCATGGCCATGATCAATATGGGCCCCAATCTCGGCACCATCGAGAGCGGTGGCAGCGGCAGTGCGGGCAGCTATACGGGCACGCCCCGTTTCTATACGCCCACGGCAACAACGCCCAGTGGTGGCAACAGTGTTGGTGTTGGTGTCGGTCTCAGCGACAACAATGGCAGCACAACGATTATTAGCGATAATCCCAATTACAAATTGCTAGATGAATCGGTTAATAGTGCTGATCCAGTGCAATCACAAGTTTGGCCACAACAACATCTCACAACCAGCAGTCTGAATCCCAATTATGAAATGATGCAACCGCCGCCAACAACAGAAGCTCAACCGTTCAGTCTGCTGAGTGATAATCCCAACTATGTGATGATGAGCGAACCACAGCTGGGCAGCACTGGACAGTCTGGTTCAATTTTTACCAGCGACAATCCCAACTATGCCCCAATGGTTGCACCAATTCCAACAAGCAGCACCGATGATGATGAAAACGTCAACAAGTGAGTTCTAAAACAAATAAACCAAAGTAGTTTTTGCATTAATAAGGCTTGGAGTAGGAGGTCTTATGAATTAGGAGGCGTTTCATGAAGTATATCTGTATGTATATATTTAATCAGCATTACAAGCCAAGTCGATATAGCCATGTATCTGCCACTCGAATCGTCTGTCTATGCTTATGGACGAAAGGCAAACATATGCAACAGTCTAAAAGAAGCCTAACATACTCCATTAAGTATATATATTCTTGGTCAGCATCTCAAGTCGAGTCAATATAGCCATGTCCGTCTTCCATTCGTATCTTTCTCTTTGGTTTGAAGTACATATTTAGTATGAAAAAATGTAATGTTAATTTAAACAAGATTCTACAATAGGTAAAAAATCATTGGCGTGATAAAATATATTTTAGTAACCTTAAATTCGTGTAAATGGGTCGAAGAGCCCAAAGGTCTTACAAGACATGCTCGTCTGAACTTTTCAGGTTTAACTTAACTTAACGATTAATTGATGTCTCTTTGTTTTTAGTGACGACGACGACGAAGACGATGATGAAGAGGATGAGCATACGGAGCACATCAAAATGGAGCGAATGCCGCTCAGTCGACTGGCTCAGCGCAAGCGTAATAGTAACAAAACACAGCCGCAGCAGCCGCGCAGTCGCAGCGTTAGTCAAACGCGCAAAGCGGAGGCGCCAACGTTAACGCCAACGCCAATGCCAATGCCGACGCCGACAGCAACTATAACCACTGGCAATACGTCCAATATACTCAAGGAAAATTGGTTAAGGCAGGCGAGCACGCCACGACCACCGCCGCCAAACGGTTTCATAGGACGCGAAGCATAAAAGAGAGAGAGAGAGAATTTGTAAATACACATACACACACCCACACACGCATAAAAACAATTAGCTTATAATATATATATACAGTGGTGTAATATGCAGAGCACTTGCTTAAAGAGAGAGCAAACGAAAGAGAGTGCATGTTAGGCAAAGCTCACTCTCACTATCATGCTCTCGCTTTGTCTGTTGTTCTGCTGTTACCGGCTGTTACATTTGTAAATCATGCTTAACATTAAGGGCGCCAACAAACTTTTGCCTACATATAGAGCCAAGCCTCCTAACAATTTATATTCTATACGTAAGCTTAATTTATATGTTTTTCATTTTTCTTTAATTGTATTTGTTAAGTATTTCTTTTATAATTTACTAGCGCCGTTAAAAAAAAAACAAAAAAACAACAACAAAAACAAAAAAGAAACACATACAACAAACAAAACAAAACAAGTCCTAAATGCAAATAACAAAAGTACAAAAGCCAACAACCAACCAACCTAAGTACCGTTTATATCTAGATATAGAAATAGACATACATAAAACAAAAACAAAAACAAAAACAATACAATACATTACAGTGCATACATAAGCATAAGCATATTCATATGTACTTATGTATGTACATAAACCTTACCTAACTTATGTATAATTATAATAATAATTATTTTAGTACCTACCAAAACGCAAAACGAAGCGATGCAACAATTGAAGCAAAACTAACTGTACAACTGTAAAACGAACCACAACAAGAAACAAAACACAAGAGAAACAAGAGAAAAACTGCAACAATAAGCAATACAACAAAACGATACAAAAACAAAACGAAATGTCTTCACTGAGTTTAATGTCCTTAAATTAGTTACTATTTTATCAACTACAAACTATAATTCTATTTTTTTTTTTAATTACTATAATTATACACATTTTTTTTAATGGCGTTGTGTTGCAATTTTTAGTGCGTTTATGTTTAAGTGTTGCTCGTTTTATATACAACAAAAACAAAAAAACAAAATTTAGAAAATGTAAAGAGAACAAAAATGCTGATTTAATGCATGGCGCTTGGCAACTTGGCAAAAGTTTGTACTAAAAGCTTAAGAGAGAAACGTAATTTATATGCTCTGCACACACACACACCAACACACACACATATACAGGCGTAACGAAGAGAGAGAGAGAGAGAGAGAGTGGCAGGAAGGAGTCGCATATTGTGTTTGTTGAATCTTTTAATTTTTTGTATTTTCTAAATTAATTTGATTAGAAGCCAAGCTTCAAAATTACGTAATTGAGAGAGCTTAAGTAACAAAAATGCAACATTTAAATAATTATATGTATGCTATATTGTAACATTATTGATATACTACTGTAAAACTATAGACAAACATATGTATTGAGAACTAGCATGTGCATGATATATTGCCATAAACTCGAAAACGAAAACGAAAACAAAATCAAGCAAAGAGACAACAAGGGACGCTTAAGAGATCAATATTTACGGATCATAGACAATTACATAAATACACATAAACACACACACATCATAATCATAGTTCAACAATTGAAACAAGGAAAAGCAATAGACGAATTCAAATTTGCTATAATTAAATAGATAAAATACAAAAACGAAAACAATAGAAATTTATACACACTTATAGACAGGCAGACAGTTAGACAGACACACAGACATTCTCTTCAAATATTGCAAAACTGCAAGAAATGGAATTTTTATAAAACAAATAAATATAATAATAGAAACAGCAACAAAAGTATTCGATATTTGCCTTCGCTCTTTATATATATTCATAAATATATATACAGTTGAAAACTAAAATAAAATTATATACATAAACTTTAAAGAAACAAAAACAACAAGTAGCAGAAGATTAAACAAACAAAAAAAAAAAATAGAAAAACAAAATACGCAAGCACATTTATACCTTATTTTATTTGATAGATGCAAATCTAGACAAAAACAACAAGGACACTTAAAAAATATATTTAAATGAATTATACAAAATGCTAGTTGTAAAACAAACCTATGAAAATACTATTGAAAGGAGAAAACAAACAGAAAAAAAAACTATTGAATTAATAATTAAATTAAATTAAATTAAATTAAACTTAAATAAATATATATATGTAATACGCTCTATACATAAACATAACACAAACAATATTCTACAGACACACACACAAAAACATAGATGCATATACATATATATGTATATGCAAAATATATACATTAATATATATATATATACGTATGTATGTATATAATATGAGAATATACAACACACACTAAAAAGACTGAAAAATATAGTTCCTTTTGTTTTTATGTACATAACAAAGCAAAAATTCTAACGAAAATTGTAAACTTAATGCGAAATGAGAACGTAAAAACAATTAATGGAATTATAAATTAATCAACCTAAAAATTTAAAACAATGAAAAGTTAAATATACATATACACACACATACACACACACTCACATCTACGGGAATGAAGAATGGAAAAGCAGCCGAAAGAATTATAAACAATTATTTATAATTTTAGTAGTTGAATTAACTCAATTTTTGTAACGAACTGCAAATGTTTAACAATAACAGCAAGGAAAAGAGCAAATTGGTAAGAAAACCACCCAAATACCAACATTTTATGTACATTTAACACATACATATGCATATGTATGCAAATTCTGAACAGTTGGCTTTTCGTTGACGCAATTTTAGCAGCGTTAGTGTACATACACCTACATACATAATTACATACAATTATATATACATATATATATTATACAATACATTATACTAGTTAACTATCATGTAATAAATTAATACAAAACAAAACAAAACAAAAAAAGCTTCAATATTTTTATTATTTCTAACTAAAGCTAATTGTACATTTTAAAGCTAAGTTAATTAATTGTTTCCTGTTTATATAAGCGAAATAAACAACTACACATATTATTATATAACAAAATTATTATGGCGCGACTATAATAAAAACTAAATCTATACATATAAAACAAATGTGTTTACACTGATTGTTGAATTTACAGGCCAAACGAACGCAAAAGTATAGGCGAATGGGTAACGCTCAGACTGCGCCTTCCTTGAATGCATCTTGTGCACTGATTTAAGCTTACAGTGTCAGCGGCTGCGAGACTCGTATTCGTGAAGCGTCGTCTATGTGAACAGCCGACTGCTTCCGAACAACAAGTGTGTTCGCATGGTGCGATCGCCAAACTTGGGGTCCAAATGAGTTCTGTTCGCCTGACTTACGCTGCAGTCTGCATTTGCCGACTGGCCGTGCGTGTGTGCACATGCGATAGGTCGCCATGCAAATAATTTAACATAACAGTTAACAGTGTTATAACAGACATGCATGCACATATACTAAATAATACAGTCTGGGTATCAGCCAGTGCTCCATAATAATGCTGCAAGAAACAGTAAATAACTCCAGTAAATAACGACAGTTTTTCAGTTTATGTTCTTTTCGTTCTTTTGTTTAATATTTATTTGGTTTTTTTGTTGTTGTTGTGTTGGTTTTGTTTCGAAACAAAAGAAAAGTACCTAACAAATTTATGTATATTTTCTTTTTGTTGTTGTTTCTTTATAAAATAAAAGTACATTTACATAGGTTTTCTTCTTCGTGATTTTATACATTTTGCAGTTGCATTTTAATTGTATTTGTTGTTTTTCTTTTTAACCCCTTAATGATGGGTTTTAGATAACTAGTTGCGGTCGATTCTGTTGGGTTTTTAGTTATTAGTTTTTATGGGGGATGATTTGGCTTTGACTTTGATGGTGAACTTTGAACTGGTATTGGGTTTTCATGAGGATGTTCGCGGTTCAGTTGTTTTTTTGTTTGTTGTTTTTGTTGAATTACGAGTCTTTTGTGTGAGTATGTGAGTCTGAGTGTGTGTGTGTGTGTTTTGGTGTTTGTGTGTGTTTGTTTGCGTTTTAGGTCACAGTTCAATAACAATATAACAAATAATTATGCATACATAGCTTTAATAACTAAATCAAACGCACTGAGAGCTTAGAAAAACGGCAACTAAAAGACAACAAGACACAAAAGGGGGCACAACAAATAGAATTGTTGCAAGTGTTGTTGTTGTTGTTAATCTTCCCCTAAGTTGAGTTGCATGCGTCAAAACTAAACTGGGAGCTGGTCGAAAGGAAATGTATGTGGCTCTCTTCTTCTTTGTTTTCTACTTCTGGGTCTTGTTTGCTTTTGGAATTCAAATTTGTATTTTCTTACAATTTTCAATTGTTGTAGTCTGTTGTTGTTGTTGGTTGTTGCTGGATTTCGTTTATTTTCATCTAATATTAATTTAATAACTATTTTGTTTTTCTAATTAAAAATTATGTGTCGTTTGTGTGTGTGTGTAAGTGTGTGTGTGTGTGTGTACTAATTTACAGACAGTTCTGGCGCAAAATATTTATTTATTAATGAGGCATCTTAATTGTTCTCATCTTTGTTTTTGTTTTTTATTTTGTTTTACTTTTGCTTTAAGTATTTATATATATATATATATATTTTTGTTGTTTGTTTGTTTAAGGCTAAAAATTGAAATTTGCTTATAAAATGTGTTTTTTGTTTTTGTGTTTTTTTTTTGCATTTTGCGAGGGCATTATTATTATTTTTGTTTTTTGTGTTTTTGTTTTGTTTTGTTTTACTTAAAATACGTTTGGATTATAAATTTAAATGTAGGTTTTTACGCTTAAAATGTTACACACAACTTAGTTTCATTAAGTTTTCTACATTTTGTTTTAGCTTTTGTTTTTGTATTGTTTGTTGACCATTTAAACTGCATCTTTACTTGATAATTTGTAATAGTATTAATAATAATAATATAATAATAATAATATTAATAATAATAATAATAATAGATCATTTCTAACATAATATGCGCTGCTTTTCTCCTTGAATATAATTTAAAATTATAAACAGCCCCCAAAAATTCCCACCCACAATTCGCAGTTGTAGTTGTATGTATGTATATAGTAGCTGGATCTACGGATCGGTCTTAGGGTCCGTAAGCATCGGAACTAAAATCAAACAGACGATCGATGCCTTCGTTCGCATTCAGCGCATACGGATAATCATTATCATCCGGCGGATCGATGGGCACAAAGGCTTCATTATAGATATCTGTAAACAAGAGAGAAAGTATGGCAATCGATTAGTTTATAAAATATTTATAGATAGGTTATTATTTTATGATGTATTTGGTTTTCATTTATATATGCTGATCTTTGGGTATGATTTATTTGCTTTTTTTTTTGTTTTTGTTTTTGGTTTTTGTGGTTGTGGATGCATGTCTGAAATTCACGCCAGAGCTGAATCTCATGGTGCTACAAACTTTCAATTTCAATATGAACGAACAACGGTCAGTGCACTGCAGACCCACGAGAATTCAGTTCCAAAATGAATTTGCGCTTGCGCGTTTTGCCAATCACATCAATGATTCCAGGCGGCGGCGGCGGCGTGGGCGGCGTAGGTTAATACGAATATATATATATACATTCTATATATATTTGATTAGTATTTGTTAGTTTTGCGTTTGCGATTATGGTTTGATTTTACGTTAGACAGACAATACTGAAATCTACATTGTTAGCAGTGGCTGTTATGTTAACAGCAAAGGCACTGTTAACATAACTTTCAATGTTGTCTGTCCAGTTAAGATGGGACATTGTGGTTTACAGTGATTAAAACAAAGCATGCTTGTATGTGTGTGTGTGTGTGAGAGAGAGCGTGAGAGTTTATGTTAATTTCATTTTTTAATTTTAGTTAATTTTATATGTTACACATTGCACTGTACAAATAAATTAAGACCAAAAAAATAAAGAATAATTTGTAATTCAATTTTGAACTGATTCTCGTTGGTTGTTTGCTAGCTTGCCGAAATATAGAATAATCATTTTTCATTTTTTTTTATTTATTAATTTTGAATATAATTTAAACACTTGCACTTAAAGCTTGTTGGTCTGAAGCAAGCGCTCAGCAAGAACTCAGACTGTGATGCGGTTTAATATAAATCACGCAAGTCACAGAGAAAGTTCTTGACAAGCACGCTTCGTAGTACGTTCTGTTAACGTTAACATTGATGACAGCTGTTATTTACATAAAGCATATATGCGAATGTGTGCGATGAGCGCTTGTATGTTAGGATAATGAGAGAGGCAGCGGCACACAAAGAGAAAGCTAGAAACGTACGCAATGAGTACTTACAGTCTGCATCCATGTCACTGAAGAGCGCGTCGAGGCCTTGAAGAGCAACATTGCTGCCATTGCTGTCGGCATCGCAGTCGGCAACACCTGGCGGCAAAATGCGATTATAAGTTTGTTTGTGCATGTACTGCTGCTGCTGCTGTTGATGCTCTTGTTGCTGCTGCTGCTGCTGTTGGTGATGGTGATTGTGGTGGTGATCAACATTGGCGCCAGCGCCAGAAATGTCGCCATATGTTGCCGGCAAGCCGACGCCAAGACTGCTGTTGCTCTCACTGCCGCCAGCGACGGCTGTAAACTGCATTTGCTGCAGCGTTCCCATGGCAGAGGAGTTGCTGCCGCTGTTACTGTTGCTGTTGGTATTAACAGCAAATGTTGCAGTTACGCCATCCATTGCACAGTTATACATGGGTACATCGCTGCGTCGCTGTTGTTGTTGTTGATTGTTGTAATGCACTGCACTGTTACTGTTGCTGCTGCTGTTTGGGGGTTGGGAATTGTTGCTGCTGCTGTTATGACTATTAAGCGTATTTATGTTGCCCGCTGCACGTCGCCGCGTCGCTGGCGTGGGCGAGGATTCTGTTAGAGTGCTAAAAAGCTGCTGAATAGCGCTCTGTTGCTGATGCTGCAGATGATGCTGATGACTGCGCACAACTGGACTGGTCAGTGTTGGCACCAATTGACTCAGCTCATCCTCGACATCATCATCAGCGTGAACAACATCTTCATTAACATTATCATTATTATCATCTTCATTATCATCAACATCATCATCATCCTGCGGCTGTGGCGAAGTCATTTCATACTTGACCCCGCCAATATCACAAATGTTATTATATTCAGGCTGGGATTGCTTAGACGCCTCCTCAATCGATTTGCTGAGGTTGCGCTGGGCTGATAAGCGATATGGTGTATGGCCTGTAAGCAGATAACAGATAACAGTTAACAAATTCTCCGCATAAGACTTGTCTTCTGTAATAACTCACCTAGACCCTTTGTGCTCATGGCATCAATGTTTAACAGAAGCGGATCATTTAGGCGTTGGTTTTTCAGGTGCTGCTGCAGTCGCGTCGATGTGGCCGTACGCAGACCGCTGCCGCCCCACGCAGACGCACTCTTGGCATACCCGGAATCCGGCGCAATTGGCGAATTCTCTGGCGAATTGTCGTGGCAGAGGAAAACGTTTATTTCACCGCTGTTCTCCGCCTTGACGTAAATTTCACGCGGCACCTTCGTGCTGGGCAGCTGTAAATACACAAAACAAGCAGAATAACATTAATATAACAGCTGTTAATTAACAGTAGCAGCAAGTGAGGCAAGTTTAGCATATTGCGTATTTTTAGAAATTGTATTTACATACAGTAAATTTGAAATTGAAATTTGTTTGTATTGGGCGCTGCGTAAGTAAAATAAAACAGTGTTGCCAGTATTTTATAATTTCAACTAACTACCTGTAACCGATTATCGATACCTTAGTTAGCAGCTGTTAGAGTAGAGCTATATAGCACCTAAAAGTAGGCAACAGTTTTCCATCTTTCGATATTACTTGTTTCCCATTCTATTTGTTTGATTTTGTTAATTTTTTTGTTGCTCACACGAGTTCATTAAACAGTTCAAGGCGAGCGGAAACGTTAAGCGATATATTTATAAATAGTGCGTGGCTAACAGATCAGACATCGAACGTCGGGCCATCAGCCAACTCAGCGGGCCAAGACAGCAGACACAGACAGAAAGACATACAGACAGACAGTCCAAAAAGACTATTGAGCCAATTTCAATTGGAAAAACTTTTGAAATTAACAAGCGTTGGTGATGAGCAGCAAGGCAGCCATTTTTGCTATTTTATAGCCAGATGAGAACTTCATTTCATTAGCTTCTCTGAGCTTTGGCTATATAAATATTTTACTAATATCTAAACATATGTAGATAAATATAGATTAAACTTTAAACTGTAATATATTAAAGCTGTTATAGTGTACTATAAAGAAATCTAGAAATGTTTAAAAATATGTAAACTTTTGCTTTCTAGCTAATTTAGTCCTTGAAATGCTGGCAACACTGTTGGAACAAAAGACGCCCAGCTAAACGAATGAAAATGTATAGGGGCTCAGAGGATAGGATAGAGGGCGGAGGCGGAGAGTGGGTTTGGTTGAGTCGGCAGTCAGCAGAGGGGGGGGAGTGTGTTCCATTTATGCAGTGTGCGGCGCTTGTCGCCGTCTGCGTTGTGTCTAAAAATAGGGCGCCATGTTTAATGGCATGCAGACGCTAAGAAGAAGCACAATTGTCTGACGGAATAGGAATCAAAATAGGAATAGGGACACACACCAACTAAGAAGACAAGATTTCTGCTGCTACAATTTGAGATGCACATACTATATAGGATATACATATAGAGGAAACATTTGATTCCATTCGATTTGATTACTCACCACTAGTTTGGCCTCTGGCGGTGCCTTGATCACAATCACAATCTGATCTTTAAACAGATCCACATTCAATAGATCGTTTTGGGTAACATAGGCCATGCCACCACTGTTCTCCACCTCCTGCGAAATTTCAGCCAACTCGCCACGCATCTGATCGAGTAGCGTGTTGACCTCATTTTCCCGCTGCTCCAGACGTTCGCTCTCCGCCTCAATTTGCCGTGAACGTTCGCTGCTGACCAACGATTGACCTCCGCGCCATTGTATATTGTTTTTGGACTTCTTTTCCAATATACCAATGCCCTCCAAGACATTCGTAATGTCGTAGATGCGACGCTTTTGTACCGACAATCGATTGCTGGCATCGTTCAGATCAACAACACCATCGGGAGACTCTTGCAGCAGGTCCACAAACTTTTTGGTCAATATGCCAAGTGAGGTGTCTGCACGATTTCGATCACCGCCACCGCCACTGCCACCACCAACTCCAGCACCACCTCCAGACGAGTTCAACGATGATATGACTAACGATGTCTGCTGCTGCTGCTGCTGATGATGCTGCGACAACGACAACTGCTGCTGCGACGCTGTTCGCGCAAACTGTGAATGCGAATGCGAATGCGAGTGAGAAGAACCGTTGCCGGCCGGTTTGCTCGTCTCCACATCATCGTCTTCGTCAGCTTCGACCTCGTATTGCTGTTGATGCTGATGCTGCTGCTGATGTTGTTGTTGTTGTCTCTGCTGCTGTTGCTGCTGGTGGTGAGGTTGGGGCGTATGTTTACTGCTGTTGTAGGTGACCGTTTGGTGGTGTTCGTTCTGTTTTGCCTGTTTCTTCGGGTGGATTTCGTGGGTGGTTGTGTGCGCCCGGCGCTTGACCTGTGTGTGTGTGTAGTAAATGGAAATAGATAGTGTGTGGTGAGTATGGTGAGTAATAAGCAATAGAGTTTCGATTTTGTATTCAATTTAAACAAAGAATAAGTTTATTCGTTCATTTGAACTTATTTTTAATGCCACAACCCCACACTATTAAGTAGTAATAACCAGTGTTGCCATATCAGAAATTTCACCAGACCGTTTTGTATCTTTTGAAATGAACAATTTCAAGGAAATATTTTAATCTAATCAAATGCAGATATTTGTATTATTGGAGTTAAATAGAATGTTCATAATATATTTTAAAATCAACTACTTTAATTTAATGAGAAACTCTGAGAGGGCATTGGGGGAGGAACACTCTCATTTAGTAAAAATTACTGATACTGTCGATATATTTAAGTACACTTCTATAAAGCTTTAATGTGCACATATTATTTATTTACTATTCGAATACTTGTGATAATTATTTTAGGATTATTATTATCAAAATGTATTATAAAATTCCGAATTCAATAAAATACGAATTTTAAATAAATAACTGATAAAATATTAATTTGGTATCAAATAATACTATTTTTTTTTTATTATAAAGTGAAGACACATTTTTGTAAGATTTCGTAAATTGCTATTTTCTGTCCTTATTTTACAATTATTTAAATCTTAATCGTACCATTACTTTTTTTCAATTTCCACTTTGAAATAATTAATCTGTTTTTCTCTTTGCTCCTTTTCGTAAACCCAGTGTAACCCTGTTCCTGTTTGTTCTATCGATTGCTTTAATTCTATCGTTTAGATACGACTGCTGTTATCGATAGCTCAACTCACCTTGTAGTATTGTGTGATATCGTTTGTTTTGCCCGCTGATCCATTGCGCTGTTGTTGTTGTTGTTGTTGCTGTTGGTGGTGGTGGTGGTGTTGCTGTTGTTGATGTTGAGGTGTGCTTGTTGTCTCCTCAGCAATCACTGTTCTTGTTGTTGTTGTTGTCGCTCCACCCCTATTTAAGCTTATATATACATGATCTCGCAGGTGGGCAGCAACGCCGCTGTTGTTATTGTTGTTGTTGTTGCTGGTATCGTTGCCACCATGTTCGTAGTCCAACAGATTTTTAATCACAATATTGTTGTTATTATTATTGTTGTTGTTGTTGTTATTGTTGCCCAAATACTCATACTTGAGCTTTCGTACCACCTTTGAGCTGCTGCCGCCACCTCCATAAAGCTGTTGTTGTTGTTGCTGCTGCTGTTGCCGTTGTGTGTGATTGTTGCTGTTGTTATTATTGCTGTGGCTGTTGGGCGCGGCGGTGGTTATTAAATATTTCGACATTTCGCAGTCCACGCTGCCTGCAGTTGTACAAAAATAGTATTTGCTAGCTCTCTATCTCTATCTCTATATCTCTCTCTCTCTTTGTTTCTCTCTCCTCGTTCTCTGCACGTCTCTCGTTTCTGTCGCTTTGTGTCTTTTTTCTTTGCGTTTTGCGTTTTGCTACGTTGGCGGCTTCCTGACAGCGCGGCAGACGCCAGAATTTCTTTGTAGCATACTTTTAAGCGCGCTCGCTTTAAACGTTGCCACCTAGTTGGAAATATGCGGTATGCATGTGTTTCTGTTTCTGTTTCAGTTTCTGTTGTTTACTCTTTTATTTTATTGTACTTTATGTGTCTTGCGCTTATCAACTAAATTAGCACCTAGGGATTCTTCACATCTGTAAAAAGTAAATAAAAGTAAATTATATAATTAGTAATGTGTATATGTATGTATATGCATTTATATAGTATTTATTTATGCAATTGGCACATTAAACTTTAGCTCCATTTGTTGTGTTTTGGTTTTCTTTTCAAGCTACATTTTATGGGGCTGCATTTGCATGCGATTAACATTTGAAAGAGAGGGAGAGGGAGAAAAGAGAGCACACTAGCACCAATAAACATGACACTAAAAAAGCGACGATGACACAGCGCAAGCAGTGAAACCATTTTGAATTATGTATAAGCTTACTTAACAACAACAACACAACCCCCTACCCCACACCACACCACCCCACTCTGTACTGCTTCTTCTTGTTCTACTGCTAAGCACAACCAGAAAGCTTTCAAGTAGAAGCGGCTTGGTAGCATACCAAAAATATTTCTGTATACAATGTCATGCGTTGTTGTTGCTGTTGCCGTCGCGCAAGCGCAAATGTCAATAAACTCAGCATAAAAGTATTAGAACCAATCAATGCTGGCAAAAAGAAAGAGAAGACGCTGAAAAGTCGAGAATAATGTGGCAGCAGCAACAACAGCAACAGGTAAGAGAAGTAACGTTATATTTAATGTTGTATTAACCGCTTTTTTTTGGCCAACACTGTGAAATTGAAAGACTTGACGATAGCTTGAAAGAAGCGTGAAGAGCAACAGAAATAATTAATTGTGCTGCAGCCTCTGTTAGTTAACATGGCATTAGCAGCGCTGCTAACATTGAGTATTTGTTACTCTTTACATTTGACAAAACGGCAGCTTTAAAATTTACGAGCTGTTAATTGCAGCAACAAATAATGAAAGACAAACGAAATGTAAATGACAAACGTTTATTGCGAATATACACACTTGTATGTACATATGTATGTGGCAAGAACTCTATATACTACAGTGCGAAACGTTAAACGAACAAAATGAACGAACGGAACGTCGCGTGGAATTTGCTGAAATTGGCAAGAAATAAGCAGCAACAACAAAAACAACGAATCGTCGGCACAGGTAGACAATACAAGTCAGCCTCTCTCTCTTCTCTTCTTTTCGCTCGTTTTCACTCGCGCTCTTTATAAATTGCATGCGTCGGCGTCAGCGTCAGCGTTGGCAGCGACACAAGCTTCATTTCTGCTGCTGCAGAGATTTTGTTGTTGCCTTCGCTGCCTGTGTGTGTGTGTGTGCCAAAAACGGTATCTGCTTACAGACCGGCGAATTGTGTTTTATTTCTTTCAGTTTCTTAGTTTTTTTTTTCCGACAGGTAATTCAAATCGAAGACATGGAAATTTTATACCCAGTTAACAAATTATGTGGGCAGCAGACAAAAAAAATACAAGGTAGGTCCTTTGAAATAACTTAATTTAAATGCACATGAAATATTTGGTTCGTTTTTATCAAAAACAAGTAGTCGTATTCAATTTGCATATAAAATTACAGCTGCGTATAATATTACACATGAAAATGCTGCACAAGAAGCAAAGAATTTATGCTATGCTAATTTAGCTCCATTTGAGTAAGAACACCTCTTTCGCTATCTCACTCACTCACTCAGTCAGTCAGTCGCCCGATTCAGTGTGACCCCATCATAAAATGTATGTATGCGTGTGCGAGCTTAACATTTGGCATAACAGTTTTGAGACAACACTGATCTACAGTTCACTGCGCTTAACATTTATTGTACATACATACATATGGATGTTTGCATGTCTATAATTGAGCAAGTGCACTTGTCGGGCATCTACCGCGCTCTCTCTCCCTCTCTGTCTCTGCCCCTGTCGGTGCATGTATTTAACTAATAATAACAAACCCACAGAAGGTAAATAAACAACAAATGCAACTGTGACTTGAGACTTACGTTAGAAAAAAATACAAAACATTATGCAAACAGGGAAGAAACGTTAGAAATTGTGGACAAAATGGCCTAGAGAAAATAAATAAAGCAACCACTAGCAACAACAGCAGAGCAAAGAAGCAGAACAGAGAAGCAGAGCAGCGGCCGGCCAAGCAATGCGCTTCTTTCGTTGTTGTTGTTGTTTTCAATCAAACTGACGACATCGACGCGACGCAGCAGAGCGCTGCGACGGCAACTGCTAGCTGATAAAGAAGAAAAAGCTAGAAGTGTAAACATTATACAGTACATACATAGTATGTAACTCTTAACACGCAAGCGATAGTAAATTAGTGAAGTAAAACACGAGAGAATCGTATTAAAATACAAAAAGAGGCAAGTATTGCTCTAATGTGTGTGTGTGCCCCAGAGGTGTGACCAACACCCACCACCACCCTTCAACCTCTTTTCATTTCGTTCGTTAGACAAATGGTCAAGCACAGCTAATTGGGTGCTTCAAATGCAATCTAACGGTAATGTTGAATAACTTCTAGCACGAGCTTTTAATTATTCAAGCTACAATTTATGCTACTTTAATTATGTACCAAAACATAATATATACTTGCACACATACATATGTACATATAAATATATGCATATATATTTATCTTTGGCAAAGAGTGCGCGCGGCGCGCTCTCTCTCTCTCTATCTCTATCTCTCTGCATACAGCGCAGCGGCAGCGCAGTTGACTGCAGCTGCGACGTACACGTAAAAGTTTCGCTTTCTTTTTGCACAGCATTTTGCATGCGCAGTAGAAAATCAGCCGCAAAACACAATCAACACAAAAAAAAAAAGACAGACTAGCAGCTAGACACTCACACTCACACACACACATGCATAAAATCATTCAAAGAAAAGAAGAATTTTTTTGTAGTGTGGGCAGAGCTTATGAGCGAGAGAGTGGGATGCTGCGACTGCGATGCCGGCCGCGCATTTGCTCTCTCTTTAAAACTCTCTCTCTCATAGCTAACAGCTGTTAGGTGAACAGGCGTTGACAGCTACGTTCCACGACAAATATTGTGTGTTGTGGTTCTTGTTCTTGTTGTTGTAGTTCTGTGGTACTCAAGTGTGTGTATTTCGTTGTAGCCGGTTTTTGTGACTTGAAATCCACATTGATTATGCGCTTCCAACTCTGTTGCATGTTATTCTTCTTGTTGTTGTTGGCTGACCGGTAAGTACATGAGCATACATATGGGTATTGGTATAAGTAGTTCTAGCGACAATTAAGCCAATTATGGGCCATTGGCCACACACTTCACTAACTAATGCGATTCTGGTTACTTCTTTCTAGATTTGGCAAAAAGCTTAACCCAAAAATGCCAATCAAACCGGCTCTGACCAAAAACAAAATCTAATTATTTATTTGTTCTCTCTCCTTAATTTTATATGCAATTTATTTAAATACCGCCAAGTGTAAACAACAAAAGTAAAAGGTGAAATAAAACAGCAGAGTTGAGTTGTGGAGCGAGCGGGATGACACAACTGTAACTTAACATAACAGCAATAGCAATAACAGAATGATGCTAAGGCTTAACGGCGGCGGCTGTGTTTGCTCTGACTTTTTTTTTGTGTGTGGCAAAAAAGCCAAAAATAATTGCCAGTTGCTGCTCCATGGAAAGGGGAGGAGAATCGCCCAAAATAAGAGAGAGTGAGAGAGAGGCGCATAAATTGCGACGCAAATTATTTAGCCAACAAAAACAGGCAAATAAATTGGTTGCTGGAGCAAGAGTTGGCAAATATTTTGGTAGTGTGTGTATTTGTGTGGGTGTTGTTTGATTCCGAAAAAAGTGAAAATTCAATGCCGGGTCCGAGCAGTTGAGTTTTCGGGGAAGTCCTTAACTTGATGAAAATGAATTTCATGCAAAAATATCAGAGCGCAGTACCAGGAACAAGCGGTTGTTGCGCATATGTATGTCTCTATTAGAGGTGGAGAACTATCGATAATCGGCAACATCAATAGTGGATGATAGTTTTCTTCAAAACATCGATAGTTTCCGATAGTGATTCGAGCTACGAAAATTTGTTAAAAATTAAATGAATTATTTTAAACAATTCTTATATTATTTCTTTATAATTTTACTAAATCAAAATTATTTATTTTTTTTCACATTTAACACAATAGACTTGATCAAATCTGTGCTCCTTCACTAAAAACAATCGAACACTATCGATGGTGTCTCGATTGTGCCAAACAATCGATAGTTCGCTACCTCTAATCTGTATGCATGAATGACGCATTTGCTGTCATGGGGTACCGGAAAAACATGCAATGGAAATGAAATCACAAATGTACTCCTCTCCCTTTCCCCCCGCCACCAGCACCTTACGTTATCACAAACTCTCTCTCCCTTTCTCATGCACGCTCTTTGCTTTTGCTGTCTGCTTTTCGCGCTCCTTCCAAGTGCCCGACGCTGTTAACTAACATTGAAGCCAGACAGGCGGAGAAGTTCCATACAAATATGTTGATAATGTGGAACAAGTAAACTAAGTAGGCGGTGAGAGGAGAGGGGGGAGAGAAGGGAGTAGGAGAAGCTTTCAAAGTATTGCTATTTATAAATGAATTAAATGCCGTTTCAGGTGTAACTTACGGAGCGTAGAAACAAACAACAAAACATATTTAAAGGTTATTAACGGGCTTAGCAGCAAAGCACAAAGCAGAAAGCAGAGGCAGCAAAAGCACAAAGCAAACTTGCAAGAATGATTAATTGTCGAAAAACATACACACGCACACAAACACACTTGCACTCGCACTCGCACTCCACACCGCAAAACACATGGTTACACATCACACAGTTTTGTAGCAATTGATATTTTGTATTTAAAGAGACTTTTAACTTTAACTCTTGCAAAACTAATGAATAATAAGAAATGGGAAATGCACGCACCTAAATTGGAATTTCTTCGCGTTAAACACACATACACATGTGCATACAAACATATGTATATCACGACGAACAAACCAGCAAAGCAAATGCTTGACGTCGCTGCCACTGTCGTCGCCTGCGTCGTCGTCGTCGCTGCTGCTGCCAACGTCGTTGGTGCTGTTGTGTAGTTCTTGTTGTTGCTGTTGTTGTTGTTGTCGCTGCTGCTGCTGCCGCCGTCGCGCTCATTTATACAATATCACACACGTTTCATATTTTTGCGTTCGTTTTTCATGTACATTTTCTTCTCACTACGTTTTTCTTCTGCTTTCATTCCTTCTTTTGCGCAACTTTATTTTCTTCTAGTGTGTGAGTGTGTGTGTGTGTGTGACGTCAGCAGTTTAGAAAAAAAAATATATATAAATTATTTGTTGTAGATATCACATAATTGTTGTGTTTGATAATAGCGAAACGCGCGCTGCTGCTACTGCTACTGCTATTGGACTGACTGAATCGACTCCTCCAACAAATTGTTATTGTGTGTTGTGCAGTTTATGATTTTTGTTGTTTTTGGTCTTTTCATCAGTTTTTTTTCATCACATTTTGTGCGGCGCGGCGCTAAACGAACTTCATGGGCCACGACGTAAACGCAAAGTGAGTGTTGAGTGCCGTAGTTTCGTTTTCGTGTGCCTCTGCCTGCCTGCTGCCTGGCTGCCTGGCCGCCTGAGCGTCTTTTCGTCGTATGTAGTAGTGTGTAAATGGAGTCGCCGGCAAACCTACAGCGAAAGAGAGCGCCACGCAAAGTCTCTCTCTCTCTCACCCTCTTTACGCGAGAGAACGAACGTTCAGAGAAAACGTAAGCACGGCAGCAGCAACGGCGGCGATGTGACGTGACGTTAAAGCATTGTTGCGTTGCGTTGCGAACTGCGTATGTTGCTAAAGATTTCTGTAGTTGCTGTTATTGTTGTTGTTTGATTATGCTGCAACTGGACAAGGCCAATTGAAATAGCCTTGATGACGTCACTTATGTTTGTATGTGGTTTTAAATGCACTGTTACAGAATGTCTCCGCACTCCCTTCGATCAATTATTTCATTTCGTATCGCATCCAATTGTATTCAACACGCGGGCGAGCGGTTTTACGGCTTTACGTTCTACGTTGTTTTACGCTGTCGCTTACTTATTTTTGTAGCTTTTCGTTTGCTCAGTGGGTAGCAGCAACATCAGCGACACAACCACGACACACCAGCGCTAGCAACTACGACGACGGCGACGACGACGACAACGAGACGACGACGACAGCAACAACAAACAGACACGACCAGCAGTGCGGAGCGTAAACGAAAAACTGATTGCGGCGAATTTGCTGCCGCCAATTTGAACTGTTATTGTGTGCTGCTTTTGCCTCTGTTAAGTTTGTCTGCGAACCGCGGCGAATTGAAAGCAGCAGCTGAGAGCGAACGAACGCGCACACACAGCTGAGAGAGAGCACGAGCGAGAGCGAGAGACAACCCCAAGAACGTAGGCAGCAGCTGAGTGGGCAAACACTTTATGTAAGTGAGTAAGTGCGAGTGTGAGTGTGAGTGTGAGTGAGTGGAACGTAGGCAGATGCTTTGTGGCATGTGGATGCCAGACTCACGTGTGTGTGTGTGTGTGTGTCTGTGCTTTTGAGTCGCGCTCTCTCGCTCACTTGCTCAAATGCCGGCTATAAAAACACTGAGAGACGGAAGTGCTGTGCTGCCGCCGTCAGCGTCTCTGTTACCGCCCGCACCCACAAGCACATCAACCAACTTTTATACTAATGTACATATGTATGTAGGTACAAACAAGCATGAGTGAGTTAATGCTTGTGCGTGTGCAAATGTGTGTGTAGGTATTAGTGCTTGTCTCTTATATACCAACATTTGTATCTTTGTATCTGTAACTGCGTCTCAATGTGATACGTACGTACGTACGCATTCCATATCAACAATGTTGCCACCAAATAAGCAACATGCCATTTAGACCCTGTATTTAAATTTAAAGCACAAGAAAGAAAATATAAGTCGAGCACGCCCGACCGTCTAATACCCTGTGACTTTTATTCTCGTTTATAACTGTTATTTTTGCTTCTTATGGGCGAAGGGGGCGTGACATCCAAAAGATGTGGATGTGATTATCTTCACATTGCAGCTAGAAACCTGCATGCCACAATTGGTGTCCCTAGGTGCCGGAGTTACTGAGATATTCGCTAGAAACATGTATTTTTTCCGAGGTATGTCTGTTTATTTGCTAATTGTAGGCGAATGGGGCGTGGCGTCAATAAAAAAAAGATTCTGGTATGGATTTTTTAGCTCATACCATTTCTGAGTTCTTTTCGTTCATACGGACAGACGGACAGATAGACAGGCAGAAGGACGGACAGACGGACATGACTAAATCGTCTCGGCTTGTGATGCTGATCAAGAATACATATACCCAATATACCCCTCAGTGGGCATAATAAAATACACTGAGCCATATTTAAATATACTATATTGTATACTATATGTATTGCCAATTTTTGTGTTTTTGTTTAAGCTACCAAACTTGGGACAGTTGCTGTTGTTTTTCGACTACAAGTTCAATGAACTAGACAAACACATCTGCTCAAATACATTTGTACATACACACATTTGCATTTACCGATCGGTAACTGGGGTACCCACATATACACACACACACACACACACATCTGTATCTATTACCCATAAAAATCAAGCAAATTATGGTAAATACGCCGCAAAAAGCGACTCACGCCTTTCTTCACTTTCAATTTCTTACCCTGGCAGTGTGAGCGAGATGGCAAAACGAGCTGACAGGCAAGCGACACGCACTCGCTCACTCACTCACACACACATACTGACTAGCATACGCATTTCCAGTTAATTAAAAGTATTCATGACACTGCCACACATACAGACAGACAGACAGAGAGACATGCAGACATGCGTACATAAAAAGTACAAAAGTCCACAAGGATCGTGGGAAGTTCCAAGATCGCAGACGATCGCAAAACGAGCTCAAAAACCTAAGTACATTTATGTATCTTTGAGTCCATACTCCATATGTATGCGCATATCTGTGTATCTATGGGCAAAAAAAGAAACGAAAAAAAAAAAAACAAAATAGAAAGAAGCTCAACGCTGCTCAGGGGGTAAAAGAGACGAGAAGACGTTTCACCCCAAGGGTGTGACGCCCTGCGATGTGAAAAATTTCAAAAATTAAAAAAAAATAACACTTCTTCTCAGCCAGAATTTCAGCCTCACTCACCCAAAAAAAACAAAAAAAAAAAACACCAGAAGAGATTTGAAGAAAAAAAACTTAAGGACATCAGCAGCTTCTTAAAATCCTCCGCCTGTCTGAGTCGAGCTGAGGGGTCGTCATGAGAAGCGGCAGCAACAGCAAAAAAAAAAAGGTTGATAAAAAAAATAAAAAAACAAAAAAAAAATAGCTAAAGAGCTCAGTAAAACGTTAATAGAAATTGAAAACTGGAAATCACTTTATTTTTTGGCGTTTTAAGGGCATGTGAATAAATTTGATTATCGCCGACAAATTTGTCTGCTTTAATAGAAAAAAAAGTATGCAAAATAGAAAGGGTATCTTTGATATGCTAAAGACTGACTACTCTGTGCTGAAAACAATTTTTAGCTGAACTTTTCAATCATATTGCAGTTTGATTTAAAGCAAATTTTGAAGTTATAACTTACAACTATAGTATATCTGAAGTGAATTATTTTACTATATCTTACTATTTAATTTCGACAGATTGTTCCGTTAATTATTTATGATAAAGTATATGAACAGCGATTAAGGTTATTGGTGTATATTTTCTACAGCAAATTCACCATTGTGATCTTATAGTTCCCATTACCATTCCATTTTAAAAACTTTAGATTTAATATAAACGTGGATTTAAATACATATTATCTAAAATAAGTACTTTCAAACTCCTATAGTTACTTGGGACTACGTTTCAGCAAAAATACTTTTAATAGGGTTCTACGATTGTGAAAGGTCTAATCTTGACCACAAACTGGTGTTATTACATTTATTGAAAATGCCTTTATCGAAAGCTGTACGAAGAATTACGGTTCACCTTTCTAGCTATATATTTTCTCTGTATAGCCTTATAAACAAAAACTTATTTTACGATGCGAGTGTTAAAAGTAGTGTATGTATAGAGCAAAAGAGATTTCATATTTGACTTATTTGGAATAAATTTAAAACATTTGAAAGAAAAAACGACAACAAATCTGAAAACCTTTGTCGATTCCAATACCCTTTCGGGTATTGCCACCAAAATTCGATGACTATGCAAATTTTTATGAAAATTAAAATCATTTTCTGGATATAACGTCGGTCTCTTCAGTATCGTTATAACCGGATTTTACTGTAGCTTTTGAAGCAAGATACAAAGCTTTTAAAGTAAGAAATATTCTTTCTAATAACTGTTCACATTACAAACTTAGCGACAGAATCTAAATGCTCTTAGGAAGTGTATACAAATTACTGTACTCACGAAATCACATACTGTAATGAGGTTCCGCGAATCTATTACTTACAGCTACACTTTTGCATTAAAAAAGCTTATCTAATTTAAGCAGGTTAAGTTGTAGAGCTTTAAGGAAAGCTTCTTTTGGTTAGGGTATCACAAGTATTTGCCAAGCCAGACGAAATGTGCCGGCAGCACAAAAGTAACTTAAGCGTAATAAACAGATGAACATCATCATCATCATCGTAAGCATCTCAGCCTCATTTTGGTCTGCGCCGTTGCCATTTGCAGCAACCCCTTTTTTAGTGGGGTGCAAAAACTCTTTTTTTTTTATTTTTTGCTTTTTCTTTACAGCTTCTGCCACTGCCTCTGCCACTGCATGCACATGGAGGACATGGGAAATGAATGAGAGTTGAAGGAGAGACGACGATGACGATGACGATGCTGATGCCGAAGCCGACGTCTACGTTGCCGGCACAGACATGCCGCAGAATGCAATCAACTTGAAAACTACTTGAGAGAATCTGAGCGACGGCGTTATTCAAATTTGAAAATAAAAGTGAAACAAAAAGAAAAAAACAAAAAACAAAACAAAAAAACGCATTGAGCATTAAAGTTTTGAGAGAAGCCGACGACGGTGGCGGCGGCGTTGACGTTGACGTCGCTGCATGTTTGACAGAATGTCAGTCACAATGTTGATTGTATAGTTGTTTTTGTTGTCGCTGTTGCTGTTGCTGTCGTTGTCGTTGTCGTCGTTGCTTTAGCTCTTTGGTTAGGGTGGCTGTTATGGCTCCTAAGGATGTCAGCTTTCAAGGCGTTTCTGTACGCGACGTAAGAGAGTGGTTAAGAGAGTGAGTGTGTGTTTCTGTCTGTCTCTCTGTCTGCTTACTTCCGACTTTGGGACGCGTCATATTGACTAACTTGACGCAACATTTATTGAATTTGCGTACAGCGTCGCTGACGTCGACGCCGCTGTCTGTGCCTGCGAAAATTGCTTTAAGCAGCAGCATAAATGAATATTTCGCAAATTTGCCTATTCCCTTTAACCCCATTCAGCCCCCCACTACCCTCATTTCCTCCTGCTCATTACAAGTCACTTTGGACTCACACTAATTGCAAATTAATTTGATTTGAATGTTAATTATTTTTACAGACACTGCGCTCTCTTTGGCTAAAAAGGGCAGCAAAAGCAATGGAAGTAGTCAAATTTTAACACTAATGTATACCAACTCCAGAGCATGGGAACTGAGGTTCTCCACAACAGTGAGTATAGGTGAACATTAACTTTTTAAAGCAAACAATTGTTTATAGTTTTACTTTCAGTTTTTCTACACAAATGTTTTTTGCTTGATTTGAAACATACCCTATAAATACACGAGAGGATATCGTTTAAGCGTTGCATGTTAGTTGGAGATCTAGTGCATGTACGTGTCTGATATTATTCACTGTACTTGCTCAGTGTTGATACTTTAATTTGTGTGTTTGGGGCGTAACCCTATCATGCGCCAGTTTAGAATTAAACACAACTGGAAAAGGGTCACATTCGAGATAGAACAATCGTAAAAGACCCTGTACTTAGAAATTTTAAAGAAATAAACTAAATATCTTTTTATATTTATTAATATTTCAATATATTACGTGTTATTTAAAATACTTTTATACATTTAAAATTGATTAATAGTACAGGAAAAGGAGTAGGAGCCTTAAGCTTTAAGGGAGTAACATTAGAGTTAAACTATACTTCTCAAGTTAAGTAATTTTGGTTCTTTATGCTATAAATAAAAACCAATTTGAATTTAATAACTCACTGATCATTATCGATTCTAAAATTTGTACCCACTTTGGTACATTACACTATTTTTTCAACTTAATTGATCCGCTTCGCATATAAGGTGAGTTTTAGATTTATAACGCCACCCAAATTTTTGCTTTATTGCTGTAACTGTACATTTTTCGCGACAACGATGTACTAATGAAATAACTGTTAGGATGCAACAACAATGCACACGAAGTTTGGACTTTGTTCCGATAACGGTACTTTTGCTTTTGCGAGAAATCTATTTTTAGTCTGTTTCACATTTATAATACCACTTGCTTTAAATGAGTTTTGTGAGTGCAAGCAGAAGGATCTTTATGATTTGGTTGATGTTTTGGACAAATATAATATTAAATAAGCTATATCGAGTGGAAAAAGTTTTACAAAACTTAAAATGAGATAAATAATCGCTTACAAAGGCGAAGGATGCTGTATAAGGGAGATAGCCCGTAAGATGGGCAGGAGCCACAGGCTAATCCAAAAATTTTTAAGGGATTCAGAATCTTAGGGATCTTATAGGCCCAGAGGAGGGCCATCAATACTTTCCAGCCGAGATAAGATAAAAATTATTAATAATTCCAGCAATGCCACACGGAGTTTGCGTGGCCTACAGGGTGTTTTTGACAAAAATGTTAGTCGTACCACCGTTTGGAGGACATTAAAATGTTCCAAATTTATTAAAAATGAAGTAACGAATTGTGTTCCATCATTAAAATCTGAACAAAAAATGATCCGAATGAGTTACGAGCATAGGAACATGAACACCAATAATCGCTGGTCAAATTCATATGGCGTGTATTAGCTCAACTGCTGTTCATGTTCCTATGCTCGTAACTCATTCGGATCATTTTTTGTTCAGCTTTTAATGATGGAACACAACTCGTTACTTCATTTTTAATAAATTTGGAACATTTTAATGTCCTCCAAACGGTGGTACGACTAACATTTTTGTCAAAAACACCCTGTAGGCCACGCAAACTCCGTGTGGCATTGCTGGAATTATTAATAATTTTTATCTTATCTCGGCTGAAAAGTATTGATGGCCCTCCTCTGGGCTTATAAGATCCTTAAGATTCTGAATCCCTTAAAAATTTGTGGATTAGCCTGTGGCTCCTGCCCATCTTACGGGCTATCTCCCTTATACAGCATCCTTCGCCTTTGTAAGCGATTATTTATCTCATTTTAAGTTTTGTAAAACTTTTTCCACTCGATATAGCTTATTTAATATTATATTTGTCCAAAACATCAACCAAATCATAAAGATCCTTCTGCTTGCACTCACAAAACTCATTTAAAGCAAGTGGTATTATAAACGTGTAACAGACTAAAAATAGATTTCTCGCAAAAGCAAAAGTACCGTTACCGGAACAAAGTCCAAACTTCGTGGGCATTGTTGTTGCATCCTAACAGTTATTTCATTAGTACATCGTTGTCGCGAAGAATGTACAGTTACAGCAATAAAGCAAAAATTTAGGTGGCGTTATAAATCTAAAACTCACCTTATTATATATCTAGCATGATCGATCTATTTAGCCCTTTTTTCTTTTCCATTGTTTCCATACTCCGAGAAACTTATTATACCCTTTGCAGCACTTAATTACAGGGTCTATTTAAAAAAAAAAAAGGTTACCGATGCGACTCGTAATTCAAATGGGGTTAGGGTTATAATGAGCGGTCAGTTTAACGAGTAGTCGACCTTAAAAGCACGCTGCAAGCCCGCATTTAAACTCAGTATTCAGTATTCCCCCCTCTCCACCAACTAGCGACTACCGATCTAGCCAACCCCATCAAATCAAATATACATACACATGTACTCTGATGTCTGTATGTCTGTGTACTCTTTATGGTTAGACAAGCGTTCAGGCCAACAACTAAGTGGACTTGACTTGGCTTTTAATACTGGAACCGAGTCAGTCTCTGAAAGAGAGTCTTTAACACAGCTACAAATTATTTCAGCTCACGTTCAATGAACTTTACTGTAAGCCATAAAACGCGGGTAGTACTCCAGAATTACAAAAAACAGTAACTACAATCAGTTGATGCTTATTATTATTTAATTATTCGTTTAGAATAACAACAAAAAAGTGCAAAGAAATTAAACAAGCGTGTTAAAAGTAACCTGAGGAACCGTATGAAACTTGAAAATATAAAGTACTCCGATCCAAGTGTTTAGTGTTTAACCCAACAACACCGCTTTATAAAGTATTATGTAGTAGATTAATATGTTTAAAAAAAGTGTTGACAAATTGTTATTGTTATTAAAAGCCGCTTTGCTCCCATACTCTCGCTGCGGGGTATTTAACAGCGAGTACTAAGAGAAGAGTAAAAGCTAACGAGTAACTTGAATACTAGTTGTTATATCCTTGTAGAGTGTGTGTAATGTTTTTGTCACGAAGTTTGTAAGGCATTGAGAGAGGTAATAGAGTAAATAGAGTAAATAAGTGTATTCCTGATCAGCATCAATAGCCGAGTTGATATAGTCAGTTCCCTCTGTCCGTCTGTGTCCGCCTGTACATATGTGTACTCCCTCAGCCCGCAGTTCATGTGCTAAAGTCGACCAGATCGAATCTCTATATCATAACATACAGCTCCCAAAGACACAATCAGTTGAAAACAATTTTTTTGCAAGACCTTAATAAAACTTAGTCAATATGAGTTTAGCATAAAGTCTCTTGTGTAAACAAAATTTCAATCAGAACTATCCACTTTATCATATAAAAGCCATAGGAACAATCGGTTGGAAATACATATTATGAAACATTTTTCTATTTTCTTAGTAAACAAAATCAAATTTTAACATTTAGTAAAAAATTCCACGAGCAAACCAAGTTTTATACTGATCATACAGCTGCCATAGGAACAATCGGTACAACATTTTCAGTACGAAAATATGTACTGTTAATTCCAACACAGCTCTGCAAGGCTTGTTTTTTTTTTAAGTTTGAAATTTTATTTTACTTACGCGTCACTGGCATTGGGTTTCAAATTTTGTAAAGTAATCCAAAAAGTTGCAGCTTGTTTTTTTAGTATAATATGTTGCAATTTGGCAATGAATTTCAAATTGATTTTATTTATTTTTTATATTTGTGCTTTTTATATACGAATTCAAAGCTCTTAAGTATTTTATTAGATTAATGAATAATATTTTATAAAAATGATTTTTGTTTTTTGGTAGTTTGAGTAATATTTAGTTATAATAGAGTTTAGAACAAGTTAAACGTAACAGTTATAAAAAAGTGTAGCCAAAAAATGTGTATGAAAATAACAATAGAAATAGAATAATTTAATGAAAACTTATTGCATTTTTGTAATTTTGGAATCGTTATTAAAGTTAACAATAAAACATGTAATGAAAATATTTAAGCATTTTTGCACAGGGAATTTTCTGTTTAGTTGATAGACATTTTATTGTTTATTAGTTATATGCATTGTTTATTTTTGTTGTTTGTTGTTTTTAGCTTAGTAATCCTTGTGTGTGTGTGTTTCAGACTGCATTGGTATGGGTTTGTATGTTTTTTTTTTTTTGTTAACGAGCACTTTTTAAGCGATTTTCATTTTTCAATTAATTTAATTAAATTTTGAGTCACTTTAACAAATGTGCGATGTGGCGTAGTAATCAAACTTTAACATAAACAATGACAACGATAACGATAACACGACATAATCAACAAATTATAGTGAATACCGTTCAACGGAATCGCTTCACAACGAAATGGAACGGATCGGATCGGATCACCGTCTCTCTGGAGATTCACTTCCACTTTCTGCAGCGTTCGTTTTGTAAATGTTGCGTAGTTCTTGCCGCAGACAGAGTTGAAGTGAAGGCAGGCAACATACAAACACACACACGCACTCACACTCATATGCAGACGAGAAAGAGGAAGCAGAACAGGAATGCAATTGCAGAGCAACAACTACAACTACAGCTACAGCTACAGCTACAAATGCAAGAACAACAACAACAACAACGGGCAGAGATCGTGTGCGTGCGTATGCGCACATATGCGAGAGAGCGCACGCCTAGGACAGAGAGAGAGGGAGAGGTCGAGCGAGCGCAGTCAAACTCACAGACACATTTAGAGAGCAAGAGAGCGTCGCAGAGTAACGGACAGCGCACAACAGGAATGCAACAGTCAGTGCTGCCAAAAAACAGGACAATATAAGGTACGAAAATAGCTAAAAGAGAGAAACAGCAGTACAAAAATTTTATTCATAATAGACAAATTCCTAAAACTAACGTAGAATTCAAAATGCCTATAACACTTGGGCTTATTTTGGACGATTTTGATAAAATTTTATGGATAAAATGCAAAACTAATTTGTTAATATTATATTCAGAAATTAAACTATTATTTATATATTGCATGTAATTTTGAAAATACAAAATGTTTTCGTTTATTTAAAATTTGAATTCTATTGCATAATATTCTGAGTATTTTAAAGTGTTATGTTAAGTCTTAAGATCCCAGCCCTAAGGTCTAAGATCCCTTGTATTCCGATAATCTGTTCACACTCAAATTTAATGCCTGTTTACACAGTAATTTCATCATGTAAAAATCATAGTTAGGCATTGTCTTTGTAATTTAAATATAAATACGGTTTTATTAAATTTTGTCCATTAAATTTTTACAGAAAAAGTGCATAAAGTATCTCAGATAAAAAAGGATACGTTTCTAGACAGAGTTTGGAAATAGTTCAGACACAAAGTTCAGATCTGTCTACAAAACGGCTGATGTAGCAGCACTAGAAGCAGCGAGCAGCGAGTAAAGCGAAAGCAAAACAATAAGGGAGGATAATGCAGGGATCGCTTAGGCTCTCTCGTTCCCTCTGGCTCTCTGTTGCACACACACTCAGCTCTCTCTCTCAGTGGCCCACCCAGCGCAGGGTTGGATTATGCGAAGAGTGTCTGTCTGTGTTAACTTTTTTCCTGACATCCCTGTGATTTTTGATAGACAAACTGGCCACACCATACTAAAAGTGCTTTCGTTGCAGAAGTTGGCTGCCCTGTGCAAGACCAGGGATGGCTGCTGGGTCGGGTCAACAGTTGCCGAGCGACAGGTGTTAAGTGCCTCTTTTTTTCTGTTTTCTACTAGGTTCTTCGTCTATGCGGACAGTCATTGAACCCTGTACCATAATTAGCACCCGGTGGCAACAACAAACGAAGCAACAGCAGCTGAAATTAAGAAACTCTACATGCAAATGGCATACAAACTATACATACTATAAGCATATACAGATATTCAACCGGAAATCACAAAATACAATCGGCACCATAATAACAGAGCGCAGGATACAATAAAAGTCTGGCCCAAAATTGCCGAGCAAAAAAGAAAATCGACTGCAAATCCATAAGCAATTTTTGGCAAACATTTTTAGCGGACGCGTCAGAAATTAATCAGTGAAATACGTTGAAATTCACAAATGCCAAACGGATATGAAACAGGAGATGAATTGCCGCCCTGCAAAGACAAACAGAATCGGTAGACAGACAGGGAGATATAGAGCAGATTCCCCCTCTCTCTCTCACTCTCTCTCTCTCTCTCTCTTTCCTTCTCCAACACACGTATCCTGGTAAATTTGTACAGACTGCACAAGTTGCATTGAGGTTTGAAGGTTGTTCGATGAGGTTGGAACCAGGACTCTATACAACTCAAAGTCGAACCCAATGCAATGACAAAGCGTCTGACTGACTGACTGACTGAATAACTGACGGTGTGACTGTCTGACGGTCTGACTGTCCGACTCTGTGACTGTCGGGTACACTGATGTATTACTCGGCAAGTAACTCCGGAATCGAAATATCAACAAGCATAGTTTGCAGCTGTCGTTTTGTTATTGCTTTATGACTCTGCCTCAAAACGTCGTAGTAGCACATGCCAAACTGAAACTGGGTTGGGGGAGGGGTTCAAACAAGGGTAACTGAGAAATTGTGAACTGAGGAACGTCTGAGACTCCTGCTAAACCATTGAAATTTCTGTTTTGTTACGCCTTAGAGCGGTTCGTTGGACTCTACAAGTTCTGGGAGTTGAGCTGATAAGAAATTTCGATGCACTCTCAGAATTCTAGACTTTTGTAAATACAGTCAGTCATCAGTCATCTTCGTTACTAAGTTGAATTAGTGCTGGTAAACATTCGATAGTTACCCCATTCCATATACCCGATAGTATTAGGGGAAAAATTCGATAGTTATCGTTAAATTTTTTAAAAAATTATATAATTAAATTATATAACCTACAAAAAACTTAAATATTTTAAGCAATTTATAATTATTTTGAGATGTATGAATCGATTCAATTTTTAAATAAAAAAAAAAAAAAAAAAAAACCAAAAAAAAAAAAATAAAAAAAAAAAATAAAAAAAAAAAAAAAAAAAAAAAAAAAAAAAAATTTTTTTAGGTAACTATACTGATTAGTAATGAATAATTTTTAATAACCTGAGTTTGAGAGGAACTTCTAAATTTTCTTAATTTTTTTAGGCTTGAAAATTTAAAACTAAACTTTTACATACAAATATCATTTTATCCTTTACGACTACCATCTTAAGATTCCTGCAGTTATCATGAAAGTTCCGAGTGAGAAAGTGAGAGACGCAAAGAGTGTATGTATGTGAATTTAACGTATATTATAATACTTAAAAATTGGAAAATCGATTAAATTTGAATTTTGAAAGATAATGTTGAGGCAAATGATTAAAATCGGAGAGTTTAGTGCCTTTCCAACTGGACCAACTAGCTGTCTGCGTGTGCGCCTAAGGCTGGGCATCGGGTGCTCATTAAATCTCCGACTACCTGGTCGATGCCTTTGGCCTGGCTTACCGGTTTTCAAATTTGGGATATGCGCTCACGTTTTTCAGCTATTTTAAGTAACAATAACGAGAGAGAAAGACAGAGTGAGAGAGAGCATAAGAGAAAGAAAGACAAAGATGTAGAGGAAACTACAAAAGCTGTGCCGGGACAGGTCACAAAAACAAGAAGAACCTTCGAAATATAAACAGCAAACACACAGAAAGACAGAGAGGGAGAGATAGAGTGAAGGAGAGAGAAGCACAAGTACAAGAGTACATTCATAAGATATTTTTTATACAGGGCCGAGAGGTTTTAGCTTCTGCTTCTGCTTCAGCTTCAGGTTCGGGTTCAGGTTCAGGTCCATAGGTAGAGCAACTCGTCTGCCCAACCTCCTCCTCCTCCTGCTGCTGTTGCTTCTTTCTCTTCTTCATCTACTTCTCGCTCTTCATCTCTTTGGCCCGTTTGCGAACAGCGTTCGTTGCGCTTTTGTTTTTCCATTCACGAAATTCCAAGAAATTTGTAGATCAGTAAATCTCAGTTGCTGTTGTTGTTATTGCTGCCGATGTCTCTCAGTGTTTCCTATGAAAGCGGAGGCATCAGGACACTGAGAGTGCAATTAGCTTAACTAAAGCTCAGTTCAGAGCAGCTCGACTCTAATGACCAAAGCGTGGGAGCTTCCGAGCGGATGTGAGTTCTTTAAAAGCTGGGATTAGGATCCAAGCGCAAATCAAATTAAGGCACAACATTCAACATTCAACCAACATGACAACAGACAATCAAACCAAACAGAAAAAGGACCAACAGATGTCCCAAATGTGGCTGAAACTAATGTCTGAGAACAACAACAACAAAACAACAAAAAATGAAAAGGAAAAGTGGAAAAAGAAGTTGGAAACAGCAGGAACACAAGACACAAGACGCGAACACGGACACGGGGCTAAAGGGAAACACACACCTGGATGACGTCTTACGCAAAACTCTAGGCTGCAGTAGAGCCCAATGGGAAGAAGCACCCTTAAAAAGGAAAAACCAAAAAGTAGCAGCACCCTCCATAATGGTGTGGCACTACTGAGTGTTCCTCAGCATTGCCCACGAGGCACTTCAGACGTTGCGTCCTCTGTTACACTTGGAAAGTGGAACGAACTCAGCTGCACTGAGACAACACTACACACCAACCAAATCCACAAATGTCGCTAGCTTTTGAGGCTCTCTGCAAAGGTAATTTTTATACCCTGTAATTGTGCAAATAGCAGTGGGTATGTAAAGCGGGCAAAAATGGCTCAAATGTGTAGATGCATTGCTTTACTTGCTCATTATCATTATTTAAGTAATTAATCATATGATACACAATAATCGATTACTTTTCTTCAATTGAAGATTATATCGTATCATAATATGGGATGTGATTTATTGTAAAATTAATCGAAACACAAAACCACGAAATTGTTAAGGATTTATAGTTGCAACAGCTTATAGGAAAGTATTTAATTCTTGTTAAGAAAATATGCTCATTTTATAACAATCATAATACAAAAATAATTTGATTAATCGACTTTAATTCAGTTTCGTCGAATATTCGCAATTAATAAATGCTCAGCTACAAATCACACAATTCAATAATCAATAAATTATTTTTTTTTTGTTTTTAAAATATATAAAATTTCTATAAATAAAATAAAATGCATTAAAGTAACTCAAATATCACATGCCAAATAACAAGCATTATCCGTTACTGCAGGGTGTCTGCAAGTACAGCATATAATTCGAAACAGCAATGCTAGTTACCCAAAGAGATATTACGTTGCTGTTGTCCCGTTCATTAATTGTTGCAAAAATGCAACAGCAGCTATGTTTTTAAGGGTGCAACATAATGTTGTTGCCCGCCAGGGATCAATCTCTCTCCCTCCCTCCCTCCGTCTCTCTTTCTCTTACACACTCTCTCTCTCATTTGCTTACTCTTAGGTATACTCCCTCTTATTCTGTTATTGTTCTAGTGTTAGAATTGGGTGCACTGCTGCTGCTGAGCTGGGTTTCCTGCAATTCAACAGGAAATGGAAGTGGTTTTTGTTGCAGAAATTGTAATGGGAACGACAACGTCGCCTGCCGTTGATGAAGTGGAGCGCGTCACAGTGGGACACACGATGAGGTGGCAGGGCTAAAACCGAATTGGGTTGCCACCACACACATGCACCTCCCTTCTCCCTGGCAACACCTACTTTTTTGAATATACATATTTGAAAAATCCAGGAGTTTGTCTTGTACAATAGTTTTACTGCATAACCTTAATCCCTGCTAAAACTTCCTATTTTAGTGAAGAACAAAGCAATTCATTAAAAAATTTGTAGAAGGATATGAAAAGGTCAATTGTGTGATCGACTGCTTGATGCCCTGTATCTGTATGGAACTATTTATATGCTTTAAAAATAAAGTAGATATCTCTGCATAGAGGTGGAAACGTGCTTCAAAACTCACTTAAAGCTTCTAAAATTACCCAAATTCAATAAAATTAAATATAACAAGGTTTCCCTAATACTCTATTTAATTTTAATATAAGTTACAATTTAGTTTCGTATTCTGGAAAGTTCGGTACCGCTCACCCAATTGTTGTCAGTTAAGAAATATGATTTAACGAGTATAATTTCTGGTGTGCATTGCTTCTTTATCTTTCAATCGATCATGATGAAATTTTTAGAATTGTTTAATAATAATTTTATATCGGCTAATAATATAATACTATTAGGTTCACTTGTTTTTATTGTAATATAAAAACAAAGGAAAAGAGAAAAATGAAAATGAAAAAAAAAACAAATTTTTACTTGATTTTTAACATCTTTTCGTTTACAAGGCCGTATAGTTAGATATATCGAATGTATACTACTCATACTATATGCGGACATTTGCGCATAAAGTTCTAATATAAAATTGCTCTAGACCTAAAATTTTCTTTTAAAAACATTTATGTTTCAATGACTAACATTTAAATAAATGAAACAAGATAAGAAAATTAAAGCTGTATTCTTACATATAAATTTTTTTTTATTTTTCATAATTTTAATGTTATAAAAGATTATTCCTACAACTATTTTTATAATATAAATTTACATAATTAATATTTATATTTGTAAAAAGGTTTTATTTTAAAAACAAATTCGCTTTCTTCTATTATCCTTCAAAGCATTTTACACATAACAGTTTCCTCCTGTTGAAGATTAATAAACTGCTTTTTTGTGTTGTAAAATAGCGGTTAGGATAGGATTTAATTAAGGTTTAACTTAGCAAAGAGTAGTTTTTACTATGGCAATTTTTCTTGTGATAAAGTTTACGCCTATTCAGGTTCAATTACATTTAGTTACGCACTTTATTGCTTAATTTGGCCCACTGTGCTGCACTAAAAAACAGCGCGAAGAGCCCAAAGTCCAATGCAGCCATTGACATGTGCCAAATGACGGCAGCAACATCAACAATTACAACAACAACTACAAAATTTGCCCCTCCGGCAAGGGTGACCGTTGCCCAATGGAAGAGGGCTGAGAGCTCGAGCCGAGCCGAACCAAGTCGAGTTGAGCTGAGCCCGAGACCAGGGCTACTGAGCTAATAATTAAAGTAAAGCAACCCCTAAGCGGGGGATTTCGAACCGAACATTCTAAATAGGGTGAACACCATTTTTTTTTCTTCTTACATTTTTTTGCAAAAGCCTTCAACGAAATGCTTTCAAAACAAAAAAAAAAACTCATTGTAAATTAGAGCAGGAACAGGGAGACGCACCCTATCGAGGGGTGAGCAGTACCAGGGGCTGGTAGTAGGGAGGTTGTCGCTATTACAACTAATCAATTGTTGTTGTAGCTGTTGTGTTGGAATGCTGAAATTAAGAAAACAGCTGGCGTTTCTTTCGTAGAACCCATAGGTAGGGTCTTACGATCTAAGGATCGATCGATCGCTTTCTTGAGGTTAGTAGAAACGCGTGTCAACGCCAGAAAGAAGGGACTATCTTTAGCTTATCAAAGTACGTAATATTCGCCTGATTGTCTCTATAACAGCTATATAGATAAACAAATAATTAGAGTATTTCATAAAAGTTTTTTCTTTAAAAATGCATCATAAAAACCAAAGAGAGAGAGCAGTCTTTACAAACTATGTCTTAAAACTATGCTACCCTCTGTAAGGGTATGAAAAGAAAGCAAAGGAAGTGCCTTTAAATAATAGTGCGAAATCGGTTCAGCTGATATTTAGACGCCTTCTTGCAATCGATGCAATTACATGCGTGAGATTCAACGGACCGAAATGGGTTAAAAGGGCGTCGGGTTATAATTTTTTGTTGGGATCGGGTTAACGCCCGGTGGTAAATCAGGTAGCCCGAAAAAGCGTTAAACCCTTTGCTCACGACACGCGAACTGTTCTATTTCCATCAGCCTACCCCGCCTTCCTATTACTCCCTCCTGCCCTGTACCTTCCCGCCGGCTTCGGGTGTGTGTGTGAAAATCAGCGGAGCATAGCAAATCCCTAGCCGAGTTTTTCGCTTCGGTCCTATCGTGGGATTAATTAGCATTTGGTTTAGGAATTCTTAAATTTGGGTCACCCCATATAATTTATGCATGTACACACGGATCGGCGGTATGTCAAGTGAATGTCAAAGCAAATTGCTTGCTTTACGGGGATAATGCATTTTCAGAGAGCTGAAATTGATTTGTAAACTCAGTTTTTAACTGCTGATGGCATTTAAATATGGCATACAAATCTGTAGACACACAACCAGTTTTGTATACCCTGTATGATTGGGACGTTTTAAATGGTGTTACTTCTTTTAAGGCTTGTTCAGTCTGTCAGCAGTCTAAGAGTGCCTATTGAAAGAGCTAGCGCTATTAAATTTGATAGACAGACTCCGCAGTGTTAAGTTTTTTCGATTCTACAGGGTATTTCCAGGTTGTTCTCACTCTCCTCGTTAATCAACTAGAGCATTCTTGTTGCCAAATGGCTTTGCCGTGTGACATTTGCTATGCAAACAACAAAATTCCTTCTTGCCTATTCCCGTGGTCCTGGCCATTTGTGGACTGACAAGTTATCTTTGATGTACTCCGAGAGTTCATTTGTCTGGGATCTAAGTCGGAACCGATGATATTGTTTGTTTTGTTGTACTATAGTTCTACAGTTTGTAGTTGCAATTCCTGTCGGTGTCAACTTGTCCACGGTTCAGTGGACTGTCAAGCGGTTGTCGAAGGGTGAATAACACCTCGAGCCTCAGGGGAACCTAGGGAAGCAAGGGCCAGGGGCAAAGGACCAGGCTCAAGCCAAAAGCTAATACCCTTAACCAAAACCAGAATTGTTTCCAAGTCAGTTTAAGAAACAACTCATCTGCATATATGTTATGTTATGTTATATTTACTTAAATGGGTTTTCTCAGTTATCAGCTAATTTTTTATTTTCTTTTGGCATGAGAAAGAAAATCCTTTGTTTATCTTTGGCATTTAGGAAAAACTTACCAGCAATTTAATATGTAAAAAGCATGCAATCTGTAAAGTAAATAAGAAAAGTAATATCATTAGTATATACATATATGTATGTGGTAGAGCTTTATAGATTATCTTAAGAGCTTTGAGATGGAATTGTACTTCAGTATAGATTTGCAGTACAAACAGCCTCGTTAGACCCAAGATCACTTCAGGGACAAGCAGTAGAGCCGCAGTAGAGTAGTTTCTCTTTTATTGTAAACTTCATTGAAATTCAAGTGGGTTCAGTCGAGCAAATTCTGATACAGATCCAGCCTAAATCAACAAATCTACGGATACGGATGTGAGGATTTAGGAGCAAAACTCGAACCGAATGTGAAAGAATTGCGAATGTGAAATCAACAAAGTTGTCAAATCAAACAAAATGCTAAAAGGTAGGAGAAGGTAGAAAGAGAGATCTTCGCTTTGGATACTGGTTGCGATCTGGTTTGTTGGTTGTCATTGGGGTTCAACAATGTTTGGTGTTAAAAATATGAGAGGCATTTATAATTTTTTTGTATGCCTTGGGACGACGACGGTGTGCTTAGAAGAGCGATCCTTGGCCCGATCCGTGGAGCGTTAAGGCGGGGGTCCAAATGTAATACCCAGTCATGGGCCTGCTGGATTGGGTATTTTAAAAACGCCAGCGATTTATGCGTCTGTCAGAGTCGGCAGAGAGACAGAGAACAGCATCGAAACCTGATTTGATGACGGCGCAAGAGTTTAAAGGGCTCGTGTAGGTAGAAAGAAGACACCAAAGACACCACAGACACCAGAGACAGCACAAACCCAACAAGACCAAGAGACGACGCTGTGTGAAGTCGCCAGACTTTACTAAAATTCCTGGACAAAGTGCCTGACTGACTATACGCAATAGAAGGAGGAGAACTTAAAGTCTCAAAGTCAAAGGCAGGAGCATCATCATCAGCATCAGCATCAGAATCAACATCAGCAACGTCTCGGGAGTCAGTTGTTCTCAGGTTCTTGTGTCTGAGTATTGCAGCATTCCACCAACTGCCGACTCCATTCAGTCCAGTCAGTCAACCCAGCCCAGTTCAGCCCTGCTCCAATGCTGACTGCCACATGTTGCACACACTGTGAGAATGAATTTAATTAAAGAACATTTTTCAACATTTGCAAATCCAGACCAATGCAGCGCCACCGCATTCAAGCCAAAAACATATTCACACACAGACACACACACACACTCAAGCACACAACTAGTTCAAAGTCTAGCGCGTGCACAGTGATTCCAAAACGCAAAAACTATTAACTATTTAGTTAATTGAATAGACATCGAGTTAAAGTGAAAATTTATATATTATTTTCTTTTTCCAAAGCTCTTCCGAGTTCCATTTTACAATTTTTATAAAATGTTTTAATTTTGAAATTGAGAAATATTCTGCAAATAATAAAAAATCCTAAACAATTATACTTTTCAAAAAAATCTATACTTTGCTTTAACACAAATCTATAACCATTCGAATAACTTTGTGGAATAACAGATATGGTTTTAATAGTTAAAGTTTCAGATTTAGTTTGTCGGTTTGTTATCAACCAGTCTTTAAGATAGGGCAATGGAACTTTTTGGAGCTAACAATTGATATTTGACTCCTAAGCAAAAGTAGCAAAAGTAATTTGGTGGTAAAATCTAAAAAAGTGCTGGTAATTTTTTTAGATACAAACTATTAAATTGTTCAATGTTCTTTAATGCTCTTTTATACTATTGTACAGTAGAATGCGGTTATAAAGACACTCAAGAAAACGACGATATATCCCGAATATTAATTTAACTTTCACGTAAGCTTATAAGGTCATCAAATTCGTCGCATACCCGAATGGAAGCGGAGTCCTTATATCCTGATTCTACTGTATATGTATATGTATATACATATACAATTTACATTACATTATGTTATCATCGAGTTTGAAATAAGTTTCCGAACATTTTATGCAAAAATAGCTGTTTCAAAGCTATCAGAGACCATATCTAGATATTAACGAAACGCCTCTTTATCTAAAAGATACGCTTTAGCAATATCCTAACTAAAATATACTGCTTTTTCACTAGTTGCATAACTCGTTATAGGGTTTTCAGCTGCTACAAAGTTTTTGTTGCCTAGTGTAATCGATAAACTGACTTTGATTATTACGAAATATGCAAACGTGAGTAGACAATAATGCATGCTACCAGCCAAGTCGATGGTCTTGTAATTGTGCAAGTAATTGATGGCTAAGACGAAACGAACAAAAAATTTAATCAAAAGTCAGTTTAATCATCGGGGAAAGCTGTTGGACAGGTTAGTTATGCCTGGCACGTGTAATCCGTCAATTTCCTTAACTTGCTTTGATTGCCTTCAAATTAACAACGAATATGAGAAAATGTATTCCCTAAACATTGTACAAAATTAAGATGTGATCTACCAGATATACATATATGAGCTCTATTAATGTATATCGTTAAAGCAGTTGTATTGATTGTCGATTAAATCAGTTGGTGTGGCTACATTAAGCTGTAAATTTATACAATTTGTTTTTCCAAAAAAAAAAAGATTTTTAATATGTCATTTTTTTGAAATTGGGCACAAAAGTGAATCTTGTGTCCACAGGTGATATAAACCATAGTTCACCTATGTAGTTTGTTGTCTATATATTCTTGTTCATCTAAGAAAGTTTTTTTGAATACAATTTTAAACGCATGATAATTCATTAGAATCCGGTTATTATGACTCCGCTTATAGCGATCGTCGGGATATTGTGAGAAAAATTCCATGACCATAAATGAAAATTAAAATAATATTCCGCATAAAACGTCGGTCCCTTAAGCATCATTTTAACTGGACTTTTTATTTTTTTTTTTTTTTTTTTTTTTCATATATATTTAAGTATCTAATATTATATTCCCTGTTTTTTTTTTATAAATTTAATTTAATTTAATATTTATTTTTTTTTAAGATACGATTTGACTGCCTGTAATTATAATGTATTTAAATTCTAGTTCGAGAAAGTCTTAAATCTTCTAAACTGCAGATCCTTTAAGCTATTTATTGTGTTCTTAAATTTTTTCTTTCAATTACTTTTTTTAAAGCTTTCTATTTGCCTCTTCAATCTAAATTTTATTTATCAATTTGATGGTATGCTTAGCTATATCAATTTAACAATTTAAGGCCATGAAATCCTGAGTACATTATAGCATAGCATGGGAGACTATTTACTGGATTACATGATATATAACATATATTTATTTCACTATCCTATTTATGTTAACTATCTATATATCTATCTTTTCTATTTCTTTTTTATTTAAACTTTCCATTCCTCAATCTAAATTTTGTTTCTTAATTTTATATTTTTAGCTATTTAAGGCCATGAAATTCGGACTACATTATAGCATTGATCCGCTAAGACTCTGTTTACTTTATTACATGATGTATAATATATATTTATTTCACTATCCTATTTATCTTCACTATCTATCTATTTATTCTATTTCTTTTTTATTTAAACTTTCTACTTGTTTCCTCAATCTAAATTTTGTTTCTTAATTTTATCAATTTTGCTATTTAAGTCCATGAAATACTGACTATATTATAGCATTGGTCCGCTGGGAGACAGTTTACCGGATTACATGATATATATAATATATATGCATTTATTTCACTATCCCACTGCATCATGGTGCATGCATCTGTGTGCACTGTGCAGTGTTGCTGGAGTCAGTCCGACAATGCCAATTAAATCACATTTCAGTGGCACATTAAAATGCAATAAATATAAGTATGTTTCTGTGTGTGTGTGAGTGCAGCAACTGCCATTGGAGCGTTAAAAATATTTCATGCTCAGACGTATTGCCTCTCGTCTCCCACCCCCTCGCCACTCCTGCCCTGCTAGCTGCCACCCACTTCATACACAGTCGTTGTTGTTGTATTTCGTTGTCCTTTTGCGCATGCTCCAAAAACAAAAACCAAAAAAAAAAACAACGCGTAGATGTTGCAATGTCCGATAAGCGGGCGTTACGAATGGCCAATAAGAGCTAAGAGTCAACTCTATGGCTTTACGAATTCAACTAAAATCAAGTCAGGGATCTGGTTGGACTATATATCCAGTATCCGGCTTGCAGGCTCACAGAATCAACTCCATGTTTCGCATCACATCGCATCGCATCGCCTGTATTTACTGCTCTCATTGCATTTTCAGCATAATTTGGCGTAATTTTAGTACACAGCGGCATCTCACATTGTTTCGACTTTTGAAAGGGTTTTATACCTCACTATATATATGTGTGTGTGGTGTCCACTTGCAACATTTTTGCAAATAATTCGAGCGCAAGTTACGCCATTGCCATTCAATGAGATGAGCATAATGATGATGATCCAAATGATTATGATGATGATGATGATGTTGGTGTGGAGAGCGTGAAACTCGTGATATTGAGCTGGCCACGAATTATGCTGTGGAATATTGAACAGTCTCAAGGTTGTCCTTGTTCCCCATTCACCTCCATACACCCGCCACCCCACCTCAGCCCTAAACAACAATAACAAAATGCAGCAGCAGCAGAAGAAGAAGAAGAGGCACATCCAGCTGCGTGACTGTGCGACTACTACTTGTGGCATAAACAGAGAGAAGACACATACGACGGCTTTTGTTTTATATCTTGCCAGTTGAGCAACTGCAAGTGTAGGTGAGACAAATGGCAAGATTGTCGGTAAGAACTACGACTATAAGTTGCATGCAACATACATATGTAAACCGTTGCGCTCCGCATGCTTCCGTTTACCCAAGTGACTTTAAGAAACTTCCCAAAATTTATGGTTAGCTCTTAGAGAATTGTCTTTACACAATCCTTGAATTATTAGATAAAATAAATAACATTTCAAGTCTGAGGTGCCTTGTATAATAATCGGTTATAGCTCTTTTAGTTTCTATAGTTAGTAAAAAATTTGTTTTAGTTGACAGACTTAAGGAACTTATGCTACGTTCACACTGCGTTCCATTATGGTACCAGAGAGACAGTGCTTTGAAATGCAGTGAAATGTGATATTCTGTGTTTCTTAAGTATTTAGATCCAATAAACGAATTTTCTATTTATTAACTGCCGACTAAAAGTAGAATCGATAAAAGGATAAAAAGTCAATGATTGGTTTAATTAAAACATATAATCAATATTTGTTAATAACTTGTGCAAATAGTAGGAACTGCGACAATTACGTAAGCCGACTTGAAGAGACTATGAACTTGTTTTGAGATGTTTTAAAAATCACATTTCGGTAGCTTTGTCTAAAAGCTATATGTTATAGTTGTCCGATCCAAACTAAATTTGGCCAGTATACATACAATTTTACCATACAAATACTGTGCATGTTGGGATCAGATATATTAAATACTTCACGAGTTATAAGAATAGCAAAATCGTTTTTCACGTATTGCGGGAAAAAAATCGTACATAAACTGAATATAAACATACATATATATATATATATAAATATACTTTATAAAATCTGCTCCTTCTGCCTGTTACACACAAACCGTCTTAAACAAGCCCATTAGACTATTTCAAACACATTTTTGGCCAGATAATACTAAAGTTATATCTGTTATTTGAATGAGGTATTTCTAATACTTAACAATTACACACTAGAACATATCTTATAACACTTCGAAGTCTCATACAGACAGAGGAACATGGTTGCATCGACGTGGCTGTTAATGCTGATAACGCCTTCTTCACACCATTACTTATAAAATAGCACAATAAATACCGTAGCGGTTTTAACTGTAGAAAACTGTATTGCGGTGGTAATTTGATCCCCACTACTACAGTTTTTGTCTGGGTTAGCTTAAATAGTTCTTACAATTGGAATTCACCTGTCGTTCATGCCCCTCCCCCGCGACACCCCCAATCCACATCCAAATTTCTTAGCCAGACTGAATGGGGGAAGCTTTCGAAAGCACATTTTTGTGATCAGCTTTCGGACTTAACGCTGGCTCGCGTCCTGACCACAACTACAGTGTCCAGTTGCAAGTAAAACTGGGAGTTGGTGGAGTTGGGGAGCGAAAGGGGGAAGGGGAAGAGCAGTAACAGAGCAAAAAACCGCAAATGAAATATTTCAGGCATTGCAAATGAAATAAATGAAGTTAAGCCAATTTGAGGTTAAGCTCCAAAGAAGGAATTCATTACGTCCTCAGTGACAACAACAAAGTGACAAAGAAGAAGCAGAAGACACAAAGCTAAGGGAGTCGAAAGAGAGAGAGAGAGAGAGAGAGACTGAAAGAAAGACGCGTGTCCTTTGGGCCTAAGGAAAAAAAAAAGAGAAAGAAAAGGAATTTGCACAAACCACAGAAATGCGACAAATGCAACAATAGCTGTAAAGCCAGTCAGCAAAAATAAGAAGAAGGCAACACATGGAAGAAACCGCAATAAACTTGTGGAACAGATAAGATGCAAGAATGCAAAAAGATAAGCCAACACACTATAGAAGTGAAAAATAAAAGAAATACAAAACATAATACAAGAATTAGCAAGTAAGAAGTCTACAAATGGGGAAACTCGACTGCTATATGCCTAGGTCACAGTTTGAATTAATCTAAAGAGCAAAAATGAATTCAGTAAAAAACTAGATAAACTTTATTCAATTAATTCAAGTTTTTTAAAGTTTTCCAAATGCTGAAACAAAGTTTATCAGCGTGCACTAGTGTAGTGAAACTAAACGGATAAAAAAAAGGAATTGTTCTAAAATCAAGAGAAAACATTTCCATTATACTGATGTTCAATTTAGAACATTTTAAGTGAAAAATTTACAAATTATGAATATTAATTTACAAGAGCTGAAATTTTGTAAATAACAACTTTATAACTTATCTTTTTATCTTATATCTTAACTAGATCTACATATGTTTTAAAAATAATTTATCGTTTGGACAATTATAATTGCGAAATTAATATTTGGCTTTAATAATCATATTGGCTTTAACTATTCGTTGATTTTACCTTTGACAAGTGTTTTTACTTTTAAGAAAAATATTGAACTTTTATCTTTTGTCAACAATTTTGATCTTATGGTTATAAATAAGAAAATATCAATTTACTTATCCGAACAAAAATTAAATTTTAATAGTTTAGTTATCTTAAATATGTGTATTTATAAGAGTTCTACTTATTATAAAATTATTTTCTTTTGTTGAATATTTTCCTAAACTTTTTACTCTCGGCGCATTTATGAAGTGTTTTTTCTAAATTTTGTTTTAAGAATAAAATATAGTTTAAATCTTGACATAAAAATATAAGCTTATAACAGCCTTTGGGGCTAGGCTAAAAATGTAGCAAACAAGAAACAAAACTCACACTTAGAACAAAGGGAAACGGGGGTATGTCGGGGGGTAATCAAGAGCGTGGGAAGTAAGTTTTGGGGGTATCGCTTTTTAGTTTTTGGGTGCGGTTTCACTTTACTAGGCAGCACTATCTATCTTGTAAAATTCGATAAACGAACCGGCAAATGCAATTTTCTAAATATATATATGTATATAAGAACATATTTACTAAGTGTCTATACATAAATGTGGATACATAAGCATGCGTGTGTGTGCGAATACAACAACAAAATCAAAGCAGAGGCAAAGCAATCTAGCAAAAAGTTCACTCGATAACAGCGACCACAAAAGCTCGTAGACACCGCCAACGTCGCCGTTGCCGTTGCCGTCGCAGTCGCAGTTACCGTCACAGCGCTGCTGTCGCTGTCGTCGGGCAACTCCAAAAGGTCCACGCAAACGTAAACAACAACCAATAAGGCAAAAGAGACCAAAAGAGAAGAAGGAACAGCAGGAGCAGTAGGAGTAGGAACAGCAGCGACGGCAAAAGAAGAAGCAGCGACAGCAGCAGCAGCAGCAGCAGAGAATGCAGCCAACGGCGGCGGCGGCGGCTACATGAAAAAATAAAAACATCAACCGAAAAGCAGAAAGCACAATTAACATACTTGAAACGAATATGGAATACTCTACTGCTGTGTGAACACGAATTGCAGTCGTGAGCTTTTCTGCAAATGTATAAATACACATTTATTTATTATATGTATATGTATGGCTGTTATGTGCATATACATATGTATATACATATATGCAAGGGTTACTGATAACTTGCTATATGGTAGATAAGCATATTGCTTATTGCATTCACTTGGCATTAATCACAGCTTTCTGTTTCATTCACGAAACAAGCCTTCAATTGTCGGTTAGATTTGAATTTTGTTATTTCGCAATTAGTAGATTTGCCAACTGACTCACTGGAAACAATGTGTTGCCAACTTAACGACATTACATTTCGTTAAGTTTCATACGAAATGCAACAAGCTGCTTAACAAAATGGAAATAACCCTTTTCAACTTCGATATGGCAAAAATTATGCGCCGCTTGCAGAGGAGGTTATAAGACTCTGCACTTAAATGATGTAAAGTGGTGTATTAAGTGTGGAATAAAAAGAAAATGTGTAACAGACAGAAATAAAACACTTCAGCGCTATAAAGAATTACTCTAATTTTAGTCACTAATTACTTTAAATCTAATAATTAATCCTTATAAAGTAATATTTTTCAAACCAAAATCATTTTAATTTATTACAAACTAAATTTGTAGCTCCACAATAAATGCAAGGTCTTTTAATGCCGGCTTGCTGTAGTCTCTTCTACTAGTTATTGTTTTTGGTGTAACCAAAGTGCTGTTTTAAGGATGCAGCGAAAGAAGGTGAAGTGGGGAGGATCAGCCGAAGGGAGGAGTAGGCAAGATGCGTGTCTGCGTTTTTGGCTTGGCGCTGCGTTCTGTTGCTGCTGCTGCTGTTGGTTTGAGACGACGACGACGACGACTGCAAACACATTCACAGCACTCACACAGTACAGAATTCCATTGAAATCGTTTGAAAATTGAGCTCCGATGTGCAGGACAGGACAGGAGAGGACAGGACAGGACCGAAGAGGAGATTTGCTCTGAGCAAATTCTCCAGACCAGAGAACACAAACTGCATTCTGCTCGGTCTGGAATGGAAGGGGAGGAGTGTAGGAGTTGGGGAGGGGGAATATGGTGGGGTGGGAAATAGTCGGGCGTTGTTGTCTACCGTCTCGTAATAAATATTCGCCGAGAGTTTTACTTAAGGCAAAATTCAGCAGGAGGGGTGAGAGGATGGGGACTGAGATGAAGTGGTTCGGCATGTTGCTGCTGCTGTTGTTGTTGTTACTGTTGTAATCGTTGTACATTGTACACACATACTATACTCGTAAAATGTGTAAAAATAACAAAGCAAATGAATTGCAGTTTAGCAATAAAGCAAAAGGGAAACGGATGCGCGTTACGGCCCTTGAAAGAGGAGGCTGACTGACTGGCTGACTGGCCACAGGACCGAAGAGCTTTGAGCACCCGCATAATAAACCAGAGCGGACACATACGTATGTACACATGTAATAGTAATGTGCAAAACTGCAGCCACAAAACTTTTTGCCTGTCATTGTCAGGCAAAGCAGACGTCGACAATGCAAGACAATAGAGCACACGAGAGAAACATACAGAAAGAGAGAGAGCGCGCGACGTAAACCAAAGACCGACCTCGTCAACTACAGCAGCCGCAGTCGCAGTCGCTGCAAAACTACAACAATGTTGTACCCCATTCCCTTTCCACTACATAAAATTGCAAGTGCAAAGCGAAGAGGAAGAGCGCAAATACGAGTAAGCGAAAGAGAACACACAGAGCCGGCATATAAAACGTTTCACAACAACAACAACAAAAATATCCGGCAAGTGCCAAAGCTGAGCAAGCGCCACACACAGACACCAACACTCATACAAATGGATGCAGTGACTGCTCTGCTGCTGTTGCTAGTGAGAGACGCACAACGACAAGAGCAAGAGAGACGCTTTAAGCTCTCGCTCTTTTATTGTCTGCACTCTGCGTGTGGGTCTGTGTGCAAGTGGAGCTTAATAGCAGCGACGGCGCTGCCAGCGTCAGCGTCAACGTCAACGTCGACGTTGGCCAACGCAGCAAAATTTCATGAATGGAATTTGTAAATTTTCTTTTCATTTGCAATGTTGTTGTTGTTGTTGTTGCTGCTGCTGTTGTAGCGCTAATCATGTGCAGCGTAACGAAAGAGACAGCGAATTGAAAGAGAGACAGAGACAGACAACGACCCCAAGCATGTGGGGCAGACGACGTTAAAAACAACAACAACAACGCTCACATTTCAATGTGGTTGTTTTTGTCTGAAACGAGTTTTGTGGCTTTTGCATACATATGTACAAGTATTTGTTGCACTTTTCGTTTTGTTCTCCCCTTTCTTCCCCCCTACTCCACTACTCCACATCTCCATTTAACAGCTGTGCGGGTGTCCGCTGCTTAGGGAGCGTATAATGTCGCCGTTTTCTAGCCAGATAAAAAGACAGCAAACACAAAAACTAATGAGATTTTAATTGTGGTAAGCAAGCAAACAAAGCCCTCTCCAAACACTCCACTCCCCTGACCAGTGGCTAATTATAGGCATAGAAAACATTGGGACAAAGTGATTTGTGCAGCAAGACAGAGAGAAAGAGAGAGAGACAGATTGCATTTGTCAATTTCTTGGAATTAGCATTAAAACAAAAGTGTTAAAAAGCATGAAGAACTTGGGGCACAACAACAACAACAACAGCGGCAGCAGCAGCAGCAAACGAGGACAACAGCAATGCAATGGAATTCGCAATTACAGGCAGCATGCAGAGCAGCGCTGTCACTGCAAAGTAACAGCGTGACAGCAACAACACACACATAAACAAACGCATGTACATGAACAAGTATGTGGCGCAGCGAATGTACAGTGGGGCACTTTGGAAATATTGTTGGAATAAAATCAGTTTTTATAAGTTGATTGAATTAATATTTATGTAATGGCAACACATAAGGAACATTCTAAACAGTTGTGTTGCATGCCAAGAATGTTCAAATTACAGCGCTGTGTTATGTTAACAGCGCTGTATTATATTAACAGCACTCTTACAGAGCTGCTTCAAACGAAGAGAAAATGTTTGTACTGAGTTCATTTTTAAGGTTAAATAAATCCATAAGAGATTCTATTGAGTTAACCTCAGTGATGTTTTTACTCTGTATTAGTAGATAATTTAAAAACTTGATTAAAAACATAATTAAATTTTCACATTTGTTAGCTTTATCAGAACCAATTATGAATTGAAGCTATTCAGCCCAAATTGCACTTGTGTGCTGTATTAATAGATATAACTATCAAAAATCGAATGCAAAAAACTTGAAAGTAAAATTATGCGCTGTCCTTAAGTTATTAATTTATTCCAAAAAAAGGCCAAAACGCGCCATAGTGGAATGGAGAAGCAGCGACAATAACAACAATACATTATTTGTGAATACTCTTTTAAGCGCCATTTTATTTAGTCACTGTTAACGCACAGTTCGCTAACTGCTGTTAAATTTTGCAACAGCATTATAACAGTTTACTTGTTCAGCGAATAACAAAATTAAAACATAAAAGCCATGTTTAAAGTAAATATTAATTTGCACACATAATTTTTAGAGTTTTCGACTTTGATAAACTTTTAATTTAGCATACTTTTTGGAGTTATCAGCAGCCAAGTCACATTTATAACCACAAAATAACTGAAATGTTAATGCTAAGAAGAAAAGAATTCTGAAAGAGCATCAAAAAAGTGGCAACAATAATAACACAGTTGAAACCGTCGCAGCAATAAAAATAAAAATAGTGGATTGACTTTAAACTTTAGCGATGCCGACGTCGACGCCGACGCCAGAGACGCCGCCATTGATGATGAGGTTAAGGATATTACCAGACATTGCTATTGGTATATGAATGTGTGTGCGTGCCTGTATGGGGCATAATCTAATCAAGCAATGCGAAACGTGTGTCGACTCAAAGACGAGGGCCATAAAACAGCAACAGGCAATAAATTGCCAAGGCGAACAAGTGTGGGCCAGCAAGGGTTAACAGTGGACGACTCGACACTCTCTCTCTCTCTTTCTCTCTGCGGCTTAAATATGTTGTGTGCGGGTGTGGTGTCAATACACTCTCAAACAGCAATTATTCAGACACGCATTGATTTATTATTTTTATTTAAACAATTTTCTAGTTTTTGATATAAAGATAGAAAGTAAGCACCTCTATTGAAAACTGGTAAAGACGGCGTGCCGACTGCAAGAGACTACGAACTTATTCTAAAGCAACGCATGCCATTTGAGATGTTTTAAAAAGTTTGTCAAATTAAATACCGATTTTAAAAAGTGCTTTGTATATCAGCTATTATTTTATAGTTATTTCAACCAAAGTTGGTCAGGATGTATAAAGTACCATACACATACAGTGTGAGTTTTGTTAAGATATCTGAAATATTTCCTACGATTTGTGAAGGCAGAAAAAAATATATCGAGTGTAGCATAGACGAAAGAACTTACGAATTTGATTGCTTTCTCTCTAAGATTCTCGCCTGTTGTTGCAGATCAAAAATATATGTATATAATACACGAAGGGATCTGCAACGGTTTATTCTACATTTTACACTAATTAAAACTTTTACAGCAAAAAAGCACAAATTTCTATAAAATCTGAACCAATGGAACATTTTTTTCATCAGAAATTAGAGTCAAATCGATATACTACGGCTACGTTCGTCCTAAATCCTAGAACCTAAGATAGCTGGAATCATAAACATTGTCTCTTTATGATCTGTCTGCGCTATTAAAAAAAATTAAAATATAATAAAAATAGTATATAATATAAAACACAGATACTTCCACCAAATTTACTTATTTTGTTAAGTCTGAATAAATTGGGTTGAAATCGGACAAAAATTGATTTTTAAAAGTAAAAAAAAACTATATTTTTCTTTAAAATATCTCAACAAAAATAAAGATATTGTGTTTTCAGAGTTTTTAAAATTAGTATAAAAACTTAATAAAATTTAATGCTACAAAAACATATTGAGCTAACTATACGTAAGTAACTATGCGATACAATGTTTATATACAAATATTTTATAAAAGGAAGCAATAAAAAATCAAGTTAGCATATGACAAAATCAATGAGCGGAGACTATCCAAAACAATATTATCACATTTTCCCCACTACACAAAGGGTATGCTGCTACAACGGAACTCCAAATGCCTGCAGCTGTTCTAGTCTTGTAAGCGTTAAACAAAAGGTACAAATTATCAGCACGAGCGATGGATGATATCAAGAAGAGTAGAAGATTTTCCTAAAGGGAAATGTTTAATTAAAAACAAAACAACAGCAAGAAAAACGATGTAAAATGCCGTAAAGCAGCCTAGTCTAAGGAAAACAGAAGAATGCAGACGCAGAAGCCGAAAGGACAACATGCAACAGGCAAAACGACAGCTGGGTTAAAAGGAAAAACTAAAGGAAAATTGGTTAGAACAGAGCAGGTGTGTGTCTGTGTGTACAGTATAAATTATGAGCACGTAGGATCTGCAGGATTATAGATGATTCAAAAAACCAGAAGCAGCAAGCCGAAGCAGGGGAAGAGAAAAGCCAAAGGTTAAATAAATTTCAACTCCGAAGACGAGTACTCGCAAACAATTCAAAGATGATGCAAAATGTTGTCCTCAATCTTCAAATCTTCAGTTTTCCTTCAGCTTCCAGCTGCCGTGAAAGTGAAAAGTGAAAAGCGACTTTGCGATTCTCTCCACTGTGTGAGTGTGTGTGTGTGTTTGTGTCTGTTGTGTTCATTGTCTTATTGCATGAATTGTAGTCGAAGAAAACGCATCTCTCAATGCTCATCAGCAGCTGCAGTTGCGCATTTGTATCTCACTATGGTACTGTTTTGTATCTGGCAGATGCAGCAGAATACACGCGTAACTGTCCCATAAATTTGCACTCGTAATCGATTTGTGGGTCGCCCAAACGAAAAAAAAATATATATAGGAAAAAGGGGCCTGAAAAATATGCTTACATAATTCCATATACATTATGCAATTAGATCAAAGCAACTTTCTTTGCAGCTGTAAGAGATTTAGATTCCTTCAGTTTTCCTTCGTCATCTCCTTTAAGGCATAATCTAATCAAATCAAATCAAATCAATTTTCTGCAATTATTTTTTTGGGGTTGCTTTTCATATCAAGAACCATAAATGTCACAGTGCTTTGCTGAATTTTGATTTGGGTTGGGTTTTATCTTGTGAAAATATGCCAATATTTTAGAATTTAATGTGATGTGTTGTTTTTAGCCCAGTTTCGTATGTTCACAACTAGAACTCAGGAACGACTTGTCCTAGTATTGTCCTATTTGGTGTGTCGACTTCATTGTTATATATCTAGATGCAGTTTGTATTAGAATTGAGTTGAAATTCAAAAAACCAAGAACATTTTAAAAGCTAAAGCTTTAAAAATAGGTACAGGTAATGCAAATCTCATAAGAATTGCTTAATAATCATTGAAATTTTGCGAATTTTGATTAGATGTAAATACCTGAGGTGTTTGTGAAACCAGGCACATAACAATTGAGCTGCTTAGTTATCTAAGTTATTATGATATCTAAATGCTGTAAATATATAACATTTAAACGCTGACTTAAAGTAGTCGGGCAGAAAATTCAAATAAAATTGTATATATGCAGATTAAAATATGTGGACTCCAAATTTGGTCAATCAATACAAAATTCCCTGAAGAAAAGTTGACACAGAAAAGTATAGCAATTTGGTGCAGAGAAACTCACAATTTTGTTCATGTAAATATCTCATACGCTTTTACATTAGCGTGGCCTCGATTTTCAGTAGAAAATTGTGAATTCCCTACTTAGTGATTCCGCTGAATTCTCAATCACTTCTCAATCTCGTCTCGTTCCAACTTTCCGCTGCAAAGCCGATCTTTTCTTTTAAAACCTTCTAATGCTAAAAATAATAATTGAATTTAAAAAAAAATAAATTCCTAAGTAGGCTATTAAGGATTTTAAATTTGAGGCGCTCTAAAAGCTCTTATAAGTTTTTGGACTGCAGTAAAAATATGTTGAAGACTGCTGAAATCAGGTGACGAACGCAAATTTGTATCCTACTGTAACCCAAGGAGAAGTTGCTGTATCAATTCCATTTTAAACTGATTATGAAAGTACTGAGAAGACCAGAAACACGAACAATTCTCAAAAATGGGGAACGAAAGGAAATGTCTAGTAATTTAGTTACATATGAAATATTAAGTTCTTTTGATCTGCGATAAATAAAACCCACAGTATCTAGGCCTTATTTACTATTGAAGAGATATAATAAGTAAAAACTAAGGAGTAACCTTAAAATTTACCCATTCGAATCAATACTAAGTCTATCACTTGTCAACTTGAGTGTCACCTCACTGCCAATAACTGCTCATTAGAGTTATTTCCCTCTCTCTCTCTCTGAACTGCGATCATATGCGATTCATTAAGTTTTTTTTGTGATCTGCTGTTTTGTTTGGCATAGCATTCTTGAGATACTTTTATCTAATTTTGTGCTGGCTTTAGAGTTTGAACTCGCGACTGAACTCCGTTGAACTCTGTGGAAACACACATACATACACACATACGAACGTATTCATATTCACTCTGCTTATCACACTGTGCCACAAATGTTGGGTAGCTGGGGTAGTAGTAAAAAAAATGAAAACAGAAAAATAAAAAAAACGTCAGGGTTCGCTTTATAAATCGTTTAAACATCCGCTTTACGCTTGAACACCGTTTAGGTGACACATATATACAAATTTCAGCATATATACCCACATACAAATGTACATATAGTACGTATATGTATTCGCATACACTCACAAGCATATTAATCATATCAATCATTTTTATCAATGAAGTGCGAGAAGTCGCATTTGGAGCTGAGCCACAAAAAAAAAAAAAAAATCGAAAAAATAAATAAATTAAGCAAAAAAAAAAAAAACGAATGCAAAAAGCAAAGAGATGTCGACGCCAGTGTGACCCAATTGAAGGGATTGTTGTTGTTGTCGCTGTTAGCGTCAGCATCATCTACATCAACTTCAGTTTTAGTGACGACATCACCCACAGCAGAAGCAGAAGCAGCAGAAGCAGCCGCAGCAGCGGCACAACAACAAATGAGTTGTCATACAATGGACATGTCTGCGTCTGTTCATTTCTGTCTCTTGTCTCTCCCACTCTCTCTTCTGCCGTCTGTCTGTCACTGACTGCAGCAGGAAATCGATGTTGTCGCCGCGGCAGCGCTGCTGACGTAGCTCAAAACTTTTTGCTCCAATTTGCACGCACCAACAACAAAGCGCGACGCTTTGCTTTGGAGTTTTTATGGCGTATATGCATGCGTGTGTGTGTGTGTGGGAGCAGCAAACTAAAATTCCATATTCCACATTTCTTAGACGGCGAACGCAGCGACTACGACTACGACAACGACGGCAGCAGCAGCAGCAGCGGCAGAGGCAGCAGAAACAATAACAACAGCAACAGCAACAATGATGGCGTCGAGTTTTGCTTCGTGTTTTCTTGTTGCTTTCGCGCATTTTAAAAATAGCCAAGCCAGCGAACAGTGTACAACAATAACAATAACAACAGCAACAACAATAACAACAGCAACACCAAATGAACAGGCAACGTAAAGAAGCGACTGAGTAGCTAGCATAAAACGTATCGAAAGTGAAATACCCTAACTTTTAGAGTATTTAAAAAAAATCATACTAATTAAATAATTTATAAAAATGAAGCTATTGTGCAAATTTTTAATGCTTATATATAAAATATATAACTAATATATTTAAAAATCTAAACAATTTGCTTTAATTTTTAGTGAATCCTTAGGAAATGGCATTAAAAATAATAGTTGCATACTTTTAGGGTGCAGCATTTGCCAATCGATATTAAAAGTCATTTGAATAAGCTATAAAGTTGATTGGTTCTTAAAAAGGAAAACTTATTATGCCTATACCTACTAACCTGATTTCTTAAAGGAATACAGACTAGTTTATGATTTAATTCATAAAAAAATACTTAAACAGTTTGATCATAAAATACCTTTCAAATTTGGGAATTATATGCCCAAATGCTCTGGGCACACTGGACGTTTCGTATGAATGTAATCTGAAACTAATCTGTATTCATTTCAAAAATTAATACAGTAAAATCCGGTTATAACAACTCTGAAATGATCGACGATATATCCGGAATTTGATTTTAATTAAATGACCTCCTCAAATTTAGAGATACAGACTGAATTTTAACAATCACTAAAGAAATTATCTAAAAATACAAATATTATCGTTGTCTTTTGCAAAAATATTTCCTTGGAATGCATCAAAACAATAGGCTAGGCGATTATACCCCACTGGCACAGGGTATCGCAAGCAGCAAAAGGCAACGAGCAACCCAAAACGACCTAAAATCAACAACAAAAGGCAACAAAAACATATTAATGAAATCGTTTTTAACTCGTTTCGCTCAAGTATTTTTCATGCGTTTTGTTCAATAGGAAAAGGGGGGACTTGTCTCTCTCTCTCTCTCGCTCTCTCTCTCTCTCTCTCTGTTGCTCTGCGCGTTGCGGTCTCTCTGAAATTTTTTTGTGCCTCGGCCTGGTTATAAAAAAAAGTGCAACAACAACAGCTAAATACATAAAATATATGATAAAAACAAACACGATACGATCGCAACGACACGACACGACCCAAAAGTGGCAAATCTACAATACAACAATAAAATTAAATAAAATAAAAAAACAACGAAATTAAAATACATTTCAAGCGCATTTTACAGGTACAAAGTATATACATATATTATATATATAAATGTATTGAAGCAAGTGCGCCATTTATTAATTGTTAATTGCCACACAAACACACACATTTGAATTGTGTAAGCCCGCTTCAATCGGCGTTGCCAGATCGATCGATTGCGATAATTAATGCACGAGTATTTTTAGCATTTTTTATGCTGGTGGACAGCTACATAAATAGCTTATCAATATTATTGGGCCATCACTCCAAATATATACACATACATATGTGTGTAACTGTAGCATTTAGATTGTCATTGTTTGGTTATGATCAGAAACTAATCGAAATTCTAGTGCTGCCACAATGTTGAAATCATTTCCAAATTCCCACATGTCTTATGTTTTCCAATATTTACTCATTACTAAGCATATTTGTAGGTCACAACTCTACGATGCGCTATAATATCGTGTGAGATTTTAAGACTATAATACGTAATTAGCTGCAGTTATCACAATTCGAAACGAAAAGACTGTAACTGTTATCGATTAGAAAAAGGGATCGATCGGGAAGAAGATGGTCACCAAGTAAGCGGATGAAGAAAACAAAATGAAAAGCACAAATCACTGTTTCCGTAATAATACATATGTTTGTTGTATGTACTCGGATATATGCACATATATTGGATTTTGTTGAAAACATTTATTTAGACCCTGTAGTTTAAATAAAGTACAAGGTCTATTTGTGTTTTTCAAGTGTGCAACAGGTTAAACATACAAAATATAGAGGATATAGCCTAGTAGGGTTGTATGAACACTCAGCTCTTCAGAATTTTAAGAGCTAGAGCTACTAAATTTGAAATGAGGGTCTGCCTCTGCCACGAGCAGACAATGCTTGGTTGACATTAAATGTCACGCCCCCTAAAACCCTGAAAAGTGAAAAATCAGTTTAAAAAGCGTAGACTAAAAGAAGTTCTTGAGAATAAGGTAAATTTTGTTATAATTGTACAATTGTTAATCGAAAAGCTATAACATATCTGCCATAGGAAATATCTGTGGACACAACTATAACTATATAATAAGTTCTTAAAGGGCAATTGGTCAAATTCCAAGGTTTAAGCTGAAAAATTGTGCAGTATTTAAAAAATTCTCAACTTGTGACTTTGCTGCTGCGTAAGAGCAGAGTCTCTTGCAGCCTGTTAGCTCGAGTGTAGCCTACTACTACTACTATTTGCTGTTGTTGTGCTAACCATTTTATAAAAGGCAACTGCGCAAAATGACAAGAAGAAGCAGAGAAAATCACGGCATTTGTGTGTATACTACACATGTCCATATGTATATATATATGTACGAGTATACCAAACGGAGAACAGGTAAAAAAGCAACTGGTTCACAACAAATGATGAGTCCCAAGTCCATGCCAACTGAAGCCAGCAGCAACTGAAGGCCAAAAGCCAAAGCCAAAAGAAGAAACAGCAAAACTGTGACCAAAAAATATGCAGACTCAATAAGAGTTATAACCAACTGAACACCCGAACTCCCTCCTCCCCCGCAAACCACTAAAAACAACGCCCCCTTTTGGAAATTAAGAGGCAGCAGCAGCAGCAGAAAAGCGATGACGCAGCGTCGTCGGGTGGAGGTCATCAAACTATGATGACGTCGCTGTGCCGCCAAAGACGCGACAAAATACATATAAAAATAAAATGAAAGGTAAGCCAAAAGTGGGAAGAGTGAAGAGAGAGGCAGAAGGCGGTAAAATTACAAGTACAAGTTAAGAGAAGAGCAGCGTGTGTAGAGTCTTCTTATCACGTGTGTTTGAAGTTCCGTGTTTCTGGGTTAATTGATACACTGATAAGCGTACGCCCAACGAACGGAAACAAAGAGAAATTAGAAAGAAACATGCACAAACAAGCGAAATTATTATATATGATTATTTGTTTAGGCCCAAAAAAAAGTTTTTGGAAAATCTATTTTAAGAGCGCACAACTTTTCATCATTTTGGAGGCGAACAGATCTGCGCCATTGACACTTGGACAAGGTCGCTTCTAAATACATACAGTCAATGAAAAAAGTGAACATACAGCATTGCTAAACTACATACAGTGGGCCAAAAAAGCATTGGCACACCAAGCAAAACAACCGACTTTATTCTTATTGAATATGTATAAATTTAATTCTATAAAAATTAACGATATACCAAATAACAACCATGGATTCCTCGAAATTTTAATCCAGGAGACTAGTAACATATTTGAATAAAAAAAAAAATTTATTTTTTCCAAATTTTAATCCAGGAGACTTTTATCATATTTTAGTATGAAGAGACGTCCTAAAAGCTTGTATTTGGTCAAAGGTGGGCTAGCAAAATATAAAAATATGTTGTTTAAGTATTACTTAATAGTTTTTTTCTAATGAGTAATTTTTTTTCAAAGGATATTTCCTTAATCGCTCTACGGCTACTTCTTTGGTGCTTCCGTTTTGGGCTTTTATATAGGGTTCTTTTTATTATAATAGTGCCTAACTATGGTTTGGATAGTGAAATGGCTATATTTACCCATTTCCGCAGACTAAGCTTTTAAAATTAATATACTTAAGAATAATAGTAGTCAAAAATTTCGAAAATAAGTTCTGAATTTCCTACATTTTTTAATTCTTTTAAATTTATTAGCATCCACAACACGTATTTCGACTTTAGATGTAAAGAAGAAAAAAGAGTCGAAATATATAGAGACTTTTTTTTTTAACTTTTCTGTCTTACATTTTTTAAAAACAACTTTTTATTAAAAATATTATTGACTATTACCCAGCAAGCAGTTTGTTAAATTTCTGATCAGATTCGAGTCTTTTTCGAGTGTTTGAAATCGAAAGAGATTCAAATATGATCAGAAATTTCATAAAATGCTATGTGGGTAGTGTCTTATTCATATTCTTCTTAATTTCCATGTGGATAAACCAACTCTCAAATAATAGTTGCTGTATGTTTACTTTTCTGCTTGACTGTAAATAAAAATACTATATTTTTAAAACAGACTTTAATCAAAGTTTCATTAACTTAAATGGGTCAAAATATGAAAGTAAACATAATAAATAAATGTCGTTTGAAATTCTTTTCGTCAGGCTGCCAACGAAAAATTCTAATTAGAAATGCAAATGGCAAATCGAATGTGACGTCATTCAGTCAGCAATGAATTGGAGTTGTTTGTACATTTATAAAACCGTTACACGCACACGAATACACAAGCAGCAAAAGAGAAAGAGCCGAAGGAAAGAAGAAGCAGTAACAGCAGCAGGTTGATGTGGATGTGAATGTTTCGTACGTGGAGTGGAGTGGGCAGCCGAGACCAGTATTGCCACATGTGTAGAATATAATAATTTATTTAAATATTATATAAAAAAATGAGCATTTGAGAATGTCGCCTACTCCTTATTTTCTTATTGTTGTTGTAACCGAATTGCGCATCAGCTGTGACGGCGGCCGGCAAAGATTTTCCTGCTCGAAATGAAAATGTCCAGCGCAGCACCCACACATACACACACATGCACGTCACATTTTTCGCAGCCTCTAATACTATTGCATACATACATACATACCTACCACATTTTTTTTTTCTGTCGTTTCTCTATGGATTTTTCTGCCACGTTTTTCACACACTTTTACTTAAGTCACACACTTGGTTTTGATCTCAATTTGAAGCGTATAATATTAGCTATGTTTAGCGTGTAGTTTTATTGCGCACACTTAATATTTGCAATGCGAAAATTGCAGCGCACCAAAATTATTCAAGTAAAATGTGCTTCGAATGTTTCTTCCTCTTCGACACCATGACAATTGGTGGCTGCAGAAAGAATGAACGAGCGAGCGAGCGAGTGCGAGCGGCCAAGAGAGAGAGAGAGAGAGTGAGAACGACGACAACGACGACGACGACAAGCGACAATTGAAAAGCAACAGCAGCGGCAACGGCAACAGCAACAGCGGCGTTTGTTGTCGACGTTGTTGTTTTCCTTAAACTTAAACTAAAGTTTATTTAATTGTAATATATATATATATAAATTATATTGAGCGGGTACCTGTATTATTTTGTTATAAGACAAATTTTAACTTTTATAATTTTTCAAAGCACTCGCGAGGAATGGGGAATTTCGATGTGTGTGTTTGTATTAGTTGCGCTGTCGCTGTGTGTATGTGTTTTATTGCCTGCTTTGCTTTGCTTTGCTTTTAATACTTTGTTTGTTCTTTCGCACACACTTTCTTGTGCACACAACACACAGCGTTGCTTTTTTGTGACGCGTTGCTTTATTCAAAATTTTGACATGACAATTGTTACTCTTGACTCTTGGCTGGCTTTTAACTGCCAACTAAATTTAATGGCAAATTTAATCGGTACACAAGAACTCGTCGCGTTGCCCATATAAACGCGTACAAACACACACTCACACCTACACGTGAGTGCGGTGCACAGCGCTGTTGTTTACATGTCACAGCTGTTGATCAGCTGTGAAAACAGCTGTTAACCATAGTCCATGTTAATAACATTGCAATGCCGCCTGCAAGTTGGCAGTGCTGCTATGGTTGCCACCTGTTAGCATTGAGTTTGAATTGCATAGTTTGCTAATTTTTAATAGAAAATCTATGTGGTTTTTTTTGCCACAATTTCTTAAGCAGTCAATTGCTAATTTTTGGTGCAGACAGTGCATTGAACTGCAGCACAAAAACTTAAAACAAAAAAACAAAACCACACACAGCAATAAAAAAGAGGGTTGTCTGGGAAACCAGCACGTTGCAAATTCACAAAGCCAAAAAACACACAAAAAAGGGTCGCAGCCGAATCTCTAATTGCATTTGCAGCCGCAGCAGCAGCACACAAATTGAATGCGTCTTGAAAAGTCATTCAGCAGCAGCAGTCAGTGGCAACCCCAGGATATTGTATTTCTTCTGTTTTTTTTTTTCGGCTTGCAATTTTGGGCACAGTCTAGCGCATTTCTTAATATAAATATATATATATACATATATTTTTTGGGATATTTCACTTATGATTAATGTTGGTATTCGGGGATGAGAATAAAAGGCAAAAATGCAAATTGCGTTTGCTTAAAAGCTAAGAGCCAACAACAACAATAACATTAACAGCACTATGTCAAATTCATTTCAATACCTTTTTCGCTGCCGTTTGCCGCTTCGTTTCGTCACTCAAATATCAATTATAACAAACACTTCGTAGTTGCTGCGCTCCACGTCTTGAATGACTTGCATGGCCGAATATGTGATGGCCTTGACCTCGGTGCCCTGTGGATGTTTGCCCAGTTCGAAGGGTTCACCGTAGCACCGGCAAACGATCTCAAAGTTTTCGACATCGAATTTGGTAATTTCCAATTTTTTGCACACCAAAAACGGTTCGCATGAAAACAGAAACAAAAGCTCATCCAGAAAGTGAAACAGCAGACCCTCGATGTCGTCGCCTTTGGCCTCGATCTCGTAGCAGGATTCCACAGAAACATATTCCAATTCGGTCATATAGCCAAACATGGCAACCCCACATTGTTCGAATGCTTCCTGCAGTGTTGTGCCCCAGCCATGCAGTCTGTAAACGAGTTCGAATTTGAATTGGAATTGTAATCCAAACTGGCGGCAACGTGGTCTGGATATTTACTTACTGTACATCTGCTGTGTGATCCAAATCTGCACAATAAACAATAGTTGTTATTCAATTATGTTTATATCAAATTTCTATAGCTTACATTCATATTTTGTTTCGGGCAGCAAAAAGTTCTCCTTGCTGAATTCCACCTCCATTGCAATTCTCAGTTACAATATTTTTGTTGCAATTTCGTCAATGAGCGTAAGAAGTGTGTTTATATGACTAATCAGCTGTTTTGTTGTTAGAATCTCCCTCCAGGGATATTTTAACAGCGACAATCAGTTTAACAGTTTGATTAAATAAATAACTTGTTGCTTAGTTGTTATTTATTTTATTTGTTATTTATGTTATGAATAATTATAAAATAAATAACTAATAAAACACTTTAACTTAACATTGAAAATCGAATTAAAAACCGCAAAACAAAGCGTGCTTAATATTTATACAATTAATTTTTGGGAAATTATAGGAGAGTGCCTTTTCAATTGGTTTAAAACTTGACTAAACACCGATAACTGTTATCGATATCGGTGGCTTTCAATTTCAATTCGGCAATTTTACGATTGCAGCAAGCGGTCACACAGTTGCCAAGAGTATAAAACTCGGATTTTTTCCAAGCAGCAGAAAATTAGAAAAATAATAATAATAACCGCTATTTAACGTGAAACATAACAAATAAATATTAACAACTTCAACGGTGAACTAAAAGGAATATGAATGTGCATTCAACTAATTACGCAAAGCATTGAAATCGAGTAGAACACACAACAACAACAACAACATGGACACCGCATCGGACAATGACAGCGATGAGGGCTCCATTGGCGGCAATGCTGCAAATGATATGGGAATGGATTTGACGGGAATTCTGTTTGGCAACATTGATTCCGAGGGCAAATTGGTGGACGATGAGGATGAGCAGGGACATGCATTCGATGCCGAGCTGCGAGAGAATCTTAGCTCATTATCAAAGTAAGTTTGTTGTTGTATTTTGATTTCATCAATCAGTGTTGTCCGATTGGCGAGAACTGAAATAGCTAGATTGATAAATATAGCTAGAGAAGATATACAATTATTAAGGGGCATAAAAAAAGCTAGATTTCTAGTTATAGACAATAATGATAGTTCTAGCTCAATCTAGCTTTAAAATAGCTTAAACGGCAACATTTGTACGCATAACTAACATTCTAAACTCCTTTTGCAGATTGGGTCTAAACTCGCTACTAAACGAAGTTATTGAACAGAATGCTGGCTCCAACTCTGAGGAGGATTACGACGACAAACCCATGACATCAGAGTCCTCGGACAACTTAAGTGCCTTTGATGCCTTAAAGGCTGGTGTGGTGAGCAGCGAGCAGACAACGGAGGATGGCGCCATCAAGGCACAAGACGATGCTATTGATTATTCGGACATTACAGAGCTATCCGAAGATTGCCCGCGTACACCATCGCCACCAGCGGCAACTGCTTCAATCGATGAGGCACCAACATCTGCGGCAAGCACGTTCGATGATCTGGAAGATGCCATACCAGCCACAAAGGTGGAGGCCAAGTCAAGTGAGTGCGCAAAGTTTCTCTCTTTCGAGTAAAAGTATTAACAAAATATTTGAACTTATAGCCAAAGATGATAAGGAACTGATGCCACCGCCCAGTGCACCAATGCGTGGTGCAAGCGCCTCCACCACGGGAACTGAAGATGCCTCTACTAAACCACTGGGCAACACTGATGCCTCCAATGGCAGCGATTCAAAAGCGTTGGATGCTAAAGGTAGTGTTTGTAATAACATTATATGATAGGATCGTCTGAGTTAGCTATTTTCTATATAGTTTATATGTGCTTGATTAGCATCAATAGCCGCTTAGATATAGTCATGTCCTGTATGTATGAGCCCCGAGATCATGGAGATTTACTTTATGTTCCAGGCATATATTTAACTTTACCTTTTATTTTGTTATGCAAATGTTTTCTAAATTGTTTAATTAATTCTACAGCTGAAGCTGATCGCCGACTAGATACGCCCTTGGCGGACATATTACCCTCGAAATACCAGAACGTTGATGTCTGTGAGCTGTTTCCGGACTTTCGGCCACAGAAGGTGTTGCGATTCTCGCGCTTGTTTGGTCCGGGGAAGCCCACAAGTCTGCCACAGATCTGGCGACATGTGAAGAAGCGACGTCGCAAGCGAAATCAGTCAAGAGATCAGAAACTTACCAACACTGGAGGATCGGATTCACCCAGTGATACAGAGGAGCCTCGTCGCCGGGGCTTTAGCATTCACTTTGGACCGGAACCAACGCCAGCGGATTGTGTGTCCGATGATGAGGATAAACTGCTTAGCGATCTGAACAGTGAGGATGTGCGTCAGGAGGGACCAGATAGCGGTGACAATAACGATCAGAAGCCAAAGGTAGCCGACTGGCGCTATGGACCAGCACAAATCTGGTACGATATGCTGGAAGTGCCCGATTCTGGTGAGGGATTCAACTATGGCTTCAAAACGAAGCCAGCACAATCGTCGAGCTCACAGAACAAGTTCAATGGTGAGCGTCCAGCAAGTAGTTCGGATGTGGAAAACACACAGGAGCTAAGCATAGCGGACGATGCGTTTCTAATGGTATCCCAGCTGCACTGGGAGGACGATGTGGTCTGGGATGGCAATGATATCAAGGCCAAGGTGCTGCAGAAATTGAACTCCAAGACCAATGCAGCTGGCTGGCTGCCCTCCAGTGGCTCACGCACAGCTGGCGCCTTCAGTCAGCCGGGAAAATCCTCGCTGCCCGTTGGCAACAGCAGTGGAGGAGGCGGTGGCGGCAACAGTGGCAAACAGAGCTCTGGTGGCTCAAACAAGAAAGCACTGCAAAGGTAGTATCTATAGACATACTCTTCTAGCTTTATAGCTGATTTTGACCTCGTTTTTTTTAGTGCTGCCCAAAACAAACAGGTGGAGGCACCAGATGACACCTGGTACAGTCTGTTTCCCGTGGAGAATGAGGAGCTCATCTATCACAAGTGGGAGGATGAGGTCATTTGGGATGCTCAGCAGATGACCAAGGTGCCCAAGCCAAAGGTGTTGACGCTGGATCCCAACGATGAGAACATTATACTTGGCATACCCGACGACATTGATCCTTCCAAGATTAACAAAAATACAGGACCACCGCCCAAAATAAAGATACCGCATCCGCACGTTAAGAAATCCAAGATTCTGCTGGGCAAGGCTGGTGTTATCAATGTGCTGGCCGAGGATACGCCGCCGCCGCCACCCAAGAGTCCCGATCGTGATCCCTTCAACATATCCAATGATTCGTAAGTCTTGGTTTTCAATTATATTGAGAGATTTAAGAGTTAATCCGTTTGTATTGTAGTTACTACACACCGAAAACGGAGCCAACGTTGCGTCTTAAAGTTGGCGGTGGAAATCTCATTCAACATTCCACGCCAGTTGTGGAGCTGCGTGCTCCGTTTGTGCCCACACACATGGGTCCCATGAAGCTGCGTTCCTTCCATCGTCCGCCGCTCAAGAAGTACTCGCACGGTCCATTGGCACAGGCAACGCCACATCCAGTTCATCCGCTGCTCAAGCACATTGTGAAGAAGGCCAAGCAGCGGGAAGTGGAGCGTATTGCATCCGGTGGCGGTGATGTCTTCTTTATGCGTAATCCCGAGGATCTGAGTGGCAAGGATGGTGAAATTGTGCTGGCCGAGTTCTGTGAGGAGCATCCACCGCTAATGAATCAAGTGGGCATGTGCTCCAAAATCAAAAACTACTACAAACGCAAGGCGGAGAAGGACAGCGGGCCACAGGACTATGTGTTCGGTGAGGTGGCCTTTGCCCATACCAGTCCATTTCTGGGCATTCTTCATCCGGGTCAGTGCATTCAGGCACTGGAGAATAACATGTATCGTGCACCCATTTATCCACACAAAATGGCACCATACGATTTCCTCATCATACGCACGAGGAACAGTTACTGGATACGCGTGGTGAATGCCATTTTCACCGTGGGACAAGAGTGTCCACTGTACGAGGTACCCGGTCCCAATTCCAAGCGAGCCAACAATTTTACAAGGGATTTTCTACAGGTGAGTGGGGGGAGGATTGTAAGAGCACAGCTATAGCAATAGTTTAACTCATTTCATATCACTTACAGGTGTTTATTTATCGCCTATTCTGGAAGAGTCGCGATAATCCGCGTCGCATTCGCATGGATGATGTGAAGCGCGCCTTTCCCGCCCACTCGGAGAGCAGCATCCGCAAGCGGTTGAAGCAATGCGCTGACTTCAAGCGCACTGGCATGGACTCCAACTGGTGGGTGATCAAGCCCGAGTTTCGACTGCCCTCCGAGGAAGAGATACGTGCCATGGTATCGCCGGAACAATGCTGTGCCTACTTCAGCATGATAGCAGCCGAACAGCGTCTTAAGGTGAGTTTGGGGGGGTAAATAATCTTGACATTGTACACCAGTAATCGAAAACTTAGAACGCTTTGTAGTCATAATATACATAGAGTCTAAGAATAATGTAAAGCCGACCAAATCACGTCTTCTTTGCCGTCCCTTATAAAATAAGAAAAGTTATAAACATTTATATTTTGTTATTCCAATTGATTGTTTTGAATTCTGTAAACTGTATTCGACTCGAAGATTATCAAATATTATATTAGAAGTGATATTGATTTCCTTCCAAAGTATATTTAAGTAAAGATCGGTCTTAAAACGCATGTATATATAATATAATTTATGTGTACAATTTCGCAGAAAATTGCAATTTGTTTGATATAAATTGAATAGTTCCATGAATATGTTAGCTGCTTATTTCAAGTATTGACATAAATGTGATAGTTTTCAGAGTTGAGTTTTCGTAATAATGGAAAAAATAATTCATACCATCTTGGAACGGTTACAGTCGATGACGCCGATTGTGAGATACTACGGCGTATTCTAGATACAAAAAAAAATAATATGTTGCACCTACTGTGTAATAGTAAATAGTTAGAAAGAAAGACAAATTTTTCAGTTGTTATCACATTCAAATTATATGATATAGATATCCGATTCCAATAAAAATCGGTCAGTATATGTATAGATACCACTTTACGCATACTGTGAGAGTTTGATTCAGATATGTTTAACAAATGGAGAATTAATTATCAAAAACATATTTGTTAATGTTTGGTCATATGGCGGCTATGTGATATTGCCTCCATACACATACTCTGTGAGTTTGGTTCAGTTATCTGAAAAACAATAAAGTTAGCACAAAAGCAGATTTAGGCAGTTTTTCAATTTTTATCATATAAAAATTATATAATGTAGTCATCCGATTCCAACCAAGATCGATCAGTATATGTACTCATCTTACTACCTTACACGTACTTTGTGAGTTTCATTGCAATATCTTAAAAACAACAATGTATTAAAGCAAAAAACACACTTTTAAACTTTTATGTTATGGCAGCTATATAGTTGTTCGATACGAACCAAATTCAGTCAGGAAACATTAAGTGATACAATGCATATACTGTGTGAATTTCGTTCAGATATCTTTAATACTTTTCAAGTTATTGAAATTGTGAAATCGTTTTTCAGATTTACGGGCGCATGGGGGGCGTAACAAAAATCGAAAATAAACTTGTATTGCGTGCACCATAGACGAATATAAATACCAAGTTTGGTAGCTGTAGCTTTTATAGTTTCCGAGATCTAGGTTTTCATGCAGACGAACATGGCATTATATTGCATCTGGCAACCTGCATGCCAAAATTGGTGTCCCTAGGTGCCGTAGTTACCGAGATATTCGTAAAAAACCTGTATTTTTTCCGAGGTATGTCTGGCTTTTCGCTTATTGTGGGCGAATGTGGCGTGGCATCAAAAAACGGAAACAAACTTGTATTGACTGACTAAATATGTAGTCGATACTGACCAAGTTTGAACTTGTAGCTCTTACCATCTCTGAGATCCTTTCGTTCATACGGACGGACAGACGGACAAAGGGACAGACGGACATGGCTATTTCGACTCGGCTGTTGATGCTGATCAAGAATATATATACTTTATGGGGTCTGCCACGCCTCCTTCTGCTTGTCACACACAAATCACCTCTGACAAACCCAATATACCACTTCAGACGCGTAGTATAAAAAGACTACAAAAACATGTACTATTGCATTAAAAGATTTTATTTCACATTTCAGTTTATAGGAAATATTCTATCTCAGTCGTGATATAAAAATTTATAATATATATTTTCTTTGTACACTGTCTACTACATATTAATAATATTTAAATGTTAATTTATATTCTAATTTTCAAACCGCGTTTCAAAAAAACCAACAGATCGCCAAAAGTATTTCTTGAATTAGACGTCCTGATTGACGTAGATTAAAATTGTATAATTTTAGACTACTTCGGCCATTAGACGTTTATCCACTTTCGTCTCTAAATTGATAACATCGTTAAAAGTTTTTTAAATCATTAACGCGTAATTAATTGCCTTTTAGGATGCTGGCTATGGTGAGAAATCGTTGTTTGCTCCGCAAGAAGATGACGACGAGGAGGCGCAACTGCTGGACGATGAGGTGAAGGTGGCGCCCTGGAATACCACACGTGCCTACATTCAGGCCATGCGTGGCAAGTGTCTGCTGCAGCTAAGCGGTCCAGCGGATCCGACGGGTTGTGGTGAAGGTTTCTCCTATGTGCGAGTGCCCAACAAGCCCACAGTAAGTAAAACAGACAATTAATAAGTTTCCAGTTGAAAGTAACTCAATTCCAACTCACAGCAAACCAAAGAGGAGCAGGAATCACAGCCGAAGCGTTCGGTAACGGGCACAGATGCTGATCTGCGTCGATTGCCACTGCAGCGGGCCAAGGAGTTGTTGCGCAAGTTTAAAGTGCCAGAGGAGGAGATTAAGAAGCTAACACGCTGGGAGGTCATCGATGTGGTGCGCACGCTATCCACAGAAAAGGCAAAGGCTGGCGAGGAGGGCATGGATAAGTTTTCGCGTGGCAATCGTTTCTCCATAGCCGAGCATCAGGAGCGCTACAAGGAGGAATGTCAGCGCATTTTCGATCTACAGAATCGTGTGCTCGCCAGCTCTGAAGTCTTGTCTACCGATGAAGATGAGTCCTCAGCCTCCGAAGAGTCTGATTTGGAGGAGCTGGGCAAGAATCTGGAGAATATGTTGGCCAACAAGAAAACCTCCACACAGCTATCGCTGGAACGCGAAGAACAGGAGCGTCAGGAGCTGCTGCGTCAGCTGGAAGAGGAGCAGGGAGATGGCTCCGGCAAAGCCAAGGCCAAAGAGGAGGCTACCCAGCAGCCCATGGCCAATAACAATCAGGGACGCATTCTACGCATTACACGCACCTTCAAGGGCAACGATGGCAAAGAGTACACGCGAGTGGAGACGGTGCGCAGACAAGCAGTGATTGATGCCTACATCAAGATACGCACCACCAAGGATGAGCAGTTCATCAAGCAGTTTGCCACACTGGACGAGCAGCAGAAGGAGGAGATGAAGCGAGAGAAGCGACGCATCCAAGAGCAACTGCGTCGCATTAAACGCAACCAGGAACGTGAACGTCTGGCCCAATTGGCCCAGAATCAGAAACTGCAGCCTGGCGGAATGCCCACCTCTCTGGGTGATCCCAAGAGCTCGGGTGGCCATGCCCACAAGGAGCGGGACAATAGCCACAAGGAGGTCAGTCCGTCGCGCAAGAAGTTCAAACTGAAACCGGATCTGAAGCTGAAGTGTGGCGCCTGCGGTCAAGTGGGTCACATGCGCACCAACAAGGCGTGTCCCCTGTACACCGGCATGCAGAGTAGTCTGTCGCAATCGAATCCCTCGCTGGCCGATGATCTAGACGAACAGAGCGAAAAGGAACTGAATATGGACGACGATGATCTGGTGAATGTCGATGGCACCAAGGTCACGCTGAGCAGTAAGATCCTCAAGCGCCATGGACAAGGCGGTGACGAGAGTAAGCGACGTGGCAATCTGACGCTTAAGGTGCCCCGAGATGCCATGGGCAAGAAGAAGCGGCGAATGGCCAACGATGTCCATTGTGACTATTTGCAGCGTCACAATAAGACCGCCAATCGTCGACGCACTGATCCCGTTGTGGTGCTCTCCTCCATACTGGAGCATATACTCAACGAGCTGCGCTCCATGCCGGATGTGTCGCCCTTCTTGTTTCCGGTGAATGCCAAACGTGTGCCGGACTACTATCGTGTGGTAACCAAGCCCATGGATCTGCAGACGATGCGAGAGTACATTCGTCAGCGACGCTACACCAATCGCGAAGTCTTCCTCGAGGATCTGAAGCAGATTGTGGACAACTCGATGATTTATAATGGCTCCCAAAGTACCTACACCTTGGCTGCTCAACGCATGCTGAACAGTTGCTTTGATCTGCTCGCCGAACGCGAAGATAAACTGATGCGTCTGGAGAAGGCCATTAATCCGCTGCTGGATGACAATGATCAAGTCGCCTTGTCGTTTATCTTCGAGAAGTTACACTCACAGATCAAATTGTTGGCCGAGAGCTGGCCCTTCCTCAAGCCGGTTAACAAGAAGATCATCAAGGATTACTACACGCTCATCAAGAAGCCCACTGATCTGGAAACAATTGGCAAAAATATTGAAAGTAAGTTCAGAGAGAAGGCTCTGTAAAATCTTTCGAAATTATATATATATATATATTCCTGTTTAGCATATGTTAAAGAGTCGAAAGAAAAGTGTTTATTCAGCTCACAAGATCCTAATGGATGTGAGTACTTTTCCTCTGTTTTGAATAGAAAGAAAGAATTTAAAACAATCTAAGAAAAGTGTATAATGTTAAGTGTTGATTTTTAATCAATCAACGTCATGTATAATCTGATATTAGGTACATGATGTATTAACCTGGTTAGAATATCTTTAAAAACAATCAAGTCTTTCCTATTTCAACAAATTTTCTCCTCAACTCAATTTATCTATGTTGTGTGAAAATTTCTAGATCATAGTTTTTTTGGTCAACAATGCACTTTATATATATTGCATTCAGAAGCAATTCCTGCTCTTTGCTCTAAGAGGCCTTAACTGGAACCCTAGCATCCGGTTGCCTCCCTACCGCAGTAGACTTTTTCTAATTAATCTTTCGTCTCTGTCTGATCGGAGAACCATGCTTGGTGTAATGTTTATGCACAAACTAATAAATGGTAAAATTGATTCGTCTTAATTAATAAGCCAATTTAGTTTTGCGGTTTCGATCAGACCCACTAGAAACTTTCGACCGATATCACTTCAAAACTGTACTACTAACTATGCTATTCATAACTCAATTTGAACTTAATGCTCTTCCTATAATAATAATTCTCGTATGGTATGCCATTCGTCTTCTAGCTCTACACTGAAATCGTTACTTCTCTGTCATCAGTCTTAGCAAAAGCTATATGCTAGTAATGTTAGTTCTTAGTAACTAGAATTTTATTAGTTTATTGTTTACTGTTCGTGACCTTACGTCGATTTAATTTATCTATATATTAATTACGGTTCGTGCGTCAACAAGCCCGTGCTTGGTGTCATTTGAGCCACTTAAAAGTACTGCCCGTTTAGTGCTTCAACGTCCAAATATAAATAAGACTTGCACTACCAAAACTGAAGACTCCACAGTTACATAAATTTAAAGATAGAATAATATTTCAGAGGGCAGTTGAGAAACGAAATTAATATAGAATTTGGTTTACAGATCACGTATATCACAGTCGCGCCGAGTATCTGGCTGATCTTGAGCTGATTAAAACCAACTGCGAGCAGTATAATGGACCCGATGCACAATATACCAAGTATGCCAAAAATATACTTGAATACGCACACTCGCAGCTGGTAGAGGTGAGTCTAATATTCAAGACCAATAAATAATTAGGCGCCTTAGTTATATATATTGCATATACACCTTATAGGTTGACAATCACTGTGGCGATCTGGAAGAGAATATTTTAAAGACTCAGGAGCGTGCCAGAGCGAATGCACCCGAGCTTGAAGAGGCCTGGGGCAATGATGATTACGATATGAGTCGTGGCAGCAGAGCTAGTTCACCCGGCGATGATTACATCGATGTGGAGGGTAATGTTGGCGTGGGCCTGGGACTTGTCACACCCAATTCCATTCATCGAACAATGGGTGCAGATTCTAGTCTGCCACATGCCACGCCCCCAGTGCGTAGACCAGCGCCTCCTGCTGCCAGCGAAGTGAAACGGGGTCGGGGAAGACCTCGCAAGCAACGCGATCCCATTGAAGAGGGTATGTCAGAGCCAGACTTTAAGTCACATCATTTACTACTAATACATAATCCAAGTCAGGAATCGGTCTTGCATTGCATACGTACATACCTATATCATATATCAGCATACCTGTATACATATCACTTGGGTTGTTTAACTATTTGTAATGCTTATGCTTGTTCCTATCCCTTGCATCAGACACATTTAGTACTTATACTATGTAAAAGCTGAAGTTAGTTTATACTCAGTAACTATGTACATACACGCTTATACATTTTACATATAAGATTTTGCTCTGGTAACGGTCTATAGATTTGATTCCATTAGCTTTTACTAATCCAATTACCTAGAAGTTAACATGTAGACGAAAGGGATTTTTAAAAATATTGACCATCTTTAATTGATATTAGATTAAGTACATATTTTATTAATGAACTATGGGAAAATGATTTGAAAACTATTAAATATCTATTTAAAATGTCTACTTTAAAAAAAGGCTGTATTATAAACTGCATGGACTACATACACATTAAAAGGTGTCAAACTATCGATAGTCGACACCATCGATAGTCGGTGATAGTTTTTTGAAAACCATCGATAGCGGTCGATAGTGCCCAAGCCGAAACAACTGTATTTAAGTATTTAAAAACTTGGTTTACTCAATGCTCAAACAATACAATTCTTCAAAATTGCCTTAACTTAACTGATATCCAAACAAATCAATTAAAAACGAAAATTCAGTGTAAAAGAATTAAAAATTAATCCACAGATTTTGATTTAGGAAAAGTCAACATATTGACTTTTCCTCCTTCAACCGTGTACTGCGGTCGGACTCAATTTATTTAACCTTTTATATAACACAAATTTTAGTGAAACTCATTAAAAAAGGGTTAAACGTTCATTACCTTTTCAAAGAAAGCAATCTATTATTTTGTTTGATCATGTGAAATACAATTTTCACGGCACTTAAAGATATTTTCATTAATTTTGTGATATGTAAAGAAAACTATCGGTGGCACTATCGAAAACTTCGATAGTGGGCTGATAGTCTCGATAGTGCTATCGATTGTTTACCACCTCTATTAAATATGCCTATAGCCAAGTCCATTTCACATCAAATACATATAGCACACTATCTGAATGTAATAAAAGTGTCCCTAAATCCATTTATTCATTGTGTGTAGCGCAAAACTAGCCCAAAAAGCCTTAGGAAAAATTCTCTCTCTATATAAATATATACATGTCTGCGTACTTCACCCGATTTTATGCGTTTCTAAAATTGAAATTTGTGCACAAATTTTATGCAATTTGCTTTTAAATACTTGAATGTATGTATTCGTTATAATTTGATTATGTGCAGCAAATGCAAATTAACTTGCTAGCTCGTAATTATTTAATTGTCCTGCCAAGTTTTTCGTTCAATTTCAATTTCAATTACAAAATCAACAACAAGAGCCAACCAACAAAATTGAAAACAACTCTTTACATAATTTGCAAGCAATGTGTTTTTCTATAAATGTTTCACTTGTATTTTTACTTGTATATTAAGTACTTGTAATACAGAATCTCTCTTTTAAACATCAACAAAAACAACGTGCAACGTGACCCACTTTTATTTTCTAGTCAAAAACTCGAATCCGGTTAAGCGTGGTCGGGGCCGTCCCCGAAAGGACAGTCTTGGCTCTAACATGAGTCAGACGCAAGCTTACTTTCTGGATGAAGGTAAGACTCACAATGGAGTTAAAATATATCTGCATATGTTACAACAATATATGTGGATCACACACAGCTACAATAAACTGCGCACACACACACACATATTACACTTTACAAAATAAAATTAAACTCTTTTTTTATTGAATTATTTACACACACACACACATTTAACCCACTGCAGCTTTCATACTAAATTTTGCATTGGTTTGGCTTTAATTTAATTTATTTATTATAATTAGTTTTTAAATTTTACACACTACTTTCGTTTTATTTTTGACTTGCTATACACTAAAACAAAAACCAAATGATTATTTAACATTTTATTTCAAGCTTTTGATATTTATTTTTATTACATTTTAAATTGCTTTAATTATATATTTTCAGTTTATTGGAACATTTTTAAAAATTGTTCATGTTAATATTTGAATATTAATTAAAGCTTTGATATATTTTCTGTATTGCTTATTGCTCACCAAAAATTTTAGATCTGCAATGCTCGACAGATGATGAAGAAGAGGACGAGGAGGACTTTCAGGAAGTGTCGGAGGATGAGAATAATGCTGCCAATATATTGGATCAGGGGGAGAGACTTAATGCGACCAACGATGGCATGGACTATATTGATCCCAAGAACATCAAGACCGAAGTGGATATAGAAGCACAACAGTTGGCAGGTGGGCTATATGTATATACTTGTATACTTACTTTATTTTGATTTGAATAATGTGCACAACTATATATAATGTAGCAGTAAAATCAGTTTTGAATATCGATTTTTCTTAATTTATGTAACTTTTGGACTATTTTCTCTGTGTGCTTGAAATTCTGTTTTCTACATGCTCTTGTATTTAACCATATATACAATACCATATAAATTTACGGTGAGATTATAGAGGAGCACTGCGACGAGGATGACAGCCAGCAGGCGGCTGAAGCTATGGTGCAGTTGAGTGGCGTTGGCTTTTACGCTCAACAGCAGCAAGGTTCATATTACCACCTAAACCCTATTGTAGTACCCACCTATATCCAATTCTCTAGACCTATTCTACTTGTTTTCTATTTCAATTTCTCTTTAAATTTGTATTTTTATGCCTAGTTGAAAAGCGCACGGCTTACTTAACTATAACAATCGTAACCTGATCTCTGTGACACTTGACCTTTGCTAATTGGTTTCTTAACTGTTTTTCCAGATGAGTCCATGGATGTTGATCCCAATTACGATCCGTCAGACTTTTTGGCTATGCACAAGCCGCGACAAAGCTTTGGCGAATCCTATAACGCCCAAAGCGCCTTCTCCGACTTTATGCCGCAGGCACAGGACGATAATGGACAATACAATCCACCAGAGGCCAGCACCAGTGCGGCAGCAGCGGCGGCTGCAGCGGCACAAACAGCAGCTGGCTCACAAGATGACGATATGCCCACCACAGGCAATGACAACGGCATGGGTATTGATGAAGATCTGGATATATCCGAGAGTGATGAGGAGGACAACAATGGTGGCGTGCGCATCAAGAAGGAGGTTTTCGACGATAGCGAACTGGAGTCCCATCATCACCAGCAGCAGCAGCAGCTGCAGTCGGCTCAACAGTCGCAAATCTATCTGTTGGATGCCTCTAATGAACCCATACAATCCGTTGATTATCAGCCACAATCTTCGGATTTCCAGCCCACGCAGGAACTGGAACAGCTTCAAGCCCAGCAGCCAATGATGCAATCTCAGCCCGATCAGCAGCAGCAACAACAACAACAACAACAACAGCAGCAGCAGGGAGAAAACGATTATGATTGGCTGACATTTTAATTGTAGTTAATGTTAATCAAGTGTTTAGTTAAGTCCACAAATTTAAATGTCTTATGATTATTTGCTTTATGATTGTCCACGACAACAATTCACATATATTTTCATTACTTTTCTATGCTTGTCAAACAATTTTCTACAAATTTTAAATTACTGTTACATTAAACTGTTATATTCAAGTACTATATAGTATATAAATAGAATTAAGATGAATCAAATTAAGTAAAATCACAAGTGATTGGTTCAATAGACTAGCTACTTAGTTGTGCTAAGTTATTTCTAGTTGAAGAGAAACGCATAAATGCAATCATTTGATGAAATTAAGTTGATTTTTGATAAAAAAAAAGTGAAATTACATTTGCTTACAATAAATCTTATATAGTTATTATATTGATAAGTGAACTATATCGAATGAAATTTCAGCATGGCACACTACGGAACACATATGTATTTGCAAGTAAACTGTAATCGGAGTAAAAAACAAAGTAGACATTTCAGTTCTAGGCATAAATAAAAAATATACTACATTCTTTTGCTTTCGAGTTGCAAATGGATTCCCCTAAAGATGCCACATATCCCATTGCAGTCAAGTATTGTGGCAACTGTTCCATGCCCATCGAGTACTGTGAGTATTATCCCGAGTACGACAAGTGCAAGGAATGGCTGGCCAAAAACTATCCCGAGGACTATAAGCAGCTGCAGCAACGCGAGGCTGAGCAAGGTGCCGAGGCCAATGAGGGCGAGAAGAAGCGCCAGAGACGTGGGGGCAAGGGAATGCTGCGTGTGAAGAAGGAAAGCTGTGATGATGATGCACCCAAGCGCATTCGACTTTCTTGTACCACGCGTGGCAAGAACAAACGAGTGACTATTGTGGCCGGCATGTCAGCATTCAAAATCGATCTGCGTGCTGCAGCTAAGTATTTTGGCAGCAAATTTGCCTGTGGTTCGTCGGTGACGAGCGATAATGATATTGTCATACAGGGCGATGTGAAGGATGCACTGTTCCAGGTAATACCCGACAAATGGGAGAATATCACCCGGGATGCCATTGAGGACTGTGGTGAGGGCAAGAGGACCCATCAAAATTAGTACCAACACGGAATTCAATTCCGATTTCAAATTAAGACAGCACAGCAGCACTAGGAATTTAATACAATACAGTATATAATAGCTTAGTGGTGTTACAGTAAACAATTAACTTGCATTTCACAGTCGTTGCTTCTTCCATATTGCTTGAGTGTGTGTGTGTGTGTGTGTTGAGGAGGAGTAAGAGGAGCAGGGATTTCGGGAGTTGCCTTGTCTATTTTAAGCGTGACTTGGTTTAGCAGACTTTTACAATAGCTTTAAATGGCCAGTGATCCGATCAATGTCAGCTGCCGCTGCGGGACCAACGGCCAGCACAGTCTTTGAATTTGGTTCGATCTGAGTGCGTCCAGCATCGCGTATGAGGCACGTGTTCAATTGATTCTTCTCGGCAGCCCGCTTGATGGTCAGCAATTCGGCCTCGCTCTCCACCCGCACTGCGATCTTGGCACAGCCGCAGTTCTCCCAGGCCCGCAGCAGACGGGGCGTGCGAGTGACGGCTCTTTGATATGCTCCAACCGCTCCATGGGAGCACTGGGCGGCGATTTTGCCTTTGCCCATTTTAAGATCGTTACGCACGACCAGCACCATTTTGAAATTGTCATTAAAGCCGCTATAGTTCTGTAATTAAAAGTAAAATACATGAGTGTATAGTTTTTATTTTGTTTGCCTTTGCTTTGATTTACTTTGTCGGCAACGGCGGCTGCGGCGCCCTCAGCCTCCTTTCCTCCCTCTGTGGAGGATGACGGTGTGTCGTCGATTTTTGCGCACGCTTCACCACGTTTTAATGCATATTTGTAGCCGACAAAAAATGATATCATCACAGCCAATCCATTTATGATTTGTGTGGTGTCCAACAGTTTATCACCCATGCTTCGTTTAATTTTAATTTATGTTTAAGTATATATAACAAATTTGTGAAATTCACCAAGAATGAATAAATGCATGCAGTGCACACTCCAGACGTGTATGAAATGGTTCTATTCAGCATGTGTTCGATCGAACGACTCTGGCTCATTTAGTTCGCTCGCTTGCCACAATGAATGAATAGTTCTAGCAATGGCTTCAAATGAACCGCAGTGTGCAACTCTAATGCATAATTTTTGCCGGCTGTCTTAAAAATAGTTACAAATTAATTATACATTATAATATGAATTTGTGGAAATAAATTAAATAAATTTCCGTTTAAGTGCAAGTGCAATTGTTTAGTTTATTATTAATATCTCTGGTAGCGGAGTTTTGGTATTTTTACAGTGCTGGTATTTAGGCGCTGCATATTCAGACTTAATATTATTTGCACTTCAGTTAAGTTTTCCTTACTAGGCAAAGAAATCGAAGAGTCAAGTATCGAAATTCCGATATGTTTATTTTTAGCATAACGTGTGATAACATGCGATCTGCTATTAATACTTGATTTTTTAAAATACTAAATAAACTTAATAAACAGTATTAAAAGTATTATTGAAACTAAAAAAGGCACTTCATTTATTTATATTAAATATATTGCGGGAAAAACTCACTTATAATTTAATTAAAATTATAAAATTAAATATATTTTCACTCAATTAAAATTGTGAACATTTTTTCTGACTAAATACTGGCGCGCAGTATTTAAAACTTATAAAAATACTGCAATATCGGAACTTGAGTATCGATACCCCATTACCATCCCTAATCGCTACTGACGTGTCGGTCGGACCAACGCTTCGTCTGTGCGGCGCTTTGCAACCTGTCATTTTTTGTCTTCGTGGAACAAACCCAACAAATTGTGTTTGCGAAAAAATTTGTATTTTGCCGTAAATAAGCTGAGGAAAAACAAAAAGGCGCAATCATGGGCTTGGCCAGTTTATTGCAAGTGGATGAAATGATGGGCGATTTCAATAGAATGAACAAGCGTCAGGTAAATTTCGCTTTACACAGCCGCCGACGTCGCCGCCTGCCCGTTGGTTATTTTTATTTGTACTAATTTGCAATTGCAATTGCACTTTTTAGTCACTATATCAAGTGCTGAGCTTTGCCATGATTGTCTCCTCGGCGCTGATGATCTGGAAGGGTCTGATGGTAGTCACCGGCAGTGAATCCCCAATTGTCGTGGTGCTCAGTGGCAGCATGGAACCGGCTTTTCATCGTGGTGATCTGTTGTTCCTCACCAACTACAAGGAGGAGCCAGTGCGTGTGGGCGAGATTGTGGTGTTTAAGGTGGAGGGACGCGATATACCCATTGTGCATCGTGTCATCAAGCTGCACGAGAAGTGAGTGAAACTCATACTACATTCTTACTAGAGCAACTATTAAACTCGTAAAATTACAGGGAAGACGGCTCTGTCAAGTTCCTGACCAAGGGCGACAACAACAATGTGGATGATCGAGGACTGTATGCGCCAGGACAGCTCTGGTTGACCAAAAAGGATATTGTGGGGCGTGCCAGAGGGTTCCTCCCCTATGTGGGCATTATAACAATTTTCATGAACGAATATCCGAAAGTTAAGGTGAGTTTACAAATTGCTTAATTACCCTTAAGAGAAACTAATTTAAATTTTATACTTTAATTTTAGTGGGCTATACTGTCGATTCTGGCAATATTCGTGCTGCTACATCGAGAATAGTTGAGAACCAAGTTAAATTTATAGTTACAATTTAAGTAGGATCTGCCAGGTGTGTTGCACAATCTCTCGAGCCTGTTTGCATTTCAGTTGATCTATCTACACACTTATATATCCAATATGATGTGCATTTTGTAATTTGTTTTTATAAAATACACACACACACACACGCATTAGGTTCAAGTTAAAAGAAAACGAAACGAAAAGAAAGTGCGGAGCTGAATTTCAATAAAAGAGAAAAGAATTTTTAAAACTCAGTTTTGTTTTTGTGCTTCAGTTGCGAGTTGTATTTTCCCGTTAAGAATTAGTTCGTTCAAGCTAAGGAACAAATTTAAGGAACGAACTAAACTGAACAAAATAAGACTGCTCAAAGAACCAGCTCAATAGCCGGTTAGTTCTCTCAAAAAAAAATTATCTACTAAACTGCTTCAATCAATTGAACTATGATGTTCAGCACTATTAGTGATGTAAATGAATCTGAATATATCGATAATGCAAAAATCGATACTTCGAGTTTAAATGTAATATTTTAATTTTATATTTACGGTGGTCATAAATTGGCCTTGTTTTTAGTTTTTTATTTGTAACAAATTCAGAAATTGATTGATTTCTTTTCTTTATTAAAAAAAAGAACTCTCAATAAAAATTTAAGCTTGTTTGCACAAAATTGTTTTTGATTTTTTTTTACATATTTCCTTAGTTAAAAAACTCGAAATGCATCACATACATTGACAAACAAAAAATAGAAATAAACAACAACGAAAATCTTGTCTTTTTGTACATCACTAGTTTTGTGTTTGCTTTACAAATTTGATTCGTAGGCCAACAAGTCGCTCTTGAGTTTAGCTCCCCAATGATATTTTATGGCGCCGCTTTTGGAAACAATGCGATGACAGGGTATCAGTATGGATACCTTGTTCCTGGCCACTGCACTGGCAACAGCACGAACTGCCTTGGGACGCTCCAACAGCTGAGAGAGTGCGGAATATGTGATTGTGCTGCCGGCTTTTAATTTCACCAGTTCTTGCCATACTGCCAACTGCAAGTCTGTGCCCATTACTGCCACATCAACGGCAGTGGCATTTTCCTGATCGCAAGACAAGTTTGCAAAGCATCTTTCAATTGCATCCGCATCCGGCACAAGTTCCACTTTGGGCCACCGTAGACTCATTTTGTTTAGTGCTTCAGTTTCGCCTTTATCCACGAAATTCATGAGGCAAACTGCGTCGCAGTTTTTGCCGCCTTTTGTAATTGTGGTTAGTCCAAGCAACATGCGACCAAACTTTGTGTCCACATAGCCATATTTAATGGTTTTTGGTGTTGCCTGCAGTGGCGTTAAGCAAATTGGTAAGTTTTTAGTTATCCACATAATTCTACGTTTCAACATTTAAAATATTTAGCTTATTCGCGATAGAGTGTGACCGTAGTTTGTTAAGGAAAATATAAGTAAATTGAATATATTGTTGGTATTTAATTGTGGCCACTCAAAAGCTGACTGCTCTGTAGTATAAGAGTTGATTGTAGAATCGATTCGTATATCGATAGCTTATGTTATCGACAAAATGCACTAGATTTAAAAATTTATGGAATTAAGCAAACTAGACGCTTAATTTATACTATATGTTTTTATACTATACATAAAGTAGAAAACTTGAAACAACCTTGAAGTTTATTTTTTTTTTTAAGTTTTGGTACGATTTATGTAGACGCAATTTATAATGTGGAATTAAAATCGTATCTATCACACATATGGAAACCGACTTTGATGAGGCCAGTTGATGAATTTTACTGGTTATTTTTTGACTTGTGCAAATTAGTCAAGATATCAAAAGCAAAAACCCAGCTACAAATCCTCATGAAAATTTAAATTTTTTTCTACGCATGTGATATAAAAGGCCCAACACACTGATATTGATCTTTTCGTTTTGATGTAATCCTCTAATTCATCAAAACCACATTGATATACGTAAGAGCTCCATTTCCGTGGCGTGTGATATTGAAAATAGTTTTCCATGATTAAAAAAAATGTTAGCTATATAAATAAAGTTCTCATGTTACAATTAAAATTCAACAATTTTTCAATAGATTTATTTATTTTCATCTGCTTTTCGTGTGTTGTGTTGTACAGTTATAATTATATTACAATTAGGACTAGATTAAATATATAGTACATATACATACATCAAGATTGAATACCAATTTGTTTGAACACAAAACACAATAGTCCGATAACTGAATCGCATACAGATTAGTTTTAGTTTTCTTTGTATATTCTTTGTTTCCATAAAAGTGATGGGCATACTGAATATTTTGTCTGCATGAAATCTTAAGCAAATCTTCAACTAACCTGCATTTGTTTCAGGACTCTTGCCAATAACTTTTGTTCTGTTTTATTGTATTTAGAAGGCATTGCTTAAATTAAAACAATAATAATACTAATACATATTACAATGACATTCACGATCAAGTTAATTATAGTAGTAGTAGTAGTAGTATTTTTTAATGGCGCTCTATTGCTTACGATTCTGCAGTTATCATAGCTTTTGTATGTAGATTTTGATTTAGTTTAACATGTTTTGCATTTGTATCTTGAATTTGAAAGTCGATTGTAGTCAGTAAGTAGTTAGTTTATAGTATAACCCTGAGTTTAGTTAATGCTAGTCTAGAATTCTAGCAGCCATCGACATCGGAAAGTATTAGTTTTATTTACAGCACCCGATGCTACACAGTTGCCTAGCATTTGATTTACGATTTGTACAAAATATATCAAAGAAATTATACATATGTATGTATATATGTTTGTTTTTTTTTTTTAAGTTTTTCAGTAATTGGCTACAAGTATGACGTAATAATTTATTATTTATTTTTTGCCCTTTTTTCTATTTATTTATCACAAACAAAATGCGGTCGACATTTGGCAATTTCACACAACAGCAATAATAATAATAAAATACATAACAACTAAATAAAAACAAACAGCAACAAAACAACTACAACAACAATACCGGCAGCAACAACAACAAAAACAAATGCTGCATATCAAACAACAACAGCAACAACAGTACAAATTGTTCAACTTTGTTTGGCTGCTGTTGTTGTTGTTGCTGCTGTTGCTGCATTTGTTGTTATTGTTGTTGGTGGCAATTCATTGCTGATCAGTTCAGAAGTCTTCAGCTCAGTTTGTTGTTGTTGTTGCTGTTGTTGCTGCTGCTGCTGTTGTTGTTGAGGCTGCTTTTCAGTTATCACGGGTGCGCTGTGCTGCGTTAGAATATCCGCCGGAATGAGACCCTCCTTGACACGTTTCTTTTGCTTCATCCGACGATTCTGAAACCATATTTTGACCTGTAAAATAAATGGATATAAATTAATTAGATTGAATTTGTTAGTTCAAGTTTTTTAAATATCAAGAGTTCTGTTTTAACAAGTCACTAAACATTATCGAAGTTCATTAAGCTTAAATTTTGTTTTTAGTCTCATTAAGGCTTCAGTTCGACGATAAGCTCCTCGTTTTTCTTGAATAATTGTTAAACTTCGTTTAAAATATTTCTTTAAGTTTGTTCTTATTTATCTCAAAAGACATAAGTATTCTGAAACAGAATTTCTGATAGTGTTTGACTATGTTAAATGTCTCGAAAACATGTGAATTTATTCTTTAGTTAAAATATATTTAAGTTACTGCTTAGAAAATACGAGTTTTCGAGGTCACGAGGTCTATTTATTTAACGTTTATGTTTTCAGCTATATCATCCCATTCAGCTTAGCTATTAAACACAATTATATTACTGTCTTTAAATATTTTATACTACACTAACTATAACTTTCAGCTGGTTTCTGAATTATAATATGAGTATTATATTATCTATTACAAATCTTGATTTCTATACTTTTCGTCTCTTTGATTAATTTTCATGGCGTTTATATTTTCAGAATTATTATCATTTTCGAATATTATCACTTTATTTAACTAGGATTTGAGTATTAAGCTCAGTTTAGAGCATATAAATCTTCTTGATTTATTTAAAACTGTTTATATTTTAGCTAGAGTCATAGGAAATATTTTTATATTGATCATAACAGCAGTTTAAGAGCCCTTAAACCAATGTAAATATTTATCTGTATCAGTCTACTTGCGAAAAAGATCTGTTTTCTCTTTATCATGAAAATATCCCAAACATCCACGGTTCCTAATACCATCTATTAGAAAAAACTTCAATTTTAGAAATGTTTAAAAAAAATTATAAGAGATATAATATATATGTATCTATTACTTTAACACTTGGAGTATCTTTTCTGTTTTGAGCTTTTGACCCACCTGCGTTTCGTTGAGCTGCAGCGTATTGGCGATTTCGATGCGACGGGCACGTGTCAAGTAGCGATTGAAGTGAAACTCCTTCTCCAGTTCGGTCAGCTGTTTGTTGGTGAAGTTGGTGCGACCCGAGTTGTTGGTGGAGGAGGTCAGGCTGCAGCTGTTCAGACCGGCAACGGAGCCAGCAGCAGCAACTCCATTGCCAGTGGTAAGACCGACGCCCAGACCGTTGGATGCACTGACCGCAGACGGATTGTTGGACAGCAGCAGGGGATTCTGGTGGGGCAAGACGGACGCAGAGCCGGCTATGTTGCCCGTGCGGCACATGTCGAGGTGACCATTGAGCTGGTAATCGTGCATGTTGCTGATGTTGGCAGGTAGTTTCGGTGCTAAAAGAAGAAGAGAGAAAGAGGGAGAGAGAAAGAGAGGGAGATGAGTAAAATTAAAATGAAAAGAAAAAGAAAGAATTGTCTTGGCATTTGTTGTGGTTTCATTTGCTTTGCTTGGCTGAGTGATCCCCTGGCGTTGATCTCTAGCTGTCGCAGCTAATCAGTGTGAGACATCCCAAGAGAGAGAGAGAGAAAAAGACCCTCATTCTCTCTCTTTCTAACCATAATCGTTGTGTGTTTTTCTTTTTCTTTTTTTTTTGACTTTTGCTCTTAGCGTGATTTTGCATTTTATTCATAATTTGACATGCGCCCCGTGGCTAAAGCCGACGATGATGAAAATGATCTCTACCTTTTTCCATAGAAGGATTTAATGTGCCTAATAGGCTTGTTTGAAAATATTGGGATTATCCTGACAGCGGGAATTGACTTTTTCGTTGTCAAAAAAAAGGCAAAAAATAAGAAAATCACAAACCAAACATCAACATATTTTGGTGGGTGGTAACAGAGTTATGACATATATAATATTTTGATTTTGTGGGTTTGACTTGTATTAGAAAACTTCTTTAGTTTTTCTGAGACGTGTCAGAAACTGTTGTCTTTTCCATGAAAGGTAGTGTATTCAAAAGGAATGAGTAGAAAATTGTTTTCTATTTAGCAGAAACATGTTTTCTAGGTTTTCTAGGATTTCTATAATAATTTTTTTAAACTAGGCGCTGGAATTTTTTGTACTTTGTCTGAGAAGAGGAAAAATTTATATATACTTTTTAGCTTGCTAATATTTGATTTAGCTAATTGAAACTTCCTTAGCAAGTAGCTATAAAAGACCATAAAAAGAACTAAATGTTAAGTTATAAAATTATGCTTCTTGGGTAAGTTTTCCGATATTGAAAAACCTTTTCACACAGTCATAAATCTAAATGTAGGTTTCTTTCGCATAAATCAATTAATAACAAGCATTAAGTGTTAATAACGACAGTTAAGTTAAAAGGTGCCGAAAAATAACTGAGTACAATCTTATTTAAAATACGTACTTGTTAAGATCGTATACGATTTTTAATTTTCCGGAGGTGATTGTAAAATTTTTGGTAGGTTTTGTGCTGAGTTTTTTTTGGGGATAATAAATCAAACTAAATGATATCATAAATAAATTGTGCCGTCCACACACCAAAGAGCACGCGAATGAATGATGAATTTATGACACCCACTGACTGTTTTAGGTAGCCAATTGGCATACAGATGGCAGCCACTGTGCCACAATTTGCACAGTAGCGCACAGTCCCCATGCAACATTGATAACGTGACGTAGCAACTGGAAAATTATAAGTCGAACTCAAGAAAAACAGCTATCGTAAAACACACACACATACATATAGATAGATATATAGATATATATATAGACAGGAGTGTCTAAGAAAACAAGCCCAAGGATTATAAGTTGGTGAGTGGCTTGAGCTACATTTGAATTTTCCAGGCAAACAAACGCATCGAACGCGTCTGAATGTCGCATTCCGCATTATCAATGCTCCGGCATTTGGGTAATGGTTATGGATATTGGTGTGGGTTACGGCTTGAGGTATGGGTATGGTTATGGGTATGGGTATGGTTATGGGTTTGGGTATGGGTATGAGTGTTACTCGTTGTGTGTGTGTTTGTGTGTGTGCTGCTCATGGAGCAACTGCAACTGCTGCTGGTGTCGCTCGGCATGTCAAACATGTCGCGGCCAGTTGGCGGCACTGTCGCCTTTAGCTGGCGTCCGCGTTGCCTTTATGTGTACGTACATACGTATGTACGTACGTTTGCCTTTGCGTTTGCGTCCGGCGCCAAACGATATCAACTTTGTAATATTAGTTTTAGAGAGCATTATCGGTGGATCGCTTCCACTTGAATGCATGCCCAGCTCGCTGACATGTCCGCATAAGTCTGTTAGCGTCTCCACCCGCCGGCCCAAATACACTGAGCAAAAACGTCAAGTATTTTCTGCATAAGAATTTTGTTCATAATTACTTGATTTTTGAAAAAACCAAAACTATCACACACAAGGTATTAAGCATTAAATATCCATTTTAGTTTCTCAAAAACATGCTTTGAATTCCGTGACTAAATCTTGAAGGCAGAAAGAATTTTAAATGAAACTAAAGAATAAATATGTAAAAAATTTTAAAAATTTATATTTTACTTCAAAATTAAATTGAAACTTGAACTTGAAATTAATGAGCTCTGTTTAAAAAACAAACTGCGGCTTCGTCTTAAAAAAAAAAAATATAGTCGATTGTTGGAAAATGTTTGAAAATTGACTGCAAGTTCGATTTCTGAGTTTTTGAAGTCGAACCAAAACAACAGTAATTTTTAGACAAGTTTTAAAACTGGCAAAACACAAATAAATTGAAACTATCGACTGCTAGTAAGTTCGATTTTAATCTAAAAAATATTAATTTATGTTTTAAATATATATATTTTGGGCAATATTCTAAAGTGAAGATTCTAAGCCAATAAGGTCACGAATTGCTAGGAACTGTTCCCAGACTGGGTTTTTATTTTGAATTCAGAAAATATGATGAATTTATTAAGGAAACTCACCAGATATGAATTTAGCACCTATATTAATACACCTTGGTAGTACATAGTTTCAAAATTTGAACGAACAGACCAGTTTTGTAGCTATTATCTATAGTTGTCGACTCTAGTCTATTAAATTTGCTGAGCAGTATTAAGCTTGATTTCTAGCTAATTTTTGTTAAGATTTAATACTAGTGAAGTACAAAACTCTAAGGATGTTTATGTGGACTACATTTTATATAAAATATCTTTCTTTTTAGACTTGCTTTTGCTTGTAATATACGAGCATATAATCTGTATTGTTTTCAATGTTAATGAAATACTATTTTGACACAGATATTGCGAGCTTTTTAAACCTGCTATTTATTATGAGATTTAAACTATATAGTCTATCCGCATTTTATGTATTTTATAATATGAAAATATGTTTTGAGCGACTTGTCTTTTATATGCAGATATCCTGTAAGATTATTTTCAACAGCAATCAAGCTAGGTACGAAACTACGACATATTTAAACCTACTTTTTCTCGGTGTATTGTTAGTAGTGTAGGAGAACTGTGCGGGTATACCTCTAGTTGTGTGTGTGTATTTTGGACTCACCCTGTGCACATGCACAAGGCCATTTCGCTGCTGACGATGTTTGCCCGGGGAAGTCGCGGTTTGCGGCGGGTGTTAAGCGCCAGGGCAGCGTGGCACCATGGCGCTTACTTAAATGACACTGCTGACAATCAATGTAAACAACAAGAACAGAAGTTGATGCAACGCCAGCACCGACACAAACACCAACCCAAACACCTACAACAACAACAGTAACAGCTGAGGGTTGCCATTGTGGATCGTGTTGCACGTGCAACAATCGTTTAGATGGCAACAAAGTTGAATGTAATATGATATCATTGCAACTAGAGTTAATTACAGTGGCTGCTTTAAAGCATTTCGATTTGTTGACTTTTGCATACATTGTACATACATATGTAAGTTGACTCAATTCTCGTGTGAAAAGAAAGTGAATGAAGCTTTCAAGTGTTACATAATCCCATAATCAATGTGGATTAGTTTTAAGCATTGATTTGTAAACAGTCTGTGTGTTAACTGATTATGAGTAGATAAAAACTATCGGTGAAAAGACACTTTGTTTTAGGAACTTTAGATAGTTACCTAAGGATATCATTGTAAAAGAAGGTAGAATTTAATTTTATATATATTCTTTTTGAAGCAGTTTTAGTAATATTGAGATCCCTTAATAAAACAATAATATTATATTTATAAATATTTGTATCATAAGCAGACAAAGCAACTATGTTATTTAGCTATGGTCATGTAGGGACTCACTTGGCTCACAGAACCCACACAGTTATTTCTCAGCACATATTACAGTTTGTATTTTAGATTACGAGCACAATTTGGTTATCATTATAGCTTTTAGCGTGGGAACTCTCGCTTATATAATTTATTAAACCACAAACATTTCAATAACTTAGCTTGCAGCATGATTGGACAATCTATCATATGCTAATTATTTCAATAGATCTGCTAGGAAACATATGAATTGGAAACTGAAATAAAGTCAAGTAAAATTACATTCATTTTTTGCATACTCAAAACTTGTGAGTCATCATCAATTGGCGGCCATTTTGATATTCGGGGTTTGATATTATCAATACTATGATATATAAAGGCGCCAGTAGCACTTTACACAGATCCCCCAGTCACTCTCCGGCAGTCTGGGGCATTATAGAGCGTACAGAGCAGTAGAGCAGTAGAGCTATAGCGCTATAGAGCTGTCGAGGCCGATGGCGATTAAGTGGGCAGACGAACGTACGTACACGAGCGTCCGATGAGGGTCGGTTGCCTGGTGTCTAGTGTCTGGTTGGGGCTCAGTTGATAATGTTGTTTAATTCGAGTGCAAATAGAAAATTATATTGCAATTAAAAGTAAATTGTTTTAATTGTTGCTTAAATACTAAAAGACAACAAATGGCATGTTGGCTATCCAACTTAATATGCCAACGGTCAGCCTAATCACAATCATAAATGCTGAGAGCCAACCTTTTCAATTTCATTTTGGAACGATCGGTTTTTCAAGTGACGAGTTGATTGATCACCTAGGTAGTTAAACGATTCAAAATAGCGTACGAACTAAGTACATATAATTTATTGGCCCGTCCGTCGCTTAAAATCATAATTGCAGTCGAGTTCAGCGACTAATTTGACATTCTGGCAATACAATATTTCGCAATATCCGCTGATAAGAAATTATTTGTCGAGTCAGCAGATGGTCAGATTGATATTTGTAGACAGCTGACCACTGGTCAAATAAGCAAAGGGTCAAACAAATAGAAAACTAATCCGAAACACAACAGAATTGTGTAACTCAGGGTTAACGACTAAGAAATGCCCTGGAAATTCATTAAACAACTGCAATGTTTTAATAGCTATCATAATGAAATTTTCAGTATTATTTTCTACTATATCTACGTATAAGTCTGCTAAGAATCAAGTTGCTAACTTAACATATGCGTTTGTAATGCTAATAAATGTAACTGTCTGCTTGCCCTACATTTTGCTTTTAGGGTATATGAATCGTGCTGAGTTGCAGGACTAATTGACTTATCTACTACCATTTAACCCCTTGGCCAGTGACAGTCTAACAGTCTGTGGGGGTGTCTCTATATAGTTTTGGGTTGGAAAATTGTTTCTCATTTGGTCATTTCAATACGCCGCTGACTTGACTAAAACTCAGCTAATCCAATCCATTTATGCTGTCAGTTTTATTGGCTGCCTGTCAACTTGAACTTTCCACGTGTCATGCCCTGCTGCAGTTTCTGGATGTTTTATTTTTTGGTAGAAACATGAAATGCATAATTCCAACTACATTCATTGTAATTTCCCTATAGCAATGTACATGTAGTACGAGCATATCAAAAACTTTTCATATTAATTGAAAGTTGTTTGCCTGTATAGACGTCCCGTGGCTTATTAGTCACGATGTGCAACATTTTGGACACACGTGAAAATTGTTTAACAATGAGTAAAGTTCCAAAACTCAAACAAAACCTTAACGGCAAAGACTTTCTTTTACATTTTTTTTTAGAAACATATATAAGCCTTTTAAATATCTTGTTGTCTGTCGCGCCGGAAGAAGTTAAAGATTTTTATCGTTTTCATTTGTTTGTCTTTTTGTCGAGTGTGTGTGTTGGTTTTTCCTTTTGGAAAATGACACAAAAACCAAAAATCTAAATTTAAATATTTACACTGATCCATAGATATGCACATATTTATTTTATAGAAGCGTTAATAGCAATATTTTAGCTACTGTTTCCGAAGATTACGGAAATTGAATTCCAGTAGCCTGAGAATTGGAACATTATTTGGTTTGGCATATAGATAAGCACTATGTGTGAGTGTGTATATATGATAATAATACTCGTATCATATTAGATAGAAATTTTGTCAAATGAAGTAAGCGTGTCTATTAAATTTAAACATGGATCCAAAGGCCAAAATGAAGAACAAGAACTAGAGGATTTAATTTTCAAATTTGTTAAAATGGAGATCGCTAAATTACAGCTTAAGAATTTGAACTTTCCTTTCACCATTTGCTAAAAATAATCTTAAATTTAATTTCAGAATATTGATTTAATATATTATTGCTTACGATTTTGAAACTAATTGATTGTTTTAAATGAATCATGCTTAGATATAAAATGAATCATCATACATATAGTTGTAATCCTTTCTATAAAGTATTCCATTTCATTCATTTCATCTTTGTGACGTTTCAGTTGAGTCATAAAGCTTATGCTACACTAATAGAAAACTTTGGAACTGTGATTCTATAGTCTAGCTACTGTATAGTGAAGGTGAGCTCGTAACTCTTTCGCTTGACAGTCCAAATCCAAGGCCAGAAATACTAAAGCTGTTCTAGTTTCTTGCACTGCATTTGTTTCACACAGTTAAGGTTTTTATTTTGTTTTCGTTTTGGATACATTTTGAGAAAACGCTTCGTTTATACAGGCTAAAAATGATTTATTATATTGAAATTATCTCATGTAAACAAGTCAAGCTGCCAGTATAGCTAATGCCACTTGTCGGCAGACTTCTCATTTCCCCCCGCACACCAGCCACAGTCCAAAGTCAGCAAAAATGTTGTTAATTTGTCTAATGAAAAATGCTTGAGTGTGGGGCGGGACATGGAGGACGGAGAGAAAAGGCATAAAGTCGGCCTATGGTAGAGAGTTTTTCCACATTGGCTAATATTGAAGGCCTTACATCCTACACACAACAGAACTGTCGCTCTCTTTATCTCTCTCTCTCTCTCTGTTTTTCTCTCTGTCTCTCTTTGTCTCTTCTATGTGTGTCTTTCTGCATTGCTGAATTTTCGCACGAAGATTGATGATGACATTAGCATCATTGTCGAAAATTTTAAAGCCCAGCAACAAAATTGCCAAAGGACATGAACAAGAAGAATAAAAAGTAAAGAAAAACAAAAACGATAAAGAAAATTTATATTTGACGCGCCAAAGATTTGATACCCTTGCTAATTTAAATCAAGATCGTTGCAATATTGTTATATATTGTAGGGCTATTTGCATGAAATTTGTTCGTTATTGAAAATAGTCAATAGTATAAAAATAGATTGCATGCAATTTTTATGGAATTATTTTATAACTTAAAAGTTTTCAAAGCTTTTGGACAAATATATTTTCGACTAAATGTTGCTAAGAGGAAGATAGTATTGATTATTCAAAGTTTTTAATGCTTTTGACATATATAATTTCGACGAATTGTTTCTTAGTTAGTTATATTACATAGTAAACTGCTTTAAATTAAATTTGCTAGTAAAAGAGTTGTGAGTGAATTCTATTGGGATTGCTGAATTAACAAATACAAAAGTTTTTTCATGCTACGCAATTCCGACGGGTTTTTCCTATGGCAGCTATACGATAAGTAATCTTCACAAAATTTTACCGATTGCTAGAGAATTGTTTCTAAAGTAATATGTTTAAATTTGTTAATTATGGTTTAGTAATTATATTGGATTATTCACATTCAAAACCAAGTTTGTTTAAGAAGTTATTGCAGAAAAAGGACTAAACTTTATTAAGTTAAGCTACAATCTATATAGATTTAGAATACATATGTACTATATCGTATGCAGTCTGCTGATTCTAATTTAATGGATAGCCAACTTGTCGACAAATGCAATATACCCTTGCTAAGGCATAAAAAATACGAAGCGACTTGAATTTGTGTCGTCTTCAACTTCATTTTACGTTTTAGTCGCAAAATGTTTTTCAAATTTGTTTTTGTTGACATTTTAATTTGCAAATACTTACAGACAGCCTACACATATATAGGTATGTATATATATTAGAGTGTGTGTTGTGAATCAATTTTCGTCGTATGCCAAAAGCGCACACGAATAGGGCATTAATTGAATTAAATCGTCAAAAGACGTTGACGCTGGCTAAAGAAGCGGGCGGAGCGTTGTGTCAAGTGGATTTCAATTTGGAGCACTGAAAGTGTTGACTGTCAGCCATTGGCACGCACACACACACACAAGTACTTATATAGACATATATATATATATAAATAAATATATATAAAAATACATTACTATATATACATATATGTATAATGTAGTACATGTTATATACTTGTCAACCCACATTTGCCATTGGCAGCCATTTTTTCTTGGCTTTTATCGAACACCCTTATTTCTATGTAGTGCTAGAATTCTTTTGGGTTGTGGCAAAAACAGACATGTATATATATACGACTCACAAAAAGGGAAACTATGGGCATCTACTATGTTGTGCGTGACAATGTGCGTGTGTGTGTGTGTATCTGTGTGTATGCCTCTGCATTTTCGTTGGTGATCCGTCATGTTGTCAGAATGTATTATTCGAATTAAGATTTTACTTTTTTTTTTCTGCCATTGAATTGAATTAACACACAACACACACACACACACATGCAAGCAGCTGTGCCTTACTAACACACACACACACATACAGTTATAACTGTCTGTTAACTTTAACTAGCCAATTCTCTAATATAAATAGAAATCGAATATAGCATTTTTCCGGCGAAATTTGTCAGAGTTTGTATAAAAATACATTTCTATATGTTTAATCTAAAATATTTACCATTATCTGGCAACTAGCAAGTACAAGTGGTTGTGGTAATTATCATTATGCGACTACTCAGAGACGATTGCAAATCTATTGAAAACCTCATTGAAAGCTAATGTCATAATATATTGTGGCAAGCAACTAGACGTGCTGCCAAGTGTATTTATAAGTGGATTTTTAATGGTAACGGATTACCAATTCAACTAGAAATATATTTCATTAATCGGGTAATCCTTTGTAGTATGTAAAACTTATACTAGGGTAATCCCAATTTGTCACTATAATGATTTCAATGGATAATCTATGTATCTTATATAATATCCCAAAGACTTCACAGCTACAACATCTGCCTTATGAATTATTTCAATATTTTGTGAGGTACTGTAAACCTAGCAGTACCTTACTAAATGTTGCTAATACTTAGATCGATCTTTTCCAAATGTAAATCTGTGTTGTCTAACTAAGACAATCGAGTGCCATTCAGTTAAGACCATAATACAGCTGGCCCAACACCTTCAGATAGATCCATCAAGTAGCAACGATCCGAATTGTGAATCAAGTGGAGCGTGTCGCAACCCAAGTTGAAGTTCAAGCGTATAGCCCTAATACCAGAGGCCACTAGAATGTCCACTTTAAAGCCCACTGGCGTCAAGCGGTGTCCATTGTTGTTATCAAAATGGGAAGTCGGATTTCGGCGGGGGCAGGTGGAGTTGTATGTACTGGGCATTACCTAGTGCTATGACTATGAGTACGAAACGGATCATGGTGACATTTGTGTAATGCGTTCGATATCGCCATTTCACAATTGATATAAATAAAATCAAACAAGTGTACACAACGCTACAGAGTCCTGACTAACAAATACTCTGTAGAAAAGTTGGAAAAGTCGTGTAAAGCTAAGACTATTATTTGCATCAAGATTAGCAGTAATTGCAGTTAACAAATCATGATATTATTACATAAATATATAATGATCTGCTGAAGCAACTATATACATTTGTACAATATCGTGTTTACAGGGTATGGCAACAAACAATGATAAAATCCAAACAAAGAAACTTCAAATTGACAGCTTTCGTTTAACTTTTATCTGCTGAAACCGTTTGCTGCCGTTCGGCACAACACATACACCGCACTCACACACCCCCCCTCGCCCAATAGGTTAGAGGGTGCTATGAATGCTTTGGGAATTTCGGAGCTTGAGCATGAAATCACCTTCACATGTTTGGCGCGCCTAGCGAGAGACAATTGTCGAGCTATACGGGAACTGGAGGAGACATGTCCAATGGTTTCGATGGCGGCTTCTTTGATTTGCAGATCATTGGCTAAATGCGTGTGTGCTTTTTGGAGAGCCATACACACCATACACCACACATTATAGACCAAAGAGGGCCGCAACTATTTGTAGAGTTGGTCTATTGTTCTTGCTGCACTACATACATATATCGAACCAGTTTCTCTCAGTGTACTATTGTCTTTGAGCGCAAATAATCAAAATTGTGAGCAGCTTTAATTGTTAGTCGACTACTGTTTGTTACCTCAAATGATTCATTATGCGAGTTACTGAAAGTGTTTTGTTATTTTTCTTTGATTTGTCAGGTTTGCTGGACTTACATCGAAATGCCATTTGGGTATTTATGTACATATGTTTGTAATATATTTAAATGTATGATATTTGAAATAACAAAGCCCAGTGGCAATACAATTAATGTATGAGTAACAAGTTCAAAGGGATATCACATTTTGACAGAGTTTATAAATTGGGATTAGATTTTTAATCTAAATATATATTGAATTTGTTGTTATTTTACTTTATTCGTTGAAGTATTGTGTCATCTACGAAATACTTCGACAATTTTTAATAGATTTTGCATGAGATTATCAGCAAGTAGTTCACTTCTTTGTAATTTTTTCTGAACTTAGAATAATTTAGCCCAAAACAGAGGGATTGAATCAGGTTTAGTTTAGTGATTCGAGCCACTTAATTCAATATCCAATTATTTCTAAATGTTTATTTAGCATATTCTTTACACAATTACACGTATTAACGATAATCTGCGTCACGGTTCTTGAAACTACAAACGCATTTGCTGTTGGATATAATTGAGCTAAATTATTTTCTTTAGCTTCGAATTATTCATCCATTTTACTAGCATTTTATGTTTGTAGTTTATACGGTTATTGCTGAAGACAATGTTTCCAGCGGAATCTAACAAGTTTAGAGCACTCTACCAAAACGCATTCCAGTCAGACAAAGTCTCTACTGCTAGTCTAAAATAGTATATCAATTTGTATACAACGAACTGAATGACAGTTCTGTGCAACATTTGTACTATAACATATATCTAAATTAATTAGGCGTGTGGAGTACATGAGGTCGTGTCTTATCAGTCTTCTATCGATATTTATAAATACACACAAATATGAACATATACATATACTTATGTATATGCCTATATACTATATAAATATATGAGTAGCATGATTTTGTGCAATTTTGTTAAGCAGATATTGAAGCGTGTTTTATCGGGGTATCGTAACTAGATACTTATATAATTTAGTAAATTATATACTTGAAAAGTATTAAAGGCAGTCGGGCAGACGCCACTGTCAGTCTTTCAGTATCACTACTCCAGGCAGAAAGGAAGGAACTTTATGCGAATGCAAACAAGAGATAAGATATCCTCGTTGTTGGCGCAATGCTTGCACGAAATGTCCAGAAAGGCAAACATTCAGTGGCCAAAATCAACTGAAAGTAGTGCCATGGTATGACTGACTTTTTTTTGGGTAATATTACATAATAAGACGAGCACACCCTTGAGTATCCTTTAATGCTGACAGCGGGTGGGTGAGGAACAGTATCACAAGCAGGAGCAGGAGCAGGAGCATTCTTCTTCAAGGGCGAGCCGCCCTGTTGCGGATTTCCAGTTTTGTTTTCAGTTGATTTTTTTGGACTGTCACGCAGTCCGCTAATGCGCTTCTCATGTTGTTATGATCTCCAAAAGTTTATATGAGCACTGACATTTGAGGTGTGTAAAGTGTCACAGACAAGTTCACTGGAAAAGAGAGTAGGGCTTACGGATGCCGATACTGATAGTTAAGTGGTAATTAATGTAAGTACCGCGGCATTTATCAGTTTACAAATCGATTTCAATCTAACGAGAAGAAATCTCCGTTGCAGCAAGTTGTAGGTGCATACTTGACCCCTAAACCCGTAACCCCTTAACCCCTTTTTCCAGCAGCAAAGAAATTTAATAACATGCTTTCAAAAATGTTAGCTCAACGCGCGCGAGCGAACAAAATTTGTCACGACACATGCCGCGTATTTTTCGAAGGTTTTTTGGTTTTTGGTTTTGGCCCTTTTCGGTTTTTTTTTTTCGTATGATCCAACTAGCCATTGTGACGTACGGTGACAGACAGGCGGGCGGGTCTCCGTTGCTGTCTGTCTCAGTTTGGTTCGGTTCGGCTCGGTACGGTTCTGGCCAAGCGTTTGATCTTATCTCAAATTCCTGGTGGTCACTTTTCTATCCACAATATCATTTCGTTTAAATAGTCTGCCTTTTTTTCCCTTTTGTTTTTTGGTTATGCCCGGCTCTTGATAGTTTTTTTCTTTCTCTCGGTTTTGTTTTGTTTTGAAATGCACGTAATTAATTCATTTCACTGTGGCACATTCGCTGCTGCGTCGCGTGTTGGTGTCAAGAAATATCAAAACATCACATCAAATAAATGTTGAATACGCCAAGCGAAATGCCCAACCTGGTCTGGTATGCTCTTGTCCCCCCTCGTCTCTCTATCTCCTAACACCTTTCGCTACTACACACTGAAATTGTTTTTTTTTTTTTTTTTGGCCCAAAGTTAGTTAGCAGTCCCAACTGAACCGACAGTTATGTTAATTTTCGTGTTAGGTTTCATTTTCGTTCACTACTTTGAGTTCTATTCATATTTCATATTATTTCATTTGGCATAGTTTGCGTGCCTAGTGTCTTTTCCCCCTTACTCCCTTCTAAGGGGAAATGCTGCGACAAAGTGGTAGATCGTTTAAAAAACAATAAAACACGAACCGAACCCAACACTACTACTACTACTGCTACTACTACTGCTACTACTAGATGGGACTCTAAACGAGGCACGACATTTGAAACGACTCGGAATACAAGTATTAATTAAATTGTTATACCACAAGACGTTGGACAGTTTTCAATTATGGTTGCCCATAAAAAAAGGCCAATAAACGTTAACAAATATTGTGTAGAGTACGATGATTTAGGGCTATACGAGTAGACGATAAGTGCACTCATAAAATGGGTGACAAAACTCTCAATCAATGTGTTTTCATCACGGGGCGGGGCATAGAAATGTAAGCACTTATATCTTAATAGCCAGAATGAGGGCTTTGTTAGCATTAGTTGGCTCTTTGGTATATTTATGACTACACTTTATACTGTTTCTCTATTTAAGTCTAGTTTTATGCAAATGCTCTATTAAAACGTCTACGAATATTTTAAATAATATTTAAATTATGCGGCAAAAAAAGTTAGTGGAAATAATAATGATATTGAAATAGGGCATTAATATAGTAAATAGTGATCCCTTGAACGCGGTTAACAATTTAGAGACGAAAGTACAAATTCATCTTCCAATATTTCTGATATTAATTTCATATTTTAAAATTTTTCTTTAAGTACTATAAGCATTTCTACACAATAGAAACAATGCCACCAATGTGGTATGCATCAAAATATTAAGAATTTATTTGTCTATATTTTGTTTTATCAAAAATTTCACTGCAACTTTTTTAACAAAATCTACACATGAAAGTAACCAAAAGAAAACTTTTGATGCAATTTTTGGATATTGTAATAATCATTATATTGATATTACTTGCTTAAAATGCATTTTCGTTGCCTTTCGAATAAAAATATGTAAAGTATATGATATTAATTTTACAGTGTATATTTGCTAGACTTTTGATTTTAAACAAAACTTGGCAGATCAATGTCTCATTTAAGTATTTAAGCATTTTTTACTTCAAAACCTACTTGATAATCAAATATAATACATTTTTAGAAATACGTGCAAACTTTCTATGAAATTTACATACATATATAGTATAAAGTATAGTAATATACATATATAGTATGTCTTAAGTAGGCATGGAACTTTTAAAATCTGTAAAAAGTTGAACAGTTACATATTGGGTGAAAAACAAAATGTGAAACTGATATACTCGAAATCATTTCTCATGTTACTTATCGCGCTAATACTGATTTGTATCTCTAATTTGTGCTCTATGTCTAGTGCCAATTTGCTGTCTATATGTTTGTCACGGGCAAATCCCTTGCAAAAATTTCAATTAATCTTATTAGCTTTTCTTTCCTTTTTATATGGCGCACGCAGCGGGAGAAGTTTTTCATTTTGAAGCCGTCACGTTTTTCTTCGACAATCTGGTCTGGTTATTGAAAAATGCTGATTAACACATTAGAGCAGATTGAATTGAATGCAGTGAATATGAGTGTGAGTATGAGTACCCGTATGCAGGTATTTTAGACATGAGCTTCTGCTGTGCGTGAATGCCAATATGTCGAATGCTACCATTTATAACCATGATTGCTGATTATGCTGTTTCCCTGGCTAAAAAATGGATGACATGACAGATGGAGTGGAGCACTGAGACACAGCCAGAACCAGAGTCAGTACCAGAGACCGTAGACTGTCTCAGTTGGTGATTGTCCCCCTCTCTTTCAGTCTGCACCAGCAGCAGATCTTATGGTGGTTGGACTCTCAGTGACAGTTCGGTTGCAGTGGAGCTCAAACAAGAACTCTTATTTAAATAATCATTTTTTCTGACAGCCAACTTGACTTCCAGATCGGCATCCAGCATACAGCATCCATCCACAAACATAACAACAACAGCAGCAACTGCAATGCGAGTAGGTTTACATTTCATTCTTTAAGCAAACTGCATTTCTTTCATACTACTTATTTCATTATTACGATATATCTTTTTTCTTTTTGTTTTTCATTCTCTTTTCTTTGGACTCGGGCATGCTTTAATTGTTTGTTTGACTTGTGGTCGAGAGACGTTTAAGCGCCCGGTTCGTATTCGGCTTTGGGTTCGAACATCGAATGGACCCAGTAATGTTCCCGTTCCCGTTCTCATTTCAGTTCCACTTGCACACGTCATTGTCATGATCATCGTCATCGTCATCGTGATCATGAGCTTTGGGTGCGGCGCGTGCAGAGATCTTTGGGCGTCGTTTAATTGAAAACGATGCATGTAAATGACACTTTTCAGCATTAATAAGCAAATATTTGTATGATTATTGGTGTAGCCAGGGGATTACGTTATTCATGCTGTAAGTGGTAGAAGCCCTGAGATGCTTTATATCTGATTCAAGTCGTGATCAGAACCGATGCTGTCTGTTCTTTCTTTGCCTGTGTGATGGCAACAGGTAAAGTGCTTTAACTAGTTTCTGGAAGTCAAATAAGCCTGTCACATTAAATTGGCCAACAGGTTCAGAGAACAAAGAATCAACAGCATGTTTAGCAAGTGAAGAACTGATGTAGCAAATGTCATGAAGATGATTTCTTTTAGAACTAGCTTAATAATAGAAAATGCTTGAAAACAGATAAACCTTAGGCTTATCTTAGTTTTGAGTCCAGAAGTAAAAGGAACTAAAATGTGTGTTTTTAGTGTTTAAAATATTATTTAAGATCCAAAAAATGTTTAGCATATGAGTCGATTCTTATCTGGTCTAAGAAAGTTTTTTAGATGCTTTTTATTTCGTTGTTTAGCTTGGTATTTAGATTTTTAAAATGTCAAAATTAAAGACCACCATTCTTAGGAATTATTCTTTTTAGCTTTTCTATGAATTGCTTTACATCACCTTTAAAAATTTGCTTAAAATATGACTCGTGCTTCTTTGTATTAAATATACAATTAATATTTTTATTGCCGTGAGTGAGGCAAACCATTTATCATGATATTTCAGTTTATCATCGTTGCGTATTTTCTTAGCTGGCTAATTCCAAGATACAAAACTTCTCAACGCACTGACAAGTGACAACCTGACTGACTGCACAGCATTGACAAAATTATCTGAAATATGCAAGAAATATGCCAAAAGTCAGGGGGGAAACGGCTGAATCGACTGAAACGGTTGAAATGGCAACAAATTATGAGAGAGAGAACCGAGCCAAACCATACCAAACCGAACCGAACGGAACGGAACGGCAGGCGAAATCTTTGGCATTTGAAGAGACATTCTTATTTTTAGGTGACATGCCCTCGGTTGGACGTCTGACGCACTTGGGTTGTTCGTATATCTGGACTGTCAATCAGTTTTGAAAGTCATCGTTTCTTTTATGATTTGCCTTTACTTTAGCTCTTTCTGTTTTCTTCTTAGTTTACTGATTTTGAATATTATTATTTTGTATGTTTTTTTTTTTTTTTTTTTTATAACTCTTTTCGCGTTATAAACATAAATATATACTAATACTATGTTGTCCAACTGGTTTAATATATTCATTTTTGTAAGCTGTGATCTATGGTTGAGAGCGTTTAAAGTGACTTTGCTTAATGGTCTTATGTGATCATAAAAATGGCAAAACTATTTGATAATTGCCTCCAACATTTCTCACATAGAAGTAGATATGGATTGGATGATATAAGTTTTACAATATATTACGTATAAATTTGAATAAGGTATCGATATGATTAATGGTTGAATGCATATCAGAGCTTGTTTAATTTGAGAAAAGTTTAATAATATAGAGAGATAAAAAAAAAAAGAGTTTTGGAATAAAATTTAAATCAGTTTTTCATACATGAATTATATATCCCAACAATCATAACTTTCTACACAACAGCCAGTATTGCAAATGAAGTAGGTTATTCATAACACTTGAATATAGTCTCCGAACAGTGTTGGTAAACTTACCTTGTGGCTTGGGAACATTTCGTTTGAGCTGCATCCATTTGTAGGTTGGAATGCTGGTCGCGTGATTTGGCGATTTTGATTGTGAGCTCGTTGGATGCGTCGAGCTGTTGCCAGCGGATGCAGACGCTGTAGAGGATGAGGTGGAGCTGCCAGGTGAGGTGACGCCACCACCACGTTGGTTACGGGTCATGCTCAGGCAATTGCTTGAACCGTTGGGTGATAATGTCTGCTGTGGCACCACCTGATTGCTGGTTGCCTGTTGTTGCTGCTGTTGATGCTGCTGCTGGTGTTGGTGTTGCTGTTGTGCGTGTTGCTGTGCGCTGGTAGTCAAACTTGCCAAATGTCCATGACTCAGTGTGTGATGCAAATGTGCATGTGGATAGTCCATGGCAATGCCTGCATCCAATGGATAACCACCAGTCATATGCTGATGATGATGCCACATTTGCTGTGTCGATTGCTGCTGTCCAACAGCCATTTGCAACATGGGATCCTGATCCTCTAGCAGCAGACCGGGTGGTGGTGCTGCTGCTGCTGCATATCCTGCGTGCAACACCGCTGCATATTTCTCCTCCATTTGGGCGCCATAGCCCAGTGGTTGCGTCTGCGCCTGTTGTGCCACACCAGGGGAATACAGGCAGTCCAGATTGGTGTACATCATGCCATTCTCAGAGCTGATGATGGGCGCATGCGCATCCATTGTCACTTGCTGTTGCTGCTGTTGTTGCTGCTGCTGTTGCTGTTGTTGGGTGGCATTGGCTGCTGTGACTGGTGAGTTGTTGGCGGGTGGCGGTATTGTTGCCACCGCTGCTGTGGCATAGTACGAGTGCACCGAATCACTTTCATAATAGGAATCGGCGGGCGAGTGACTGCTGGGATGCAATGGAGTACTGTTTGCAGCTGCACCACCGCTTGCTGTGGTGGTTATGCCATACTCCGCGGCACTGGGACTGAACAGATGCGAATGCGGATAGAGTTGATGTTGCTGTTGCTGCTGCTGCTGTTGTTGCTGCTGCTGTTGCTGGGCAAGTGGATGTTGCAGCTGGTGTTGTGCCGGTGGCGGTGTAAGTTGCTGCTGCTGTTGATAGTAGTTCGGCGAGTTGCTGTCGTAGCCATTGTAGGTCAGTTGTTGCTGGTGTTGCTGCTGCAGTTGTTGCTGTTGTTGCTGCTGCTGGTGTTGCTGCTGCTGCTGGTGCTGTTGTTGCTGCTGCTGAAGATGGTGGGTCGGTGAGGGAAAGTAGTTGCTGCCATAGCCATCATAGGCCGTGGCAGTGGCATGTGGATGATGATGCGGATGGTTGCCGTACATGCTGCTAACGTCCATCATATTGTATGCCAAACTGCACTCAAAAAATTTAATTGCCTAAAACAAGTGAAGAATTGCCTAAAATTCAATATTTTTCATTTAGAATTTATGATACTGCCCAAAATAAATCGAATAATTTAAATTTAACAATGATTATATAAAATTCGTTTTACTTTTAGATAAAATTAATATATTGCTATTGTTTTTGTTACTCTAAAATAAAAATAAAGTAAGTAAATGTATTTTAGGCAATATTCACATATTATTTACTGCTTTAGGCAATATAATTTTATTGTATTTAGAAACACTAACTAACTTTTTTGCAAAACAAGTAATTTGAGACAATGCTTCACCCAGCAAGGTGGGGTTTTCTATTGGTTTTTCTTTTGATTAGAACACGCGATTAATTTTTGAACTCTTCGAACACTCTTCTTTGGCACACTGACACAAACAGTTATACAATCAAGAAACACGCCATTACAGTGCAAGTAACAGTATTCGGATTCAATTTCAGTTTACAGTTCCGACGGAAACTGCTTCACAAACGCGACGACTAACGAACTTCGTGCTGCCTGCGCGCTAACCAAGTCGTGACTGATTGCTGGACGGGGCAGCCAACCCAAGGCGACTACAGCAGGCAGCAGACGGCAGACAGCAGGCCACGCCCAGCACAAGCAACAACGCTTGTCTCGCTCGCACCAGTTGCCTGTAAAGCGTGCGTGTATGCCTGCACTAACGCTGGCTCTCTTGCACTTTGGTTGAGGCATAGGGCAAGAGCTCTTATCAGTGGGCCCCGGTACGGGGGTTAGTCATTACCGGTTTTGGCAGTTTTGCTGTTTTTTGCTTTTTGTTATTTAGTGTTTTAGCCGGTCGGTCCCTGGGCAAATGCTGATATTAGAGTTACGCCCATGTTCATGTCTTATTTAACTGGAAACTACAGAGTGTACATATAGATATATGCATGCATGTGTGTGTGCTCTGTTGTTCTGTTTTTTTGATACTTTTGGCACGTTTTGTTATTCTTGCGTTTTTCGCACCTACACGAATTCCCAACTGAATTGACAGTTGCAGGTACTGTGAGTACTGTCCAAAATTGGGCACTGAAGCTCTTTGGCTCTGAACGGGATACGGGATGTACCCACTGTGCAGCTGTCAATCGTCAGCGTCATATTCACATATGACAGCCCATCTAGTATGTATGTGTCTTTGTATGGTTGCTGCGGAATTTAAATCGCCGTCGTTTGACTCCGAATCGAAGTCGGAGTCTGACTCAGTGGGATGCAATTCGTAGGCGCCCCCTACGAGTCTGTCACACTGTCCAGATATCCAGATAGAGATACAACATTGAGATATCTTTATGCCCCGAACCGGCATTGCACCTTTCACGCACAATGCATCATCTTTGGCTGTCTGTCTGTCTGTGTGTCTGATTGTCGCACTGTTGGACTGTCTGTCTGTTTGTCAGTCCTTCAGTCTGGAAAACTTTTGTGTTTATTTCTTATTTATTTTTTGTTTTTGGTTTTCTGTACAAGTTGATTGACATTTTCACAACTTTTTGTCGTGTACTCGTAGTTGGTGGTTTTACTGGCCGTGCCCAAAACCCAATCCCAATCCCATTCCATTTCCATTCGCATTCCCATTCCCAACTACTCGTCCTTTTGGGTCTTTGCCCAGCACTCCAAGGTGATTTGTTATATTTTCGGACAGCAGCAATTAATACTAACAGGATGTGTGTGTTTTTGTTCTTCAGCTTCCAAGTGATCCCATTGCCCACCTTCATATATATGTACCTATGTACATATGTATTCCATATATCAGGACGAGTTTATTATGTTATCTGCATTTCGTGTTACTTTCGAAAAAGTTTGTAAAATCATCTATATATCTCTGAAATACATGTCTATGTACGCATCTAGTATTTATATTCGCAAAAATAACAATAGAAAAATAGCCTAGGTTTAATAGCTATTGCTTGAATGGGATACTGACATTATGTGCACTTAATAATAATCATACTTAGATATGAGCAAATATATGTGTGTCACACAGGCATAATTAATTGATAATATTACCCTAATATCGACTACGTATGCAAAGCAATTAATTCACATAAATCAATAAAATAATAATTAGAATAATAACAAGTGGTTAAGTAGTCTCTTATTAATTCTTTAGATTGCATACTGAATATAATGTATAATTTATTTACTGAAAATGATAATTCCTTAAGCAAATGTATATCAATTTGCATATAGAGCAAATATATAAAAACTCGTATTTTTTTAAGAATTAAAAGAAGACTAAGACTAACCCTAGAAATTAATAATTTTTATAAAATAACTTAAACACCATAAAATCGTCTATTTTTCATAAAGTACTAATATTGGAAATTATGTTATACCTATAGGTAAAATTAAAAAATTTTTTAGTTCTTAATTTAACATATTACCTTAGGAATCCTTTCTGTCTCCATAATGGTATAGTAATGTTTGTTTAGAAAAGTAATATTTTGAAGAATTTTTATATTTTCACTTATATTTTTAAATTGATCTATACAAAACATTATATTTTTCTCTTAAGAGTGGATACTAGATAGTTCGGCGACAAAAAAATCTTAAACATACACTGCAGATATTTATTTTAAAATCACACAGAAGTAAAATATATTTTTCAAATATTATCAATGAGCTCTTTTATAGATTTAAAAATTTTAGACTTAAAATAAGATTTATGTTCAAATTAGTAAATTGTTTTAATCCAATTTATAAATACAAAATTATATATATATGTACATATTTAAGTTCATTATTTTATTCTTAAAATTGTTCTAAAAAAATGTAATATATAATTATATTATTATTATTATAGTTGTGCCAAGGGACCTTTTTCAAGATAAGTTAGTGAATAGTTAGTGTCTTTATGGAAGCAAACAAATAATTTGTAGATTTTTGGATCCTAAAAAGAAATTGTTGGACTTTAATCAAATATTTCAGCTTAGATGTTTCATATAAAAGCTAAGCTTTTCCTAATATCCTCCAAAAACAAACAACAATACAGAAATAAATAGTTGAGGATTCCTAGCCGTATAATATCCTCTTACTGTCACATTTAACGAATATAAATCTACAAAGTTTAACATATATTCTTTAAAAAGGCAAACAGGTTTCGCATCCTAAAATGTATGTTGATATTGTCTTAATGTTGTGTCTAGAAGTCTGATGACATTGACATCCCCAAGTGTCAAAGTAACTGAGCTATTCGTCAAAAACAAAGATGTTTTCCAAAGTTAATATGCCTGGTTTTTCCCTAATCATCATGAGCGAATGGGGAGTTGTATAAAAGAAGTATATCCTACTGAATGGCTAAATATAGAGAAAGTAGTCCCCTTGCACAAAAACAAATAAATTATGTTTACTTAAACATGGAAGAATAGTTATAGCAAGAGTTGATGTTAGCGATCTGTACACCAATGGAAATGTGAATTGTATACTAAAGATCAGCCAACTTAAATTGGCTCCATCCGAATCCAAATTTTCAGGTTGCAGATTTGTATCTCTCAAATTTGTAAGTTTATTAAAAATAAATTGTACTTATTGGGTCTATACCCTTGCCACTTGGTATTAAAACTAAAACTAAATTCCTTTTTTAGGAAACCATTCCAAGCTAACTTAACTATAACACCTGTTCCCAAGATTTTAAACTAATAGTAGGTATCCCAATATGTTCTTGTTAGTTCATCGGTGACCAATAAATTATATAAATAACTGTGTGAGTTTGATGAGCCACTAGAGCCACTTTGCTTCCATCGCTGCTTTAAACAGCTGATTACATATGCAGAGTGGAATGAGGGCACCTATTCTAGTCACAGGTAAGTTAAGACATCATTAATGTCTGTAAGTGCTATTGGGGCCGTCGGAAGTATGACATATGGATTTGATTGCTACTTAAGAAGGCGTCAATGGACAGACGTCGATCGACTGAATTGTCGTCTAAACTAATTACAATTGTAGCAACAACAACAACAGCTGAAAAGAATAGACCAGAGTTGACGCCAGTAGTTGGGGACGCCAGTAGAGCTGTAAGTCGACTTTCAAAGTTGTTGTAAGTTGCCCCCACAACTCTACCAAAGTAAAAACGGCAGCTGGCCATGTGCGAACGGCAGTTGGATTGGGTTGGGAAGGGAATGGGAGTGGAGGGGAGGGGTACGTGACGAGTAACGGTAACAGGCGTAATTGGCGCTGCACAAATTGATGGATTGCTTGGCGCCGACTGTCACAGCTCCCAGTCCACGTTCATGTCCATGTCCAAGTCGATGTCCAAACCATTCGGCGGTCTTTTTTGTACTTTTTCTCTGTAATATGATTATTATATTATTTTTTGGTAAATCGATATTTGTGCCATTTTTTTGTTGTTGTGTGCAGCTTTTGACTTTTGTTGATTCTTTTCAATTCTGTAATGATTAATTAATTGTACATACTTATCAGATTCTACAGTTAATTGTTGCTTCTTGCCTGTTGCATTTGACAAAACGGCGCAGACGAAACCGGAGACACAGACGGACGAACACGACAATTAAGATCCAGACGAAGCCTGTCGCCAAAAAGAAGTCTGTTAACTGGGCTAAAGCTTAGCTCCTTTAATTGAATACATAATTACAGGTCGACCAGACGACCTGACCTCATTGTTGTTCTTTTATTAATATGATTTTAAGCTTATTTCTCTGGTCAGTTATTTGGGTAAACAAAATATGTAATTACAACTGAAATTCATCACAAATAAATCTTTCTACTCTACATTCTTTATAAACAAAAGATATATGGCTTCATTTGTATTGATTGATAGATGTTACAACGTTAATACCAGCACTCAATATTCCTAATTAGATGATGTAGTTTTATAAGAAATTATTATGGTTAGATACATTAATGGAAAGTTTTAAAATTTCTGAAGTTTGTAGAAATTATTGGCATAAATTTCTCAAACACAACTGTAAAAATAATTACCTAAAATGCTAAGAGGGTTTATCCTATAACACGGAAGAGTCTCTAAGAGCACTTACCATTTGATTAGTTCAATCATCAAAACTAAAGGTTTTTAATATGTTATATAAGCAGAGCTGTTAAAAAAAGCATTCGAATATAAAATATATATTTGAATGCTTTTTTTAACAGCTCTGATTTTAATACACACTTATGAACTAAATTTGTTTTTTTACTTTCTCACCCCTTTGGGACTTTCCAATAGCTCTACTGGATTTGATATGACCCCAATAATCTGTGGAGGATGTTCCGGTGGGTTTGGCGGCCATTTTAATCAAAGCTGTTAAAAAAAGCATTCGAATATAAAATATAAAATATATATTCGAATGCTTTTTTTAACAGCTCTGTATATAAGTCAACAATATACACAGAGTTAAATTAAATAATTTTAAGCTTAGCAGCTCCAATTTACTTTAAATAAATTGTTGGAATCATTAATTTCTTCCATTTTTTTGGAATGTAGTCTTAGAATAACAAGTCCAGCATGTGATTTCTGTATAAGGAAATTATTTAAATTTCTACTCAATATTATTTTTATCAATTTAAAAATTTTATTATCTGGTAATAAAACATAAAACATAAATATTTTGTATGTTTAAAAAGTATATATATAAAAATATATATATAATAATACAAAAGTTTCAATTAAAATAATATAAATAAACTGCAAAATAATTTCTTACTCAAACTGAACTTTAAAATTCATCTTTTAGCTTAAGTTTTTGATTTTAAATCAAAAAATATTTTTTAAATACAGTGTTCTATAGCACACTTATTTCAATGTTCCGAATCGCTGTTTTCCTGACACACAGGTTTTTCTTTCTGTGTATAAATAATAACCACAAGTCGAAATAAGTAACCTTATCTTATCACGAATTGCAAAATGGTTGTTTATCAAACTATTTTGTGCTCAAGGGTATAGAATTTCGCCCTTTTGGAGACCGAATCAACAATCAACTTTTATAGTATAGAAAATTTTCAAACCAAACAACTAAATTGCTATAAGAATATTTTAAAGTATGTAAAAATGTTCCTAAATTCCATTATATTAACCCATTTATTTATTTGCTTATTTACATCGTCTGACCTTGTCTATATTTTAATGCAAATTTATGTAATGCCTCAAAATTTCGAGTTACACGTTTTGTAATGCCGGCAACTTTAATATCAGGGAAACTCTTGAATGCTTCTTTCATTTTGCACGCGGACAAAGTTAGAGCGAGACAACTGGTTGTATTGCTCTTATCCGTTGCTCAAATGAAAGCAGCCAATGGGAAGCGAGATAGCAAAGTGTTGACTACGATTGGGTCTCCACACAACCCCTATTTGTAAGGGAAATAAACGCTGTCAGCTTGAGGACAGCTGCACTGAAGGGACAAAATTTATATCCCATGTGTTCTAATGCTGCAGTAAAAATATCAGTTGCCGAATTTGTACAGATGCTAACCGAATACAAGGAGATTGTGTTGTTAAACAAATTGAATTGTCGGATATAAAAGTGTTGACAAGCAAATGAATCTGTAAATTCTGGTGATTTTAATTTTAACGGTATGCATAAAAGTGAATAAGATTAGTCGGAATATTTAGACTTATGTACAATGTTAGCGAATATCTCAAACATTTAATAAACGAGTTTCCATTCGTAAAAAAGGATAAATTTACATATATTAAGTCATATAAGTCACTCTAATTTTAATGTAAAATATTGTTAAAGTTCAAAAACTCGATATATTTTGTGAATGTGAATAATTATAAATGGTTAGTAACATCTATTGTAGTTATTAACTTTAAGTAGGAGTATAGTATCATACATTCCTTCGAAATTGTTCTAAGCCTTTGGGAATACAGAGATTAAACAAATTCATAATTTCTTCAGAATATGTCATTAGTTTCTTAAACTGAGTTACAAAGACTTGATTAAAGTGCTGTTTGTACAAACAAAAATATTAAATATTCGAATATTTTAATAAGTTTTCTTTAACACCAGCACAACTATTTATACATTTTTTATTTAAGTGCATTATTACTTAAGCGTTCTCCAAAATTGTAAAGTTTAACATACATATTTTGATTGTGTAGTTAGAAAATCTGATCAAAATAAAAATAGTCCTTAAATTTTGTGTTGAATAATTAATTTAAGCATATTATTTTCTACCTAATATTTACCTATGATTAGTTGCAAGCCTTTAAAATAAAATGATTAAATTATATTCACATAGTTGATTGCAGTAGTTTAATTTTACTTGTTTTATGACATTATTAATTATTTTTGTGCGATTATTGCGACCAAAAATTTGATGACCATACAAACCTATATAAAATAAAAATCTTCCGGGTATTACGTCGGTGTCGATATAACCGGATTCGATTTTAATCATATAATTACAAACACTTTCAGCGGCAGCTAAAATTAAGTTGTAAGCGCCATCTATGGAAAAAACAATTATACATAAATTTTAATGCATACTTTCAGGCGCCAACTAAATTCCATTTCATTTGCTTTGAATTGAATTTTTAACTGGTATTGCTATCAAAAGCTATTGGGTGTAATAGAAGTTAACTGAAAATATAATTTAACTTTATAAGACAACCTATGAAAACTTATTAATGATAAATAACAGTTTATAGCTTAATTTTAATATTGGTACCCGTAGAACAATAAAACTAATTACAAAAAAAGGTTTTTAATATTTTTTTCTAGGTAATTAAATTCCACCTCTAATGTGGGTTAGCATGCAATTTCTTTTCAATGGGTACCTATATCACCACCCCTATTATGGGGACTCATTTCACTAATCCGGTTGCCAAAGTAAGTAGACGCAGTAGTGACTTCCCCAGCTACGAATTAGTACCCAGTACTAGCACAATGAATACTGTTCAGCCAAATTGCCTATTAATGAAAAATTGAACAAACTAAAATTTATCACCTTTAGCAGCTAAGTTAATCGAGTATTTCGTTTGTAAAGTTTTATAGCATAATGCTGTTATTTCACTTTACACCAAACATAATTATTTAAAAAAGTATAAAACTGTTTCCATAATTGCAATTATTTTGAACTGCACAATATGTGTTAAGATGACAGATGCACTTTTTGAGTTGGCAACGAATCCAAAAGTCCATTACAAGAGCAGATGATATTAAAAACCTGTCGATGGCTGATAAACTGGCTGGAATCGTCTTCAATTAGTGTCAGTCTGGAGGCACGAAATGACCTTGCCACAGGACAGTAACAGGTATATGTGGGGCACACAGTAGTTACCTTGACTTAGTGCTCCATTGAACTGTGTCCAGTGATCTATATAAAAGGGTCTACCGATCTGAAACGTACTTGTATCACTTCAGCAAGCGTCAGTGAAGAGACTTTAAAATTACTGCAGTTATGTTCTACAAGGTAAGAATTGAATTTACACTAAAAATGATTTGATTATATTTATTTAATTTTTTTAAAAGGCTTTTGTGTTTGTGGCATTCGTTGCCTTGGCCAGCGGTGGTCTGCTTCCCAGTAAACCAAGAGACAGTGAGGACACGTTTGATGCACATCCTCGCTACGATTTTGGCTATGATGTGGCAGATGCAGTTAGCGGTGATGTCAAATCGCAGAAGGAATCCCGAGACGGTGATTTGGTACAGGGTCAATACTCTCTAAACGATGCCGATGGCTATCGACGCATTGTGGAGTACACAGCGGATGCTGAGCGTGGTTTTAATGCGGTGGTGCGACGTGAGCCACTGAATGCCATTGCTCCAGTTGCCGCTGCACCACGTGCGTCGGCTCCAGCTGCGGTGGCTTTCAAAAAACCAAAATCAACTCTATTAGCACCTAAACTACAGCCAATTCAACCTGTTGTAGCGGTCAAAAACTATGTCGCGCCTAAACTTCAGCCAGTTCAACCAGCTGTGGTTCTCAGAAGCTATGCCACGCCCACTTTGATCCATCACGCACCAGTGGCGCACGTGGTTCACGCAGCTCCCGCACCCACCATTGTGGCCCACCATCACGTGCCGTCACTGCTGAAGTCATCACTGCACGCTGCTCATCCGCAAACCATTTCATATGTTTTCCAACACTAGAGAGAGACAGAGTCTGATTTTATAAATAATTTCGCCAATAAAACGAAAATAATATGATCCATAATTTTGTTTAGTTTTTAACTGTATGGAAATTTTTTTTATTTATTTTAATATCTTTAACGAGTAAGAAATTCAGTCGTGTATCCCGACCGCGTAATACCCTCTGAGTTTTATTTCTATTTATATGAGTTGATTGCGGCCAGCTTTCAAGCAGTGCGCTGGGTAAATTTTAAGCACACAAGCAGTGCACTGCTTGTAAGCAGTGCAGCGTAACCGAAAGCACACCCTAGGTGTTATAGTTACCGAGATATTCGCAAAAAACCTGTTTTTTTTTGAGGTATGTATGTCTGGTTTTCCGCTACTTGTATTGATTGACTAAATATGTGATCGATACTGACAACTTTGAACTTGTAGCTCTTTCCATCTCTGAGATCCTTTTGTTCATACGCACAGATGATAAAAAATATAAGTATATACTTTATAGGGTCTGGCACGCCTCCTTCTGCCTGTTACATACTTTTCACAAACACAATATACCCCTCAGAAGGTACAAAAATGAAACATAGTCTATACATTAATTAATTTTGCTTTTCGTGCGTTGGCTCTGAAATTACCCATTAGAACTTGAGCTCATCTAAATGCGTAAAGCTGGAGTGCAGAAAAAGTCGAAACTAGGGATCATATAAAATGTTCTGTGGACAATTGGTAGCGATTTATGTTATCATAATTGTTCGACTCGATAAGTGAAATCCCTACAGAATTTTCATATGTAAACTCGAACGTTTGCTTGGTTTATCAAATGCTTGGTGTGACAAATGAAATAGCTGCAGCATTTTCATCGACAAACTCGAACGTTTTCTTTGAGATCGCGAAAGAACTAGCTGTTTGTTTGCTGCTTGGCAAAACAATCCTTGACCAGCTGAATGTACACCATTTTCATCTATAAATTCGATGGTAGCTATAGCAATTGAAATTTACTTTATAATGTACTACCATATGTAATATATGGGCATTTCCGCGGTCACTTACACGACTTTCGTAAGCAAAATAAAATTTTAAATGTTAAATATATCAAACACTATTAAATTTTTTACAATTCACCACTAATAATTTTTTGTAGTATTTTGAGACTACTATAATTGGTAAAAAAATTGAGAGCCTCCAGTTTTTATCTTTTGAGATAAAAGCCACAAAAGAGCGGTCACTCACGCGACTTCAAATATACATGACTTTAGACATCATTGCTAATAATCGGCAAACTCTGCGAATTGTGTGAAAATTTTAAACTTTAAATATTTTTGACATAAATAAGAAATATCAAGCTTTATTATTAGACTTATGATTTTTCAATATTTGGTCTGTCCTTTTTTTGCGAAGGATTCTTCTAGGTCACTCACGCGACGTCACTCACGCGACATTGTTCAAACTGCAGTTTTGTTTGCAGTTATATATACAATTATAGTCATTACATTAGTATTTAAGCTAAGAAGATAAAGAAAAAATACAAAAAGAGTTGTCCATGAGCTGCAAACGACTAAAAAAACTCTATATTACAGAAGAAATGAAATTTTTTTTTGACTCTTGGTTGACCTTTTCGCGGAAATGCCCATATGTGTAATTTACTTTAACGCTTTTAGTTACATTTTTTAATGTTCTGTTAAGTTTCATTTTAGTTTTATCATGAAATTTTTATCAATTAATTGGTGTGCACTATATCTTATAATATGTTTTTATTAGTTATATAAAGCTTTAACTTTAACATTATAAATATAAAACTCAATGCACAAACAAGAAGAAAACGTTGTTCTGAGTTGTTAAAGTAATAAAAAAATATCTAAAATCTTAAAGTGCGACAATAGAAATTGAAAAACGGAAATGTTGCAAATTTATTTCTCTTGTTTACTGTAGAATTATAATCTTTTAAGTCTAAGAATCTAAAATGAGTGAAGTAATCACATTAAAACTATTGTATAAGTTATCAAAAGAAATATGTTATGTAAGCTCTAGTTTAGATTTCTATACGCATTTGAACATTTAATACAAACATTTAATGGAGTGGTCATTCGCTCGGAAGTTGGAAGGTGGCGACAAAAGGAAAAAAAAACCGAGCATATGAAATCCAATTAGAGTTCATTTAACGAGTGCCATAGCAAGTAAAGAGAGAAAAAACGAGTGCTTAAGGTCGCTACTGTTTGGGGGGGACTTGCTGTGTGAGTGTGTGTGTGTGCATGCAATTGCAGAGAGGTGCGCAGTCAATTTGAAAAACCGTTGTTATGCATTTGCGCATGAGCAGCATACCGTATTATTAATAACAGTCTAAGAGTGTATGTTAAAGGTGTGTATTAGTGTGTGGGGTTTTCGAAAGCGAAAACAAATGAACAACCGCATCGATTTTAGTGGCTCGTCTCGCAGTGCACGTTTGAGTATGCGACTTCTGAGTGTCTGAGGCCAATATTAATTCGGCTCGAGTGCGTTCAATTCAATCAAGAAGGCATTATACCTTCAACTTCGTTGTTGTTGTTGTTACTATCGTTATTGTTGCTGCTTTGTCACATGTGTTAGCCTTGGTTAATAATGTGCTTGTGCTTGTGCTTGGCTTCACCGCCACCATCGCCTCCTCCTTTAGCACCTCCTCCACTCACAAGTGCTTCTAGTCTTGGATCGTCGTCTGGTATTTTTGTATTGTCGCCACCGTTTTGTGACGCAAGTTGGACGCATTTGGTTACGAATACGGGCACATCGCCTCGACTGTGGTATATAAGCCCCAGTTGGACACTGTTCAAATCAGTTCAACACCAATTACGGTATCTAGAGCAACCCCAAAACAATCCAACAATGGCATTTAAAGTAAGCCCAAAACTCCTCCGAGAACCCCTGAAAAAAAGCTAAAGATCGTAGAGATTCCAATCCTTTGCAGTGTCAAGTGAAAAGTGTTTTAAACTGAAAGGGGAAAACAATAACAAATAAGTGTGTTCAATCTTTAATTGCAGTTCACCATTCTCTTCGCTGCTTGCATCGCTGTCGCCAGCGCCGGTGTCGTCCCAGTGGCCACACCCTTGGCTGCTGTCGCCCAGGTGGAGGAATACGATCCTCATCCCCAGTACACCTATGGATATGATGTCAAGGATGCGCTATCTGGCGATTCCAAGACTCAGGTGGAGACTCGTGATGGAGATATCGTCCAGGGACAATACTCGCTGAATGATGCCGATGGCTATCGTCGCATTGTGGACTACACCGCCGATCCCATCAACGGTTTCAATGCCGTCGTCCGTCGTGAACCCTTGGTCGCTGCCGTGGCTGCTGCTCCCGTTGTTGCCGCTCCAGCTCCCGTTGTCCGTGCCGCTCCCTTGGCCGCCGCTGCTCCCTTTGCCTACGCCGCTGCCCCAGCCCCAATTGTTGCTGCTGCCCCAGCACCAATTGTCAAGGCAGCCGCTCCTCTGATCGCCGCCGGTCCAGCCATCGTCAAGACCCAGTTTGCTTCTCCTCTTATCTCGTACGCCTATTAGAACATCAATAGGTAATGTCCGACCTGATAATTGCCGTTAGTTGTTATTGAATAAAGAATGTGATGTCATAAAACATATCTGGTGTATTCTTTGTAAGTTATCTAAAACTTCAACTCATTAAATAGACATTTCGAGAAGGTCTTGAAAAGTTGAACGAAAGCGCAATTTAAAATTTCCTTTTTACACTACATAATTACACTGTTTTGATACCCTCTGCCAAGTATATATTGGGTTTGTTAAAAGTATATAATATGCAGAAGAAAGTGTGACATTCCATATGGAATATACATTATTGATCACATACGATTTAGCCATATCCGTTCACTCTTTTGTACGTCTGTCCGTATAAACGAGCAGATTTCTGCGGCCTTATTCAGTATTGTTATCTTATATTAAATTCAAAGATAATTTTTTAAAAATATTGAACTAACCCATTAGCAGATTTATCAGTTTCAAGTTATAAAATATAGACTAAGAAAATAGAAAAATATGGTTTCCCAAAGACCATATTAACAACAAGAACTACTCTACTTAGAATTTAATAACAGTTTCAAAAGATATTATTTATTCTGTTTGCAAGATTTCTCTTAGATTCGTAAACAAGTATGACAGCTCCACGTTAAAGTCCAGTTTTTGGATTACTGAACAAATCATCCAACAAACTAATAAGTCCACAAAAATGCCAAAGTGAAATTAAAAAACATTACATGCACATATTCATGTGACTTTCGCTCTTTCAGTGTTTACATAGTAACCATTTCAAGGTCACGTTCGACATTGTTAAACTTTAAAGAGCCATTAAGACCAGTAGAAAGAACCAAAGGAAAGCATAAGCAACAAACTGTATCGCTTAAAGCAAAAAAATGATAATAAAAGATAACAACAAAACAAAGCAAAACAATGTAAATGTAAATGTTAACATACATATTTGATTCACGGTTGCGAGTACGTGAGATACCCGAAAAAAATCACTTAATGTTGGCCGAGAACGAGGCAAGCGGACAAAACGGTAAAAATTGCGATGATTAAGCTGCGTTCACACCGCACAGCAATTTTACAGTCAACATGGCACTAAAAAGTAAATAAATCATTGTGAAGTTGTTAAAGATTTAACAGTTTGTTTAATGATATATTAATTATTATGTTTATATTGTTTGCTGACACTGCAAAATGTTTTTTTTTTATTTTAATACAACATTTTAATAATGAGTATTGAAAAATTAAATATTGAAAATAAACTTGACTTATTCGATTTTTAAAATTTGTTTTAAAAATTTTTGAATTTAATGAAAATAATGTTTTAAATTATCTTTGCATATTATTATTTTATTTGTCAAGCAAGAAAAATTTTAAAAAATATAATAATTTATTACTTTTGTTTAAAATAATAATGGCAGCTTGAAACTTTTAAAAAAATCTTTATTCTATATGTATATGAATAAATACAATATAAATAAATTCTTAAATTATTTAAGCGATTTTTAAAAAAAAATATTTAATTAAATGACAGTGAATTTCGTTAGTGTGAACACGCTTAAAGTGTGTTGGGCTTTACACACATTGTTGTAATCGCCTTGCGGTTTTATGGGCCAGTTACTCGGACAGGCCAAGTGACCACCTCGACAGGGTCTTTTGTGGATTTCAAAGCAATGGGCAGTTTTACTGTAATTGTTTTTAGTATGGAACATATTTGGTTGTGTTATATCTTTTTTGTTTTTGGTTTACTGCTGTTTTTTTAAGAGTTAACATGGGAACGGGTGCGAAACACGAACACAAAACATGTCATCGGGTAGTCGGTAGACGAACACGACTTGATCGTAATTAACCATAAAACCTGACTTTGACCTTAACACTCGAAATCGCTGGTCACTTGTCGCCAGCTGCAACTGCAATTGGAGGACAAACAGGCGGCGATTTGGGACCATGCCTTGGCATTTTTGGGCGTACGGATGTGAATAAGTATAGTTTATAAATGTAAATCAGCGACTAAAATATACCCTACATTAATTAAATGTATTTTATTTGCATTCAGACTCAATTATTTTGTTAGTAAGGATCATTTGAATATTTAACCCGATAAATTTGGAGCCTCATGAATCTCACAACATACCATTATACCTTTCTAAGTGCAAGTGGTATGCGTATATAAGAGTATTAAAATAGCGTAGGGTCACGAGTTTTTGAACTTTCCCTATCAGTTGTTCGCCATCTGGATGATAGCACAATGGAAACGATTTAAAACAATATCGTAGGTCGTAAATCATTCTGGATTTTACTTGAAACATTGGTCACTGCATTTGGCGAAAGGCCCCACAAAAACCAAATCGAATTGACCTTAACTTGTTGTCGGTTTGGCTCTTGAATTTTGATTACAGCGATTGCATGCAATACGTCCGCATCAATTTGCGGTGATTGGTGTAAATGGAAATGGTATCAGGCAGATGGTAACCTGGTACCACGGTACCCTGTACAATTTACCAATAATGAGTTGAAAGCGTGCAATCTGCGTCAGAGCTGTCAGAAATTGATTTAAAATATATAGTACTAGTAATGTACGGTTTTTGAATGGTCGAGCCTCTATCTGATCTACCACACGCCATAATTGAGTTGTGAATTGCTGCGGACTACGTGATCTTAAGTATATTCGATATGAGAATTGCTAATTGGATGCAAGTGCACAATAAACATGTGATTTAAGTAGAAAGGATTGTATGCTAAGATTGTGAATAACTTTTACTTTATATATCATAGTGCCACAGTCTTACATCTGAATGAGTCGAAACCTATTTGATTTGAATCTAAACTGTAACATTTTACGATTTCGTCAGGTTATAAATAAACAAATGCAGCCCAGAAATGAGTGACTCAGTGTGAACTTACCATTATTTTACAGCACTATCCATATATGATTAGTTAATATCTTACACTTGCCTTTCTTGCTCTTTTCCTTTTATGACAGAAGCTACCTCAGAGACAAGTCTTTCCAGTGTTTGAGCTTACAAATATGCAACAGTTTATTCAAGTTAAGAACATGAGGATGGCTTTAAACAAATGTCGAATGTCTGAGATTTGAATGGCATTAATCTTAATGATGATAGGCAGCAACTGCAACTGGAGCAGCCACATGCTTGACCACATGATCGACTGGCACACGGTTGACGACAGCGTTGAAACCATTCTCGGGATCAGAAGTGTATTGGACTGTGCGCTTGAAACCATCGGCATCGATCAGGGAGTATTCTCCACGGACAACATCACCATCACGTTCCTCGACCTGGCTCTTGGAGTCACCGGAGAGGGCATCCTGGACATCGTAGGCGTACTTGTACTGGGGATGAGGATCGTATTCATCGTCGTGCTTGGCCAGCACTGGATGTGCATGAGCTACGGCCACTGGAGCATGAGCATAGGCGACGGCCGGAGCGGGGGCATGGTACACCTGCTGGACAGGCACAACACCAGCACTGACGGCGGCAACGAGAGCAAGGATGGCAAAGAACTGCAAAGATTTGAATTTAATTTGGAAAGGATTAGTTCAGGTATATCCTGCGAATCGATAGAAGTAGCTTACCTGGAAGGCCATGGCGATTTGTTTGGATGGTTTTGGCGAATATCCGAATGCACTGATACGAAAGCAAAGATGCTGTGGAATGATTTGCAGACTGTGGTTCACTTGGTTTTATACTCCAAAAATTACAACTCGTCAAATTGAATTTATTTTTATTATTATGTTTTTTCGCTTTTGCACAATACATTTTTGTCACTTGTATTTATTTTTATATTTTGCTGATTTATCGACTCGAAGCGAGGTAATTACGAATACGAGCAGATATACATATAAATTTATGCAATATCTGCGACATGTAAATGTGTGCAGATTAGTGTCATAGGTAAGTGGTGCCCACAGTAACAACACCACCAACAACAATAACAATAACAATTACCAACACCACCACCATCGATACAACCACACCTTCTCCAATTGCTGCTGTTTGACCGCGGGGCATTTGTGACTTCAGCGCTTTCACAATTTCACCTTGAAGGTAATATCGAATTAAATGCATGTATTTAACAATCTATCGAATTCGCAGAGCTTAAAAACTGGATACCATATCGTTTAACAGTAATTACTATTTATAATCTAAAATTGTATATATTGACATCTAATTTTAAAACAATGAAGTAAAATTAGTCATAATAGGGATTATATTAGACAACTATTCTGGTATCTTAAGCAAAATTGAGTTATTTAAAAGGAAAATGTCTCTAAACTGAGGTTGTTTAACTGCTCATAAAGTCTATTTAACAAATGTGAATCTTTTTAAAATGTTGATTCTATATAGAACAAGAAGAAATATCCGGAAATGAGCGGCCCGACTGCAGTACTCTACGAACTTATTTTACGGTGTTTCAAAATTAAAAAGTTTATTGTATTAATTTCCGAATTGTACGCAATTTAGGCATAGTATTTAACATTTTAAATATGCTCTATGTATATATTGTATCCAGTAACCTTTTAATCAAATTTTGGCATTCTATTCATAACACTGAAATAGTTGAAAATGTCGATAGTCTCACAGTTCCCCTAAAATCTTTCTGAGTTCTAAGTATTTATACAGCTAGAAGGATAGATAAACTGACAGATGGCGCTATTTTGGCGCTTGCCTGTCACATAAAAAATGTACAAAAATCCTTATAAAAATGTTGTATTTTAATCAAATATCTCAGAATAATTTTGTGTCATTGCAATTTACTACCTAATATTGTAACATCAGAACTTATACCTATTAATGAAGTGAATTTAAAACTTATACTTTAGCATGTTTGATTTGTATATGCATGTTTGATTTGTATATGCTAAAGTGCTACATAAGTGGGTCCTACACTTATGTAATTAAAGAATTATAAAAAAAGAACTTGAAGTTTTTTTTTAAAACAATCAGATTTAATTTCAGAATCATAAACCAAACAATATGTGTAGTCAGATGAGGATCAGTTCAGAGCTTACAAGTTCCTAACGGCATAGGCTGGCGCTGTGTATCTCAGAGGAGCAGCAAAGGCAGGAGCTGCTACCGCAAGAGGAGCAGAGCGGACGAGGGGAGCTGCAACGGCAACTGGAGCTGAGCGGACGAGGGGAGCAGCAACGGCAACTGGAGCTGAGCGGACGAGGGGAGCGGCAACGGCGACTGGAGCGGAACGAACCAGGGGAGCGGCGACGGCTACGGGAGCAGCCTTAACCAGAGGCTCGGCAACGGCAACGATGGGTTCACGACGAACGACAGCATTGAAACCATTGATGGAATCAGCGGTATAGGTGACAGTACGACGGAAACCATCGGCATCGATCAGGGAATACTCGCCACGAACAACATCGCCGTCACGCTCCTCCACATGTCCCTTAGAGTCACCAGAGAGCGTATCCTGAACATCGTAGCTGTAAGAGTACTGTGGATGCGGATCAACCTCTTCCAGCTCCACCTGCTTGGCCAGAACGGGTACGGGGGCCACGGCAACTGGTGCAACGGGTGCAACAGTTCTCAGTACCGCTGCCTGAGCCACGGCAAGCATAGCCAATGCGAATACGATCTATGAATGATAGAGATGAAGGTATTTAGTATCCTAGCGTAATCCACAAGCCGCCAGGACTCTTTAATTACCTTGTAAGCCATTTTGCTGTTGTTTCTAATTGGTGATTTACACGGTGCTGCTTGTAGCTAAAGCTGAACACTGAATGTCTGCCCAAGTGCTGGCCATAATGTTATATAGTCAACTCGGTGACATTGATGACACCTAATTGGAATTCAATTTTGGCACTCAGATACCCCTCACTACTCACTGGTATTGAAAGTGCACTTCGATGGACAGACAGACGGTTTCAACTCATCGCATAAGTATTTTGGTCACGTTCGTTCTTCAGTTCTCTTGGGTCGACACTCGACCAAATGCGAATCTTTAATTATAAACTCTTAGTGCATATTATATATTTATTTATATTACTCTATACCGTTTACAGTTATTGCACAAATCAATTTAAAATTGATGGTGTGCGAATAAACGAAAACATTTTCGGATTTTTAATCAATATGTGAATTGATTTGCAAGCAAAAAGTATTGAGTCTTGGGTTTTTCTGATGTCGACTTTGGTACTAAATATTAAATATGATTTAAACATTTATAATTTTTAAGTGTAGTCATATGGTAGAAATCCATGAATATATTTTGGAATTACATAATAATTTACAACTAAAATAAATATGTATATAATAAATTCAAATATTTATACTAGTTACATTCAGAAATATGGGATCGCAATTCCTGCTATAGGAGCAATCGGTTACAAATAAAGTTACTGTTAATTTATACAGTGCTCTACAATAGAGGTGGCAAACTATCAGTAGTCAACACTATCGATAGTCGGTGATAGTTTGTTTAAAACCATCCATAGCGGACTATAGTGCCTTCGATAGTGTCTCGATTGTGTCCAAGCGAAACAACAGTATTAAAGCATTAAAAACTTGGTTTGCTCTATGCTTAAACAAATCAACTCTTCAAAGTTGGCAACAGTTAACTGAAATTCAACAAATCGATTATAAACGAAAATTCAATGTAAAAGTATTTAAAATTAATCTAACAGTATGTTAACTTTTCCTTTTATATAACACAAATTTTAGTATTACTCTTTGAAAATAGTTCAAAAGTACGTTATGTTTATTACCTTTTGGAAGAAAGCAATATATTATTTTGTTTGATCATATGCAAAACAATTTTCACGGCACTTGAAGCTATTTTCATAACATAAACATCACCAAAAATGAATATAATTCATTGATATGTAAACAAAACTATCGGTGACACTATCGAAAACTATCAGTAGAGAAGAACCATCGATAGTGGGTCAATCCGATAGTGGACAACCATTGACAGTCTCAATGGTGCTATCGATTGTCTACCACCTATACTCTACAAGGGTCTCAAATCTTTGTCATGCAAAAAAATAATTTTTTATTTCTGTCTTTATTAAATTCAACATTTTCTTAAAACGCGTTGAATTGTTCATTGTGATGGTGAAATGGTGATACGTTTTGTGAAAATTTTATTTACACTCCTCTAACCAGTAAATCTCCATAACGATAGGTGAGTTCGTGAAAAATCAGTGAGGACTAAAAGTATTGTATGTTGATTGTATGTTATAAATAAATTAATAATATGATAGCACAACAATTTATTTCAATGTAGAATATCTTGTGCGACTTAAATATATATTTGTATGTGTGTCTATAAAAACTAATTAAATAATTAAACATTTTTAATATGCCAATTGGTCATGGCTTACGATAGTTTAACACGTTTTACGTAGGACATAACATTGCAGTCTGGCTCTTAGTGCAGCTTGAAGTCAAAAACCTGTTTTTGCACCCCCAATAGTTGAATTTATTTGGATGACAATACAGAAAACCGTTCCAACGAAATACACACCATACACATATGTACATATGTATACATCAATGTTCGTATTCGGCCTCATTGCTACATTTTCCACACATATTTAGCATAAATGAAGTAAATGAATTGCACTAATTACACGACTTCGGACACGATGAAAGACTGACCCGATTCGGTAGCTGGAGTTGCTCGATCGCTAGATCGCTCTATATAAGCGCTCCGCATTCAGCAGCAGTCACAGTTCACTTCGCTCTCCGCTCTCAACAGTATACCAAGCAAATCTTAGACGCAATGGCATTCAAGGTACATATGACCACAAGACATTTAGGAGTTCAGATCTTGATCATTCACATATTATTTTTAGTTCGTCGCACTATTTGCTCTGATCGCTGCCGCCAGCGCAGGAGTTCTGCCCGCTGCTCAGGTCTACCATGCTGCCCCAGCTGTGGCCACCTATGCTGCCCCAGCTGCAGTTGTGAAGACAATTGCCCCAACTAAATATAACCATGAGACCGATAGTAAACAAGTACCGTGAGGGAAAGTTGAAAAGAACTCTGAATAGAGAGTTAAATAGTACGTGAAACTGCTTAGAGGTTAAGCCCGATGAACCTGAATATCCGTTATGGAAAATTCATCATTAGAGTTGTAATATTTAAACAATATTATAATAATAGTGTGCATTTTTTCCATATAAGGACATTGTAATCTATTAGTAACAAAAATTTATCAAAAAATTTTGGATAAGAGCTTATTTAAATTAAAATGCTTGCGTTTTAACATAAAATGAATGTCATAAATTTGATAAAGTGCTGATAGATTTATATGAGTACAGTGTGTTAATTTTTCGGAATTATATAATGGCATAATTATCATTGATTTTTGTGTTTATTATATGCACTTGTATGATTAACAATGCGAAAGATTCAGGATACCTTCGGGACCCGTCTTGAAACACGGACCAAGGAGTCTAACATATGTGCAAGTTATTGGGATAAAAACCTAATAGCGTAATTAACTTGACTAATAATGGGATTAGTTTTTTAACTATTTATAGTTAATTAACGCAATCCCGGGGCGTTCTATATAGTTATGTATAATGATATTTATATTATTTATACCTCTAACTGGAACGTACCTTGAGCAGATATGCTGTGACCCGAAAGATGGTGAACTATACTTGATCAGGTTGAAGTCAGGGGAAACCCTGATGGAAGACCGAAACAGTTCTGACGTGCAAATCGATTGTCAGAATTGAGTATAGGGGCGAAAGACCAATCGAACCATCTAGTAGCTGGTTCCTTCCGAAGTTTCCCTCAGGATAGCTGGTGCATTTAACTGTTGTATAAAATAATCTTATCTGGTAAAGCGAATGATTAGAGGCCTTAGGGTCGAAACGATCTTAACCTATTCTCAAACTTTAAATGGGTAAGAACCTTAACTTTCTTGATATGAAGTTTAAGGTTATGATATAATGTGCCCAGTGGGCCACTTTTGGTAAGCAGAACTGGCGCTGTGGGATGAACCAAACGTAATGTTACGGTGCCCAAATTAACAACTCATTCAGAAACCATGAAAGGCGTTGGTTGCTTAAAACAGCAGGACGGTGATCATGGAAGTCGAAATCCGCTAAGGAGTGTGTAACAACTCACCTGCCGAAGCAACTAGCCCTTAAAATGGATGGCGCTTAAGTTGTATACCTATACATTACCGCTAAAGTAGATGATTTATATTACTTGTAATATAAATTTTGAAACTTTAGTGAGTAGGAAGGTACAATGGTGTGCATAGAAGTGTTTGGCGTAAGCCTGCATGGAGCCGTCATTGGTACAGATCTTGGTGGTAGTAGCAAATAATCGAATGAGACCTTGGAGGACTGAAGTGGAGAAGGGTTTCGTGTGAACAGTGGTTGATCACGAGTTAGTCGGTCCTAAGTTCAAGGCGAAAGCCGAAAATTTTCAAGTAAAAACTGGTCAAATATTATAAATTATGTAATCAAAATAAAACACTTGAATAATTTTGAACGAAAGGGAATACGGTTCCAATTCCGTAACCTGTTGAGTATCCGTTTGTTATTAAATATGGGCCTCGTGCTCATCCTGGCAACAGGAACGACCATAAAGAAGCCGTCGAGAGATATCGGAAGAGTTTTCTTTTCTGTTTTATAGCCGTACTACCATGGAAGTCTTTCGCAGAGAGATATGGTAGATGGGCTAGAAGAGCATGACATATACTGTTGTGTCGATATTTTCTCCTCGGACCTTGAAAATTTATGGTGGGGACACGCAAACTTCTCAACAGGCCGTACCAATATCCGCAGCTGGTCTCCAAGGTGAAGAGTCTCTAGTCGATAGAATAATGTAGGTAAGGGAAGTCGGCAAATTAGATCCGTAACTTCGGGATAAGGATTGGCTCTGAAGATTGAGATAGTCGGGCTTGATTGGGAAACAATAACATGGTTTATGTGCTCGTTCTGGGTAAATAGAGTTTCTATCATTTATGGTGGTTTCTTGTTCCCCGGATAGTTTAGTTACGTAGCCAATTGTGGAACTTTCTTGCTAAAATTTTTAAGAATACTAATTGGGCAACCAATTAGTTCTTTTAAATTATAACGATTATCAATTAACAATCAATTCAGAACTGGCACGGACTTGGGGAATCCGACTGTCTAATTAAAACAAAGCATTGTGATGGCCCTAGCGGGTGTTGACACAATGTGATTTCTGCCCAGTGCTCTGAATGTCAAAGTGAAGAAATTCAAGTAAGCGCGGGTCAACGGCGGGAGTAACTATGACTCTCTTAAGGTAGCCAAATGCCTCGTCATCTAATTAGTGACGCGCATGAATGGATTAACGAGATTCCTACTGTCCCTATCTACTCAGTTCGATTGTGACGCTTGAAGCAAGCAGACGTGTTTTTCTGTGTGCGCGCAAGTTATAACGGACTTTGATTTGTTTACATTTGGTTTCGCTAACCAACGGTATATATACAGTTGCCAGCAGCGCTAAAGTGCGTTTTAGCTCAAGAACAGAGATAAGCGATCTCTAGCTGCGCTTGTGTGAGTGCGTGTGTGAGCTAAGCACCGTTGCTTGCTTCTGATTGGCCAGCCAATCAGAACTAAGCAAATTTTACTGTAGCATACTTTCGGGGTGCTAATAAAAGTGTAGCATACTTTCGGGGTGCTAAGTGTTGCATAGTTTTGTGCGCAAAAACTATCAAAACCGCAGCATACTTTCGTGGTGAAGTGCGGCATACTTCTGTGCGGTAGTGTCGATCGTGTCGCGATGAACAGCGACAGCAGTGTTGCTGCCTCGGTCGGCGAAAAGAGGAGGAAGAGGGGCACAAAGAAGCGTTCGGGGACACTGTCGCCCGACGCGGAATTGATGCCAGCGCCGAAGCTGCACGCTGTATCCTGCACGGACAGCGATGTTACGGTGAGTGACGCCTCTGAGGTCTCCCTCTCTGCCCCCACTGCTGTCCCCGCTGGCAGGAGGTACCCCCTCCGATCTGCTCCCCTCCGTGCCCCCCTACTGCCCCCGCTGCTGACCCTGCTGCTGCCCCTGCTGCTGCCCCCGCTGCTGCCCCCGCTGCTGCCCCCGCTGCTGCCCCCGCTGCTGCCCCCGCTGCTGCCCCCGCTGCTGCCCCCGCTGCTGCCCCCGCTGCTGCCCCCGCTGCTGCCCCCGTTGCTGACCCTGCCCATGATGTGCCGAGCACGTCGGCTGCTGCCCATGCGCGAGCCCGTGTGCCGGTGTCAGCTGGAGCTGAGCCTCCACGGAGCTCAACTGCGATGGTGCAGCGCCTCATGGCCATCGACCAGGAGATGCGCAAAGCCGCCATTACAGAGCAGGTACCCGGTCACGTCGCCCATCGCGTGCTTGACGTGTCGGCCAAGTACCAGGAGCTTGTGATGACCATGTACGGGAAGATTGTGGAGCTTGAGGCCATGCTTGGGACTCGCCCACTAATCGCCGCCGCTACCCCCGCTGCTGCTACTGTTGCGGCCACCCCTGCTGTCCGCGCTGGTGCTCCGATTGCCGCGCCCCGAGTCCGCAAGGTTGCGGAGACTTGGTCGGCAATCGTGACGAGCAACAACCCTGCGGAGACACCCCAGCAAGTTGCTGAGCGAGTGCGCAAGGAAGTTGCTCCCGCCCTCGGTGTACGCGTACATGAGGTGCGAGAGCTAAAGCGCGGTGGTGCCATGATCCGCACGCCTTCGGTGGGCGAGATCAGAAAGGTGGTCGGCAACCCGAAGTTCAAGGAAGTGGGCCTTGAAGTGAAGCAGAACGCAGCGCTGAAGCCCAAGGTCATGGTGATGAACGTGGACAGCCACCTGACCGTGAAGAAGTTCATGGATGGGCTCTTTACGAACCACTTCGAGGAGCACATGTCAAATGTTGCATTCTCAAAGTCGGTGACCATTGAGTCCAAGCCATGGACGAGCGACGCAGGACCCACGGTCAACATTACGTTGGAGTTGGACCAGAAGGCGTTGGACATCCTGGAGGAACACGACAGGATCTACGTGGAGTACTTCTCCTTCCGCTGGCGGCCCATGGTGCGCACCTACGCGTGTCACCGTTGTGTCGGTTTCGACCACAAAGTCGCCCAGTGTCGAGTCAAGGAGGAAGTCTGCCGTCAATGCGGCCAAGGTGGACACCGCGCAGCAAAGTGCAGTAACCCTGTGCGTTGCAGGAACTGCAGTTTCCGGGGGCTCCCTGCTGAGCATCATATGCTTTCAGCGGCCTGCCCGATTTACGGAGCTTTGCTTGCCAGGGTTGCTTCTAGACATTAATGTTTAGAATCATCCAGGCAAACTGCGGGCGTAGCCGAGCCGCCGTTATCGAGCTCGGAGTCCGGATGAGAGACTCAGGCTACATGTTCGCCTTGCTGCAGGAGCCTTATGTTGACCGTGTAGGAAGGATCACCGGATTACCGGCAGGCATGCGAGTTTTCTCCGACAAGGAGAACAAGGCTGTAGTTGTCGTAGACGACCCGGAGGTCGTCTGCATGCCTGTCTCCTCGCTCATCACCGAGCACGGCGTATGCGTGAGTGTGTCTGGAAGTTTTGGCTCAATCTTCCTGACCTCCGTATACTGCCGATTCAGTGCCGATATTGAACCCTACCTGCTGTACATGGATGCGGTGCTGCTGCTGGCCAGCCGCACGCCTGTCATCTTTGGCCTTGATGCTAACGCAGTATCCCCCCTGTGGTTCAGTAAGCTACCTGCGCGTTCGCAGGGCTACATGAACAGACAGCGGGGTGAACTGCTAGCTGACTGGATCCAAGTCAGCCGAGCCGGCGTGCTCAACGCATACAGCAGAGTGTACACGTTTCAGTCCTCCAGGGCAAGGAGTGATATTGACGTTACTCTCGTCAGTGATTCAGCGTCTACGTGGGCTGCGTATGACTGGAGCGTACGCGAGTGGGATCTAAGTGATCACAGCATCATTACTGTTGTTGTAACACTTGATCCGTCAAGCACAGTTGAGAGCTTCGCTCCTGTGCCCTCGTGGAAACTCCAGAATGCTGACTGGCGACGTTTCGGTGATGAGCTTAGGACTGCATCGCTCGAGCTTCCTCTGGAGGAGTTTCGTTTGATGGCATCTGACGAGCAGGTATCTGCACTTCGCTCCCTGGTGCATCAGGTGAGCGACACTGTGCTGGGGCGCAAACAGCCGCAAGCCAGACGTCGTGTTGGCTGGTGGACTGCCGCCCTCACTGACGCACGCTGCGAGCTCAGGAGAGCCCGGCGAAGGCTTCAGCGTGCGCGCCGTACCCGCAGTGACAGTGTAGAGGACCACGCCTCGTATTTCAGGATCACCCGAAAGGAATACGAGAGGATGATGCTATCAGCGAAAGAGGAAGACTGGAAGAGATTCGTCGGCGAGCACCAGGATGACCCATGGGGGCATGTCTATCGGATATGCCGAGGCCGCAAGAAGTGCACCGATCTTGGTTGCCTTCGAGTGAACGATCAGCAGTTCGTAACCTGGCACGACTGCGCGAACGTCCTGCTCCGTTGCTTTTTCCCAGCTGCGGAGAGGCCAGTGGACGTTCTCGTTCATGATGACCCACCCCCAGCCCTTGAAACGTTCGAGGTCGACGCATGCATCGCCAGAGTTCGGAGCAGGCGCTCACCTGGTTTGGATGGCATCACTGGGGGTATGGTTAAAGCGGCTTGGCGTGCCATCCCTGAGTACATGACAGCGTTGTATTCCCGCTGCCTGGCAGATGGATATTTTCCCTCTGAGTGGAAGCGCCCACGAGTGGTTGCGCTCCTCAAAGGCCCCGACAAGGACAGGAGTGATCCAGCGTCCTATCGGGGTATCTGCCTGTTGCCCGTGTTTGGCAAAGTACTGGAGGGGATCATGGTGAACCGTGTGAAGGAGGTGCTCACGGACGAAAGTCGATGGCAATTCGGCTTTCGCCCCGGACGCTGCGTGGAGGATGCTTGGAGTCATGTCTTGAGCAGTGTTGAAGCCAGTTCGGCTCAATACGTGCTCGGCATATTCATCGACTTCAAAGGCGCATTCGACAACGTGGAGTGGAACGCAGCGTTACGCCGACTGACGGATCTTGGATGCAGGGAAGTTGGAGTCTGGCGCAGCTTCTTTTCGGACCGAAAAGCAAGTGTCGTCAGTAGCTTCGGCGAAGTCAGTGTCGATGTTACACGTGGCTGCCCGCAGGGGTCCATTAGTGGTCCATTTATTTGGAACATCTTAATGGATGTCCTCCTGCGTCGCCTTGAGGCGCATTGCACTTTCAGTGCATATGCTGACGACCTACTGCTGCTCGTCGAGGGAAATTCCAGACTCCAACTGGAGCTCAAAGGTGCCCAACTAATGGAGATAGTTGGAGGATGGGGCATTGAGGTAGGCGTCTCAGTCTCGGCAACGAAGACTGTGACGATGCTCCTTAAGGGCAAACTGTCTGCCAACAGGCCGCCCGCCGTAAGGTTTGCAGGAGCAAACTTGCGGTATGTCGAGGTATGCCGTTACCTGGGTATCACGGTCGGCGAGCGGTTGAGTTTTCTCCCGCATATCTCGTCTTTACGAGATCGGCTGGCCGGAGTCGTCGGAGCCCTGAAGCGTGTGCTACGCGTCGACTGGGGGATCAGTCCGCAAGCACGCCGAAGGATATATGCCGGACTCATGGTGCCTTGTGCACTATTTGGTGCCTCGGTGTGGTACAAGATGGTGATGAGACTGGATTGCGCCAAACGGCTGCTCAAGTCCTGCCATCGGCGCATTCTGCTTGGATGCTTGCCCACGTGCCGAACGGTATCTACCGATGCCCTTGAAGTTCTTGCTGGAGCTCCACCGCTTGACCTGGTGGCAACGCGCTTGGCGATGCAGCGAAAGCTAAGGAAGTGTCTACCCATGGTAGAGGGCGACTGGCTCCACGGCCAAGATGTTTCCACCCTTAGCCGTGTTGGAAGGAGAGCCTGGCTGGACGAGCGCATATTGCGCGAATGGCAACTCCGGTGGGATGAGGGCGAGACCGGTCGGGTCACGTACCGTTTCATCCCGGATGTTAGCTTCGTGTTCAGCCGCCCGGACTTCAAGTTCTCGATGTATGCCAGTTTTCTTATAACTGGGCACGGCTCGATGAACGCTTTCCTGCAGAAGCGCGGGTTGAGCGAAACTGCTGAATGCCCATGTGGCCATCCCATAGAGGACTGGCAGCACATTCTATGTGTCTGTCCCCTCTATGCCGATGTGCGGGATCTGACGGGCCTCAAAATTCAGCAGAGACCATCCGGTGACTGGATTGTTGCGGACACGCTGACGTCTCCTGAGAGCAAGCAACTGCTTGAAGATTTTGCTTGCATAATCTTCAGCAGGCGGCGCTTGCTAATGGATGGAGCACCCCAACCGGGTCGACCAGTACCGGACTGATGATAGTCAAAACTGGGAGTAGCAATGCTACGAAAGGTTCACCAATACCTTAAATTGGGAGATGAACTCTTCTGAGGAACTCGCAGGGCCAACCAAAGCCTTAATTTGGTAGACAAAGTCCTTTTGGATGAGTCGCAGGGCCAACCAAAGCCTTAATTTGGTAGACAAAGTCCTTTTGGATGAGTCGCAGGGCCAACCAAAGCCTTAATTTGGTAGACAAAGTCCTTTTGGATGAGTCGCAGGGCCAACCAAAGCCTTAATTTGGTAGACAAAGTCCTTCTGGATGAGTCGCAGGGCCAACCAAAGCCTTAATTTGGTAGACAAAGTCCTTTCGGATGAGTCGCAGGGCAAACCAAAGCCTTAATTTGGGAGACAAAGTCCTTTTGGATGAGTCGCAGGGCCAACCAAAGCCTTAATTTGGTAGATGTATCCTTAGTGATGTGTCGGAAGGCCCACCAAAGCCTTAATTTGGTAGACGTATCCTTGCGATGTGTCGATAGGCCCACCAAAGCCTCAATTTGGTAGACAAATCTTCGTGATGAGTCGCAGGGCCTACCAAAGCCTTAATTTGGTAGACAAGTCCTCGTGATGAGTCGCAGGGCCCACCAAAGCCTTAATTTGGTAGATTACTTCTACAAGAAGAAGTCGATGGCGCTCACCCAGTGCCTGGTTGTCGGAGACCAAAATTGGGTAGCAGTCTTGGCTGCGAACAGCCGATCAAAGCTGTAAATTTGAACCACGGGATGGGCTGGTGGCCAAGGCCAGCCCAATGAGGTTGGCCCCCTTTAGTGGGAGTATCGTGGTGGCTGATGGTGTTAACTGTTGCGATCCGACGTGAGGTCGGGTCACAGCCGGAAGCTGTACCCGTAGTCAGCAGAGGTTAAGATAGGCCTCGCCTCAAACCAAGAGGGAATGTCATGCCCGACAGCATGCATTCGAATTGGTACCGACAAGAATTTCTTCTCGGGGCGTTAGTGGACGTTTCTTTTTCACTCGCTGTACTTTGCGACACATATGTGTCCAAATGAGTACCGTGGTTGTAAACCCC